>OZ024740.1:149422578-149570078 GCA_964016885.1 Eledone cirrhosa
ATACAATGGTGAATAATTCCTCTTTAATTTATACAAAACCTACATCTATTATTAAAATGCACCAGGATGGTGGATTGGCAATCTCGGTAGAGCATCCGACAAAATACTTCGCGGTATTTAGTTAAGTCTTTCTACGTTTAAATCCCGCCGACGTCAACTTTCTCTTTCATCCTTTCGAGATCGATAAAAAAAGGTATCAGTGAATTGTTAGGATCGATGTAACCGACTTACACCTCAACACAAATGTTTGGCTTTGTGCTTAAATTAGAAAGCATTAATAAAATGAATAACTAACTTGAATAATTAATAAGTTAACTACGATAATGTATATTATATTAGACATTATTAAGCACTAATTTGGAGTCGAAAATAAAGTAACAGACTCAATGGTTAGGGTCAAATCATGTATAAATCGTTTTACCGAAAGAATGTGTTGCGTGTTTCATTATAGAGTCCTGGTCCGTCCGTGATCTGAAATAGGGCTCTATAAATAACTTTAGGCACAAGGCCAGCAATTACCCAGTGCATTACTGCTACTTTATTTTATCGACCCCGTAAGGATTCTTCTCTGATATTTCAAACACGCCTATATAGAACCCAATTTTAACTGGCAGGCGTTCTGTTGTATAATTGTCAGTAAGCAATAATTTGATATAAACAAAAAGAGGTTAGTCATTATAATGCCTAATATCATAACTTGCATAGTTTTCTAGTATATATATATCATTTAATGTTTTAAGGGCCCATATTGCAATTTTTGTTTAAATCGTACCATACTTTGAAGAGAGTATGCTTGTAAAGTTTACTTGTTATGTGGAATACTTATACTAACATTTATATTCTGACGAGTTGGTTGGCGCAGTAGAGCTACCTTTACTAAAAGTTTGTTAATTTATCATATTTGAAGTAATAGATAGACAGAGATATATTTATGAGGAACAGAGGCCTTATTTTCAGAATACGAGGAGGAATAAAGACAAAGTCGACCCCAATAAGAATTGACTTTACAACTTTCCCTTCGTGCGGACAGTGACTGAAACAGTCAAGGCGTATATTTAAGCATGAAGCGAAATTCATTCTGAGAAAATGGTATAGACCTGAATAACTAATTTGAATATCATGGAATATATTTTCTTTGAATTGTGTATATCATGACACACACACTGTTCATTTTCTTGACGTTTGTACATTACCCTATACATACCTGTTTGATGAGTTGTAGTGCACCTGAGCACTGTACACAATATTTTCATTATTATTATCATTATTATTATTATTACTAACTAATTTGAATTTCAAGGAATTTGATTTCTTTGAATTACTAACATGGCATAAATTCTCTTAATTTGGTATTAGTTTTAGGATAGTTACCTCCCTTTAACCTATCTAATAATTGTAATTATTTATAGCTAATTTCGTGATTACCTGCCCTAGAAGAGCTCTCATATATTCTTTCCAAGAGAAATTACATTCTAACTTATGATGTCTAATAACATTTTATTTGACAGAAAAGGGGAAAACTAAGATCCGAACTATATATCTGTCACTTGCAGGTTATCAATGTAGTTCGGATCTTGTCAGTCTCAAATTGGTGTCTGTAATGGAACTATTGCCAGGTAATTTATTTATAGTGTAATTCATGAGCTTAATTCTTGTTGCATCCATTGCATCAAGGTGAAATACCTAGCTATGATCGATGCTTTGCAGCAAAGGGTTATGGCCCTTTGTGTGCTGAGTTCAAATCACACTGAGGTTAAGTTTGCCTTTCATCCTTGCAGGGTCGATATAATAAAGTACTAGTACTGCACTGGGTATTTGTTGGCCTTATGCCAAAAGTAGAAACAATTACATTTATATACAGAATTTCAACTGCTATTTCAATTAATCAACTTTATTTTCTTGTGGGGATAAAAGATATTAACACAGTTGAAAATTAATGAATAAATATTGGACATACCGTTATCCAGGATTTCAAGAATTTTCTTTCATTTCAAACCGGACGGTTTTGGAAGTAGAGTGAAACGAATTAACGAAACATTAATCCAATAATGGACACAGCGTTATATAATGTTCCTGTGAAAATACACTGAAATGATTTGAGAAAACGTTTTTGTTATACCAAACGTACCGTTATCATGAATCTGAAGAAACATTATTTCAAAGCTGGGGTGTTCACTTAGACAGAATACTGGTTTTCACCTGACTCTCACTTCTGGCTCCGGATCATTATTCAGCCACATCCCGATAACTGCTTCTACCAGCAGATTAAACTTTGTGAGGAACTAGACACTTGGAGAAAAGACGGACACCGCCTCGCGTTTCTGAGGCCCACTGACATGCCGCCATGATAGACACAGAAAAATGTCGGTGATGCAAGTTGGCTAATGATTGGAAAAGATACAGATAGAAGCATTTCTAGATACGTACATACGGTTTGCTTAATGTATGTCACAAGTAATTCGCAACAGTATCAATAATAAAATGATGCATTGATATACCTAATGCAATTATTGGAAGGTATTCTGCAATGACCAACAAAATTATGTATATGTTTATAAATTTCTCACATCTACAAGGGAATTGTTAGTTCTCATTTTGTGAAACATTTACTTCATTTATAAGGTTTATATCACGCATTTCGTCTCTGGTATTATTTTTATATATGCTATTTATTGTTTAGTTTATTGTAATTAAATTTATTTCGTCGTTCTCCAAAAACGACAACACACTTACACACACCTACAGACACTGAACACACACACACGTAAGCACAAAAAAAACAACACACATACACTCATATATATATATGTGTATATACGATATTAACAAATGGAAACTATATTTATAAAACCATATTTATTTCATTATACATATTTCAAGGACACCAAGCTTCCAACAGCAATGGTTGCATTCTTTAAGGGTATGTCAATATTCATTTATAAGACTGCTCTATATTATATTTTATCTGGTGAAAGCACACCATAATTTAACTTGGTGTCCTTGAAATATGTATAATGAAATAAATATGGTTTTATAAATATAGTTTCCATTTGTTAATATCGTATTTTACTCCAATTATTTGTTGAGTGCTTTATATCAGTTATAAAAATATTTGCTTGTTGTATCCCAACAATTTAAATAGAACTTTTACATATATGTATGTATATATATATATATGTGTGTGTGTGTATATATATATATATATATATAGGTACGTTATTCCGGGTTGAATCGGAGGTAACCACAGTAAGTAAGGTACTCAATACATAGCAGAGTATAAAAGTTTTAATATAGATGAGATTCTACAGGACTAGAACTGTTTCATTCTTTAGAAATCATCAGGAATCTCTCTATATATATATACATATATATATATATATAGTAGAATAATCGAGTATCGAAAAATCGGCGCACGAGTTCACGATAAACAAAATGCGACATGAGTGGCAGAGGGCTCAATAATTCAGATAAATCAGAGCTATAACTATCGTTAAAATACCAACACACAAAGATTATGTCTAAAATCACCCATACGACCGAAAAATTACGATCAGGAAGATTCGGGTCACTCAGATAAAATATCAATAAATCAATAAATCATATGAATGTAAAAAGCTTACCCGGACCCACTAGAAAGATGGTAAATCTAGCTTCTTGGGTTTATATATATATATATATATATATATATATATATATATATATAAAGAGAGGGAGATAGGGGTATATGGATAGATAGATAGATAGTTAGAGGGAGAGAGAGAGAAAGAGAGAGAGAGAGAGAGAGAGAGAGAGAGAGAGAGAGAGAGAGAGAGAGAGAGAGAGAGAGAGAGAGAGTTTTTCTCCCCCCAAGCAAAGCAATAAAGCCACAGGGATTAATGAGAAGAGAAAAGGACAAGCCAGAAAAAATATAATACAAGAAGAGAGATGACGATTGATATAGTTATAGTTTTTGAATTTTGGCAAATTGTAGTGGTAAAGAAGGCAAGAAGACGGAAGAAAATTCCATAGACGAATTGTGCGTGGGAAGAAACGATCTTAATAGAATTACATTTAGGAACTTCAACTGTAAAGAGAAGATTGAGATATGTGTCCTCTCAAGGAAGCCTGCGCAATGGACCCTACATGTGAGTGGAGTTCCTCTAAAGTAGGTGGAGACGTTTAAGATTATCGAGGCTGTTTTCATTAGTGATGGAAGGCAGAACAGAGCCGTCTTAACGTATGTTGACGCTGGGCAAATGCCCGGGGTCCCCACGAGGATAGGGGGCCCATTTTTATGTTTATTCCTGTGAGGGGTTGTGTAGGTAGAGGCCCCACTGCTCTGCTTTGCTTGGGGGCCTATAATGCTTTTAAGACGGCCCTGAGGAGGAAGGCTGTATTAAGTGCAACAATTGCAGGAACTACAGCAGTAATGTACCAGCAGTAATCAGAAGAAGGGGTGTAGAGGCTAAATTCGCTATCTTCAATTAAGTACCTGTGCCAACCTTGATCTATAGTTAGGAATCTTAAGTAATGGCCGAAAAGATAGGATTGCGAATACAAGCGGCCGAAATGAGGTTTGTCCGAATGGTCTTTGAAGTAATGTTACTCGATAGAGTACGTAGCCCGGAAATCAGAGAGTCAATCCAGGTAGAGCACTACTTCTCCGAATTGAGAGATCACAACTCCGACACTACGGACATGTGGTCAGTATGTTAAAGGAAAGAATCGTGGGACTGATTGTGTGGGCAAAACCAACAGGTAAGAGAACCAGGAGTGGTATTTGAGCAAGATGATTGAACAACGTCCATGAGCTCGGTAAGTCACCCTTTTGATCCAGCCGGATCAGTTAGAGATGGTTGCTTCTGACAGGACTCGCTGGAAAGCATGCTTGGAGACTCCGCTTCCACGACTCTCCCTGGAATAAGTGAGCAAAGAAGAAGAAGAAGAAGAAGAAGAAGAAGAAGAAGAAGAAGAAGAACCGAAAATAAGGTACTCACTTCAAACTCATGATGACGAGGCAACAAAGAGGAAATCTCATCAGTCAAATTTCCATGTGATCGTAGTAGTCCAGAAAAATTGCAATATTTATAATAGAGTGCTGTGTAAGTATATTTATTCACATTCTTGCAACATGTTTACATTGTTTCGGCTAAGTCAAGATTCGCCTGACTTTATAAGAAAATAAATAACAAGGTCCTCTGGAGTCTATATATATATATATATATATATATATATATATATATATATATATATATATATTTATATATTAGTTAGGGTCGGGGGTATGG
Organism: Eledone cirrhosa; assembly: GCA_964016885.1. Classification (NCBI taxonomy): domain Eukaryota; kingdom Metazoa; phylum Mollusca; class Cephalopoda; order Octopoda; family Eledonidae; genus Eledone; species Eledone cirrhosa. Next base: position 149,427,846 of record OZ024740.1, read on the forward strand.
GTGAGGAAAGCTGAGAGGGTGTATGGGAAGATAAGAGTAGTAATGAGGAAGATGGTATTAAAGTGGCAGAGAATGCGGAAGATTGGTCGGAGGAGATTAACAAAAGTAGAAGATAGAAGGGGTGTTTTGTCATAGGCGTTAGGGGGTATGGTGGAAATTAGGGTTAATGTGTGGAGGGATAGGTAATTGTATGTAGGGGTGTGGATGCATGGGAAGGGGATGGTTGTCAGAATGTGAAGTATGTAAAATACGAGGCTGAAGGATTAAAGATAAAAATGAAATTCAATCAATATATATGAGAAGAATTATTTAAGATAGTTAATATATAATGATAGAAATATTAGGTTTTTTTAGGATTTGAACTGTAAAACTAAAGGAAGTGAGAAATAGTAAAGGTAGAAATAAGAAGTCAGCTAAAGTAGGTTAAAATAGCAATAGTAAATAATTGTTTCTACTTTTGGCACAAGGCAAGCAATTACCCAGTGCATTACTGGTACTTTATTTTATCGACCTCGTAAGGATGAAAGGCAAAGTTAACCTCGGCGGGATTTGAACTCAGACTGTAAAGGGACGTAACTATGCTAGAAAGCATGGCGTCCAACCCTCTACCGATACTGCCAATTCACCGTAAATAATGATTCTACTTTTGGCACAAGGCCAAGCAATAGTAAATAAGTGGAGAAATAAGTGGAAAATGTGAAAAGATTGAAAAAGTGGAAAATGAATGAATTAAAAAGCAGGAATTTTAATGATCCTACTATTGAAAACAGGACCCATATTGGATGCTCTTTTGACAGTCACCAAGTAATACTAGTCCACTCTATCAAACGCTTTGCGCTGATCCGAATTGATCAGCCAATTCATTTCCAGACCCGTTTTAAGATATACGACACGAAGTAGTTGTTATCTTAAATAGATCTGTCTAAAATACGCATTGCTGGCTACGCAACCAACAAGTGTAAATTTCTTGGTAAACTCGTAGGAAAATGGAAAAAGCTCGGCATAAGGAAGCTGTTAAAACAGTAAAGTGCCGTCGAAATGGCGTTGTGTAAAACATTGCTTCGAAGGACAGAAATCAGCGGCTCGGAGTGAGTTAACTCGAAGAATTGATAGCAAGGAAGAAATAGAGAAATAAAATGGACTAGCAGTGGTACCCGGCGTTGCACGGGATAAGGTATTTTTGAACGCGGGCCGCCAACAGACCTAATCGTGGAAAAACTGCATGCCTGGACAATATGTAAAGAAAATAAACCGAATACTCTGATGGTTGGATAATCTTTAAGATTTTCCTCGATGAAGCAGGAAAAATGCAGGTTTTTACCCAATGCGGGCCCTAGGGGATCAAGAAAAAGAATTTTTTTTATGTGCATAATATGCCTTGAAATTTCGGGAAAATCCGCTAGACGTAACGCCTCAAAAAAGCCCTAAAAAGCTGAAAAAAGGAAGTTTTTCACCTAATGCGGGCTCTAGGCCATAAAAAAGTTGGATTTTCTTTGCTCACGGTATGAAGAAGAGACTGACTAATACATAGTTACAATTTCAAGGAAATCGGTCTGACGTAACGCCTAAAAAAAAACCTAAAATGCTGAACAAACGGCTGGGTACTTCTCGAGTTTCAGGGATTCAAACTCACAGACACACACACACACACACATACACACACATACACACTCACAGACAGACATCCTCAGTTTTATATATATATAGATGAGAAGTGATCACAAATGTTTTACCCAACGCTGTTTTAATAGCTTCCTTATGCCGAGGAGTTTTTTTTCATTTTCCTACGAATCCTAATACATTCGCGTTTCAAAACTTGATATTCGAGCTAATATTGTTTCTTTTTGAACATTTTCCTAAAATTTCCACCTCTATCTGTATATAAAAAACTGAGGATGTGTGTGTGTGTGTGAGTTTGAATCCCTAGAACTCGAGAAGTACCCAACCGATTTTTTTCAAAAAATTCAACTTTTTGAACCCCTAGAGCCCGCATTAGGTGAAAAACTACGTGTTTTCAGCTTTTTTAGGGTTTCTTTAGGCGTTACGTCAGACCGATTTCCTTGATATTTTAACTATGTATTAGTCAGTCTCTTCATCATAACATGAGCAAAGAAAATCCAATTTTTTTTATGGCCTAGGGCCCGCATTAGGTGAAAAATTCATTTTTTTCAGCTTTTTAGGGCTTTTTTGAGGCGTTACGTCTAGCCGATTTTCCCGAAATTTCAAGGCATATTATGTACATAAAAAATCCATTTTCTTGATCCCCTAGGGCCCGCATTAGGTGAAAACCTGCATTTTTCCTGCTTCATCGAGGAAAATCTTAAAGATTATCCAGCCTTCAGAGTATTCGGTTTATTTTCTTTACATATTGTCCAGGCATGCAGTTTTTCCACGATTAGGTCTGTTGGCGGCCTGCGTTCCAAAATACCTTATCCCGTGCAACGCCGGGTACCACTGCTAGTGTTTAATAGATTTGGGAGCCTGAAATTCTCTATAGAGTTGTTACGCTGCTAAGGAAAGACATGGTAATCACGTCCCTCTTGTCCATGTCCTTCCTCAGCAACGTAACGCCTCCTAACTTATAACTAGAAATACTCCCAATCTGCTGTAGTAGATGGTTGCCAAGTCGATCGCCATCAAGTCTAGTGTGTAGAAATAGAGCGGGTAGGAAGAATCATCTAATCCTGTGGATTCGTTATTTCATCTGCTAAAATTGGCTTTCGCAATACTCTCTCGTCGAGAGTTGCTGCAGAGCGTCAACTTTTGTGTTGAAGTTCGCCATCTCGAGTCGATTATTCTTCTTAAGCAGTTCGACAAACTGCTGTTGGAAAACCGTACCCAAATGCTAAGAATCGAATAGATCAAAATGCGAGTGTGTTGTTTCACGACACTTCAATAAACAGCGCTCATCGATCAGTTTTTATGCTTTTATGATTTAGTTGGAAAAACGGATTTTGTTTCGTGTCAAAGAAATGATGGAGCCCCATTTTCTCCACTATAACGTCGTTTACGGTGTCGCTTTCTTTACATTACTGTTCTTGTTATCAATTTATTTCTCTTTCGTTTTTCTCCGAGATCCATCACCTGATTTTGATGATAGTCTCCGTTACTTCCTGCTTAACTAGTTCACAATTTATATCCTGGAAATCCTCGAAATCTGAAATATTGCTCTGTCGGAAAAGGTGATTTCAGCTTTTAGACACTGAAACCATGATTATTTTTCTTTTCTAAGTTCACACATTTATGATCTATGTAGCCAAATATCCGAAACTGTGGGTAACTTACGTTGAACTTACCTGCTAGCTTAACGGAACCTCAAATTATTACCTGGGTGAGCTGTTGTGGTTTAAGCAAATTCCCAATGAGACATTAGAAAACTTAGGGTGGAACCTGTCAGACTATTGTAAATGCGTGATATTTGCATCTGCCTCTCCCAATGACTACCCCCACACACGGTTGAAGGTGTTATTTCAAACATCTACAGATACTAATGAGTGTAAGCTTCCGAGAAAAATATCTAAAAGTCTAATGAATTCCTGCCATTCAAGTCCTTTTTGAACGCATTATCATCATCATCATGACTGTTACATAGGCCCTGGACCACCACCTTATCATCCGAGTCTAGGAAAGTTGTACACAGCTTCAGGCCTTTCCTAAACAGTAGCACTACGCGAAATAATATCCAGATTGAGTGAAAGAATACCCTACCCTTAGTAATGGTGAACACATTTATATAAAAGGTTTTATGGGCTTTCGGCAAATGGTCTGACGTCCAAGCAGACCCAGGCTACGTGCATTTAACCATCCCACTTCCAATTCCAAGGTGTGTTTCCTCTTGGAAGATGTAACACACCTTAAAATTGGAAGAAGACAGGTAAACCGTCTTTTCTCTTCTGGCAGCAGTTTTTCAAAATACACCTCCAAAAGTATTTTGTCTGCTGTTTTTCGGAAAATTCTAACGCTACATGTGAATTTATTCTTTAGAGTCTTTAAGTGGTCAACGTGCGTCTTCAACAGTAGATTATCTTTCAGTGCTTGGTGGTTGAATTCCTCAAATATCAGCTCCTTTTGTTTCTATTTAATATTTGCGTAGTGTTTGTATATATTCCATTAACACACTGTTGTTTCTATTCAGAGGGAAGAAACTGAGTGATTTGTTTTGTTTATTTTGTGTGTATTTGGCCGTTGTAATTTTGGTGATGGGATATTGTTATATTTGTTGTTCTTGTTAGAGTGTTGGCGTTTATACTGGTGGATGATCGATAAATAGTCATTTCTGTTTTCATAATGGAGCTCGGGCAATTTGTGGGATTTTTGTTGTTTGTTTGTTTTTTGCCTTTTACTCCGGTCTGCTCCTCTTCGTCATTTGACGAGGACCTAGGAGAGCGTTGTAAGCTGGTTAATGCATGTGTGTGTATTTGGACATTTGTGTTGATGTTGATGTTATGCATTGAAGGAAGACAAAGCTGCTTTAGTAAGAGTTCGATGTTTTGATGTTGGTGCTATTTTTGCTCTTCTTACAGTTGAGGTGTTTGCTCCTATTATAAATGTAGCACTTTGCTCACCTGCCTTCTACCACAACTCTCATTGGATTCACACTGATAGTTCCTGTTTACATGGAGGAGCATCATCTGCACCTCTAGTCTCCTCTAATTTCATATTGAAGTATTTTATATTAATTTCAGATAGTACATTAATAATTGTTTCTTCTTTTGGCACAAGGCCAGCAATTATCCCAGCGCATTACTGGTACTTTATTTTATCGACCTCATAAGGATGAAAGGCAATAGTACATTAATAATGTCCCCTAGCTACTAGCCGCCCCATAAAGAAAAGCATTAACAAAACCACCCTGAAAGAGCATTATATGTAGCTACGTTTATAGCGTCCTTTTTATTGAGACAAATGGCCACCCCATTTTATTTTGGATTCTATTCCTTACGTATTATATGGAAGCCCACACACCTTTCATTCACATTCTTGCTTGAGCTTGTGGAGGATTATCAAACACTGTTACTTTTATTGACATATCTGTAGTAGTGTGGGCGATGCTGTTGTCGTCAGTTAGTCAGTTACAGCGGTAGGAATGCTTATTGAGTAGTATGAGTAGCGGTGGTTTCCGGGTGGTACTCTACCGACTTGAGCTGATGATAAAACCCTTGTGTCCTACTGGTTATTTGTTGCTGTTGTAGTTGCTAGAATTGCTCTCGTCACAATACAGTAAGCTCATTGTAACAGCAAATATTGGAGTAGCAATTGTATGAAATTCCACCAACGTCTGTTTCTAAACCAAAATTTTCCGAATTTTCCTACTCGTAGATTCGCGTTTCCCTCCTACTTATGGCATCATTGAGAATTTCCAAAATATATACAATCAAGGGTCGCAAAACACAGTCACCTATTGCTGTTTTTTTCTTTCACTTTGATACATTTCACAGGCAAGCTGTCAGTTGCCACACATAGAAATAGTTGCAGGAAACAGTACCAAGTTGGTAAATTAATGTAAGTGATCTCTCGCTTGATCCAAATTGAGAATTCTCAGTCGTTCACGAACAGCGGAAATATTGCAGTTATTCTCCATATGTGGTCAAATTTGTTCACTGTTCATTAATATCTACCTATAACAAAATGTACATTCCTTGTCTAAAAATTAAAAATAGAGTAGTGTTTTCCATTTTAGCAAAAAAATGTTAATTTCTGAGCGAGTCACCACAGCTCGGAGGTTACAGATTTTAGAGATCATGTAGATGTTTACGACTTCATTCCGAACATGCGGTCTTCTTTTTTTAAATGTGGTAGGTTGTAATTTTAGCACGATTTAGCTCCAATTTTGAGTACGTCGAGTAATCCTATAAAGCATCATTGGTTCCTCTGTACATTTTAATGATATCCACGGCGGAGGAGGGCAAGATAGATTTAGTCAGAGCGTGGTAATCATTGTTCCTCTACACTCATCATTGTTGGCTTGTAACTGAGCAAAGGTTTGGAGCTTATGAGATTATTGTCGCGTGTTATTTGGCCCTGAGATTGACCCTAGCCTCTGTTTAATTGGCGTGATAACTATAATCAATCTGATAACTATAATCATTAGCATATGATTTTCAGGTCTAGCTCATAATATATATTCATTCATATTTATAAATTTGGAGTGGGGTTTGAAGGAGGTTTGGTTGTTAACTTTATAGAAATAACAACCACAAGACTTTGAAAGCGTGTTTGCAATATCAATTCGATTGTCAGCTGAACCTTTTCTCTAACTTAGTGGACAAAATGTCTTGTGCTGCGTCATTTCACTACATCCAACAGGCTTCCAAACAATTTTCATCCATCAATGTTTTCTCACAGGGGTTGGGTCGCTTCGACAACATGATTAAAAAACGTCATGCTATAGGATGGAACTCGTGATTTAATGTCTTGCGAACCAAGCATTTCAACCATACCTGCATTCATAGCACCCTAGTATATAGTGGATTATAAGCAGGAACAAAATATAAAATGTTGGTTCTGTGTTTCTAATTAAACATAAATGTTCTTCTACATTAATTTAGACATACTATTCATAACCTATCTCTGCAATAATACGTCTAATGTTCTCTTGAGCTAACACGGGATAGACAGCTTCTATGCGGTCGTTTGGTCTGCTAGAAATTGCAGTTGATTCTACCTTAAATCAGACCTTACCGACTTGTAAATGGAAAAGCACACATTATAGCTCACTTAATGACAGCAAGTGTTATTTTGCTTTTATTGTCGATGACCATGTTTCCCTTAAGTCGTGATGTTTTCTGAGTTATTGTAACTGGTACTGTTCACAAATTAGTGCAGATAGTTTTAAGTTACTAAAGCATCTTTCTTTTCCTATAAAAGCTGATTTCGTGGAACGGCTATTTTGCCTTGTAATATTTCTTCATCATTTACATAAGATCGATCGAGATATCCCCTAGGATTTCGATAGAATATGTACAGATCAAATGACTAATTGGTGTGTTCTTAATAAATTCAGTTCCTTAATATCACTTATCGATTTTGTAATCTTAGTTATGTTTCGTAATAATCCCGATGCCACGCTTGATTATTAATATATTTTGTTTTGTAACATACTTTTTCTGTTTGTAGCCCCCACTATCAAACCAAGGCTTTGTGCCTGACAGAAATCATCTTTCTCTAATAATCATTCACTTGACCAGGCTAGTTGAAATAGAAAAAAATACTGTTGAAAATAATATTTATTGTAGTCATAATTAACTTGTTTAACGCTGTAGTATATGTGTACAGTTGGTGTGTTGTAGGTGGCTGTATGCATAAACGCGCGTGTGTGTTATTGTATGTGTAATAATCTTGGGATGATAATAATGCCATTTTGGAATCAGCAATAGAAATATGTTTCAATAATATATACAATCTGCGCTTGATTTTGCTGACGTCTGCATCAAAGTATTTTCTTCAGCAAACCGACTGAGTATTTACCTAGCATACACTAAATTATTAGCGTTATTGTTGAATTGCTTTGCTTTTTACGTAATGGTGTTGACTTGGGAAATATCGAGTAGAGGCGGTTAGTTTCTGTCATTTTACATTAGCTTATGTCTATATAGATAGCAATAAACTTCTCTTTGATTTTATGTCATGGTAATTTCCTTTATTCGTGTGTTTTACTCTGATTTCCCTTCTCGCTTTTATTTTTAACAAGTATTTGACTGAACATTTTACAATAACTGTTATACATTCTCCCATTCTCCCCAGGATCATCATCATCATCACTGGTGGTATTAGTAGTAGTAGTAGTAGTAGTAGTAGTAGTAGTAGTAGTAGTAGTAGTAGTAGTAGTAGCAGTAGTAGTGACGGCGGATATATAGAATCGGTAAACCGTCGGACAATGAAGTATGCACTGGTCTCTTACACTCTGATTTCAAATCTGACCTTTTAGGTGCCAGTCTTGGAGTAGATTTTGGCAATTATTCCTTTCTGGTATAGTGTTCCTTTACCTTTCTATCTCATTCACTCTTTACCTGCCACTCTGGTCAGTATCTATACCCTTCCTTCAGCCCATGTCAATTATTTCTTTTTCTCAGCGTGTCTCCCACTTTCTCTCTCTCTCTCTCTCTCTCTCTCTATATATATATATATATATATATATATATATATATATATATATATATATATATATATATATATATATATATATATATATATATATATATTAAAACAATCAAATCTTAGTTTAATACATTTATTTGCTGACAATTGTTTCTTCCAGGGGGATGTCTGGAATCATCGGAGCATAGGGAATGCTTAAACAGGTGATTAAAATCCTACTCTTCAGAACATTTAGGTAAATACATAGCTGCTGTCAGTGTCATACAGAAAATCGGGGGTTAAAAAAGAATGTTATGCTTCAGAAAATACAATTACAAGGAGCAATAGGAAAAATTGAAAAATAAGCATATTATTATATATAAAGGTATTGTTTATGGTAATACATGTGCAAAAGGTACAAGCAAAAAAGGTAAGATAGAATAGATAAAAGATATCATAGCATTGGAAATCAGGTAATGTTAAGGGTATGTAATGCAAGAATCAATACAATCAATGTGGTAAGAGTTATATTATAGCTGAAACAAGCATATTTCATGTAGAATGTAACAGCATGTTACAAGTGTTAGAAATGTTTAAATCTTTAAAAAAAGTTTAATTTTTTTAAATGCCGTGGTATATGGTGGAGAGACATGTGGTGATAAAATGCGTATATGTTATGTAAGATGTGAGGCAAAGCACGTGGTTGAGTTAGATAGGTAATTTTCATTCAAGAATTTTATATATTGGAGTTCATACTTAGTACTACCGTCCATATTTATAATTGTATATTAAACATATATAAGTATAAATATCATTATTATTATTATTATTATATATATATATATATATATATATATATATATATATATATACAAATATAATTTGAGCGAGATCGTATTTCGACGGTGGCCAAAAACAAAGCGAAACGCAATCTTCGAGATATGCGGCAAGCGCTCAATGGACTAAAAGAAGACCAGAGCAATTAACATACGTTATAGAGGCCAAACAAAATGAAAACGGTGGTTACGCGCGTTTCGCAGAGAATTCGCTCAAGGTCACTCATAGAAGTTATGGATTCGACTTCATTATCGATCTGCCCCTCAGACTGGCGATTCAACAAAATATATAGTCTTTGTTGTGATTTGTGAGATGATGAGTGTCTATCTATCTCACCCTCTTGCTGTGTCTCTACGTTATTAAACGTGAAATTGTTCCAAAACATTAACATTATTGTTAGCGTTTTCAAATATGTGTAGCTCTAAATCTAGTCCACATCATTATACTATTATATTAGGGCGGTGGATTGGCAGTAGTAGTAGAGCGTCAGACGCCATGCTTTGCAGCATACAGTTATGGTCCTTTACGTTCTGAATTCAAATCTCGCCGAGGTTAACTTTGCCTTTCTCCTCACGTGGGCGATAAAATAAAGCACCAGTAATGCACTGGGGTAATTGCTGGCCTTGAGCCAAAAGTAGAAACAATTATTATACTATATCACCTAGGCTATAAATCTACCCGTAGATATAACTGGTTTCCATATTACGGCTCATACACACCAACACATAGTCTACTTTAGGTATCCTACTCTATTGTAGAAATCATCTTCCCCTCAGCATAAGAAATACCTATATTAAACCTCCGTTCTATAACGAAGCAAATTAGTCGAGACAATGAAAAAGCATTTGCATAGCTGCTTGACGCGCTAGAAATAGTTACCAAATCTCCCTTTATTTTCTTACCAAAAACAAAAGCATTTTAAATAATGAAGTCCGATATGATCCTGAATGGAACCTCTTTTTATCATAGGTTTAATTGGAATAAAACAGTAACTAAATTCCCTTCTCAGCTCGAGCCAGTGGGGCTGGATCGAGGGAACGGCAAAAGGCCAGAGGGCAAACTGTCCAAGTATCGGCCGCTCTCTGATAGGTTTGTGGTAGAGTCTGTAGCAGTGGAAACTTCAGGTGCTCTTGGCCCCTGGACCACATCCCTACTCACTGCTATCGGAGCAGAGTTGGCTGCCCATAGGTGTGAGCCCTCCGAGATGGAATGGCTGTTCCAGCGGACTTCCCTCGCCGTCCAAGATGGATGTCACTTTCTCTCGATTTATTTAAAATTATAGCTATGAGTTGACTCTATGCACGATAAGAAAAACAGACTAAATTGGTTAATAGACTTTCCAGGCGTTTGTTTAGGTAAGCAATCAAACATACATCTGTATTTGTACAAATTATTTCCTAATTTAGATAGACAATCACAGCTCCTCCTCAATAAGAAATACATTGCATGAAATTTAACTATAGATTAGTAGCAAGTATAGGTTTCTATTTACTTGTTGAGTGTTACATACTACTACCACTACATTCTTCTTCTTCTTCTATTTCGAGTTTTCCGGCATAATCTAATAAGTAATTATTCCAAAACTATCTGCAAATAATTTACAACTCAAATAGGAGACGCCAACGTTCTGGCTAAAATCATCACGAAAATGGCCACATTTACCCACTACTAAAATCGTAACCTACTACTCATTATATTAGTTCAAATTGGTTTATCGTCTCTGATTCGTAGGCCACAGCATTCGCTTACTGTACAGAAATATATCACAAGACTACCAATTGTAGTATCTCAACAACAGATAATTTATAGCAATTTGCCTACATTCATCAACACTAGATCTCTTGATAAGATTCGAAGCCTTTACATACTCCATATTCAGGACTCTTTTGTGCCCTTAAAATAAACCTGAAGTATGTTATTTTCGATGTACGCGGTCGTAAAGAATCTATAGATATAGACAGGCTGAAACAAACTTATATACCTACTGCTTCCTTATTCAAGACTGTATTTTTTCAGGCTGATACGATGTCATTGATACCTCTTGTCAAAGTCCCTTCTATGGCTGCTACAGAAAAATATACAAGGTGAATCAGAAACGAAACAGAACTGGGGTTGCAAAATAAATTTCAAATCCAAACTACAAATTACAAGTTTACCCCTTCGAAATAATCCCCATCGAGTCTAACGCACTTTCCCATCCTTCTCCGTCGCGACTCCGTGTACTGCTGGAAGGATTCTCCCAGGATTCTCCTTAGCTTCGTCGTCACGGCCCTCTTCAACGTCATGAAAACTGGTCCCCTTGATGACCCTCTTGAGCTTAGGTAAAAGGAAAAAAAATCCCACGGAGCCAGGTCGGGTGAGTAGAGAGTTTACTCTATCACGGCAATGTACTCGGCCAGGAACTGCCAGATGCTCAGAGCATTGTGAGTCGGTGCGTTGTCACGGTGAAGCAACCGCAAGTTGACCTACCACAACTTTCGCCTCTTCTTGTGCACTAAAGGAAGCAAACGCCGCACGATCTCTTTGTAGACATGGTGGTTGGTTGTCTGTCCCTGTGGAAAGACCTCTATCTGGACGAAGCCCACCACATCAAAGAACGCGATGAATAAGAGTTTGACATTGGACATCGACTGTCTTGCTTTCTTAGACCTCGGCGACTCCGGACTCATCCACTGAAGGCTTTCAAGCTTGGTCCCCGTGTCGTACTCCATGATCCATGACTCATCACCGGTGATGACACTCCCCAGCAAGTCTGGTTCTATAGCAGGTTTCCTTGCTTGCCTAGAATTTAAGAAAAAAATGTTATTCATTTTCAATGACATTTAATTATACGTGCAACTTTTTGAATGTATAAATTACGTTAATATTTATGTTAAAATGCTATGCTTTCTATCGTGAGAGTAATCTCTCATTATGGGATACCATACTTTGGTCGACTGCTACCTACTACTCCCATTATATACAGGGTGACTGAAAAGTAACTCCCTATTTTTAAATTCTTATAATTTATTTCTTAACTACAATTGTTACAAGAAAAGAATATGAGAAGAAGGCGTATAGCATGGAGTTTTATTTAGAATTCAATATGGGCACCAACATTCGCCAACGGTTTCTTAAGCCGTCCCGGAACTGCATCAACTGATTCCACCAGGAACTCTTGTGGGAGGGAAGACATAACTTCTCGTATTCGCCCTTCGAGTTCTTCCAAAGTCGTTGGTTTGGTAGAGTAGACTTGCTCCTTTAACCAACCCCAAAGAAAGAAGTCGCCGGGTGTTAAGTCAGGGCTTCTGACTGGCCACTTATGCGGATCACGACGACCCATTCATCTCCCAGAGAAGTGGACATTCAGCCATTCATGAACAACATTAACAAAATCAAATCTTCAATATTCTCTCAAGTACTGATAACTGGCCAGATTTATTCTTGCAGCATGGTGAGGTACCTTTCGGCATTCAATAGGGAGTTACTTTTCAATCACCTTGTATATATACTTCTAGAAATAAAAAAAGATACCCTTCAGTCTCAAATAACCATGGGTTTTGAGCCTACAAAGCTACACTCTGAGACACAATCCTAATCGAGATGCTTTTGTAGAAAACCATGCATGCCAGTCACCCCTCTCCATGCCACCGATGTTGTCCCAGGGAAAGGCAAAAAACGATAGAGTTTAGCATATACATACTCATTTTCCTAGTTGATTAAACTGGAGCTACGTGAAATAATGCATCTAACTAAACGCACTGCCTGGTCTGGGAATCGAACTCACATCATGACTGCAAATCCAACGTTTTAACTATTATACCGCGTACCTACACATATTTCTAGCTGTAAACATATACATGATACTACTTTCAGGAACACTACACTCTTTCTATTGTTCACGTCATAACCTACAATTGTAGCTTAGACCACTGTACTTGCTGTCAAGTGATCTGTTAATATTATTCTATTGGTTATTGGCAATATCGGTAGAGGGTCGGACGCCATGCTTTGACGCATAGAGTTACGGCCCTTGCCATTCTGAGTTCAAATCCCGCCGAGGTTAACTTTGCCTTTCATCCTTACGGGGGTCGATAAAAATAACGTACCAGTAATACACTGGGTAATTGCTGGCCTTGTGCCAAAAGTAGAAACAATTATTCTATTGGTTAAAATTAACTATCTTACAGGTTTCTCTACAGCCTACTTTATATAAGGCGAATTGACAGAAACATTGAAGCATCTCTCATCTAAATGTTTCCACGTCGGTTTTCTCCTAAATTAAGATGAATTTCCTAATGCATTCCACATGCACACAAATATAAGCAGAATTTATAAATGTTCACACATAATTTTCCTAACATATACATACAAATGAACATATTGTCTATTAAATCTAGAGCATTAATATAATGCTAAGAACATTCTAATTTTTTTTTTATATTTGCACCATATCTTCTGATACTCTCATAATATTCCTTAACATGGATTCCTCGTATTCCACTGATATTAATAAATATATTAAAGGCAATTCTGTCTTCTTATTCTTCCATTATACGCTTGATATTGATCCATAATCGTTAATTGTTCAAAAATAATCCTCAAATAATTAATTATTCACATAGTTAAAACTAGCACGAAAACAATAATCACTAAAAATTAGTCTCTTGTTACAATACACTCTCAAACACACTTAGCTTCGATCAATTCTAAGCCAGCACTTCATAAATGAAGGAATTTTATGTCATTTCGTGAAATATGGTTTCATTAGAGATCTTAAAGTGCTGCTTGAATCTGTTGAAATCTATTCCATATACAGTATCTTTCTAGTTTGCGAGATGGTAATGAAACTCCGAGGCTTTTCCCACAGTAGAGTGGCAGCTAATTCGATTAATTTGCAGTTCTCAATGCTAAGGTTTGGTGCCATTCCTTCAAATTGTAAATTACCGGTACAGAACTTGCAAACCTTTCAGAATAGTCAAGCTGGTTTATAAAAGCAATCAAAGAGTTCGGCTGTTTTTTCAACATCCATCTGCTGTAAATGAACAGCTTCTCTCAAACAATGGCTCGATTTTGTCATCCACTGAATTTGCTTATTTTTGCAAATCTGCAAAAACATTTCATCATCATCATTTCATTTTACGTCCGCTTTTCCCTGCTTGCAAGGGTGGGACGGGAACTGATTCTGGCTTGATTTCTATAGCTGGATGCCCTTCCTAACACCAACCCAATTTACAGTGAGTGCGGGGTGCTTTTTTGCCGTGGCACCTCCACAACCACTTTGCAGTGGAATGATTTAGTTATGATTTTTCTTTCTACTTAGTTCATTTCTCAGGAGCAATGTATTTTATCTTCGTTATTTTTGAATGGCATTCTTAGTCGTTTATCCTGCCAGCAGTTTGTCCATTTCAACCATTGGAAATCCTTGTTAGTTTTTTTTCCTATTCGTGGATAACATTTTTATGTTTAATATATCTAGTTTGTATTGTTTATATACACACGAGGCTACATCATATTGCATAGGCAATTGTGGTGCAATACAGCTTCCTGGTTTTGTTTTCCAATGAGACTCGTGAAAATTCAGTTTGGACAGAATTGGTGTGCTTCTTGGACTCCAATTTCATGTCGAGTATGCTTTGTCAATTCTATTTTATTACACTAAGAGAAAAATGTAATAGTCACCTTCATGTCATGGATAGGTTCTACATTATTTGTAAAACAGCGAATTATTGTATGGCTGCCTCTAGGACTGGGATCATTATATATAGAAATACAAATCAACGTGAAAAATAAAACGAAAACAAGTACAGAAATAAATGGATGTACAACTATACTATGTTTTCGAAACTTCAAGCTACAGTTTACATAGATAAGAAATAAAACGAAGTAAAGAAAAAAATGTTTTCCAATGAAAATCTTTTTCCCTTATCAACATTATCAACGTGACAATATTTTACTTTGTGTATCATTGTTGCTGTTTGCTTTCCATGTTTCGATACTATCACACTAGTTCCTCTTTTGTAATTAGTTTGTTAGCTTTCAAATAATAATAATAATAATAATCTTAGCCAGTCTCGAAATATTTATTGTAAAATGACTGCACGTATATCACGTAAGGTTCAATGTTAGCTATATTCCCATGAGGATACGCTACTCAAATACCTATACATACTTGTTCTCGTACTGACATACACATGATTTGTATATATATATAAACACACGTCCAAACATATTCATTTCAAATAAAGATAGTCACGGAAGTTCATTATTCACATAGGTACATAGTTGACTGTACATTATTTAGTTATTTGACTTTGCCTTTCATCCTTACGGGGTCGATAAAATAAAGTACCAGTAATGCACTGGGTAATTGCTGGCCTTGTGCCTAAAGTAGAAACAATTATTTAGTTATACATCGGTGGATTGGCAGTATCGGTAGAGGGTCGGACGCCATGCCTTCCAGCATAGTTACGTCCCTTTACGATCTGAGTTCAAATCCCGCCGAGGTTGACTTTGCCTTTCATCCTTACGGGGTCGATAAAATAAAGTACCAGTAATACACTGAGTAATTGCTGGCCTTGTGCCTAAAGTAGAAACAATTATTTAGTTATACATGTTCAACATCAACAATATACTGCAGATATTGATACAGAAAGAAGCACGTAACTAAATAGTTATGCATTGACATTAAAAGCTTTCTCCACCAACGCCTACTCTTAAATCTGATGTTAAAAATAAGAAAACTAAAAAAATGCTAAAATAACTGGATTTTTTAAACCTGTTTTTCGTTTGTTTTCTTTTTTTTTTAGAGATTTAACTAGTAAAGTTCGTAATATCGTCACGTTTTATCAGATGAGCAAAATGGAAACTTGGAACTTGAAATAGTGTCTCCCCAGCCATTTCCTATCAAACTAATACCCTAAAAAATGACTTATTTTATTCAATCATAATAAATACTTTTTTTGCTTGTCGGTACCAATTTAATTTTACGAAACTTTACTTTTTAATCTAAGAGTAAAATTATAATCATCTTTTATTAGATACTCATGTGATATTGTCACGACACTAGAAATAAAATTTGAAGACATCTACAAACATTAATATTTGGTTATACACGACTCTGGAGTTTTTCGCCTATAGTTACTTAAGGGTTATGCAATGTTCATTGAAATATCAGGGACAAAGAGATAAAAATAATACTGCTATTTTGTTTCAGCCCTTTGAGATTAGTAATCGAATGAAACCATGGGAAGTGTTGATGTTCTCGACAGCTGTTATTTTTCTAAGGACAGATAGATCAAAGTTATGAATAGAGTATATAGGAAGAGAAATATAGTAAGACTTTCAATAAGAAAGACGAGTGTAAGTGTATTGAATAGCTTTAATGCAAATAGTAATTCAGAGGATCAAAGATCATTGTAGTAACAATAAAAGAGGCAGTGAAAAGGAAGCTTAAGAATTAATACAGTGGAAGACGGGTTCCCCAGAATGACAATTGTTCTTCAATCATACACGGAAACCACCAGCAGCCAGTTATTTTTTCTTTCATGTATGTTGTCCTTAATGTAATGTCCTTAATGAAAATAGTTTCAGATGTGTAAGCAGTACTCGAGTGAAATTAATATATTATCTTCCTTTTGTTGAAATTGTTAATCCCTATTCTGCTAAGAAAATCTTGTGCTTGTTGTACACATTTTACAGAGTCAAAATTATAAGTAGTACTCACAAAGTTATCTGAGGTAAGGAAATCATTTAGGAAGGAAAGAATTTGAGTCATGATCAACTCTGGATTCATCAGCTAATAGTAAATGTAGTGAAAGATCAGAAGTTACAGTGTTGGCTATTGACTGGGGCATGTGACAATACCCTTACTGTTGGTGCCATGGTGAAATGTGCCCAGTACCTCCTATAGTGTTAGTGTTAAGATAAAACGCACCCAATAAATTCTGTAAAGTGGTATTGTTAGTGCCAGTAAAGTAATGGCATTAGGATGTGTATCTAGCCATATAAACCATGTCAAATATGTAATATATGAGCAAGATGAGGCTGCTCTGATCCATCTGATCTTAGACTGGCATAACCCATCCAAAATATTCCAGCATGGAAAGCAGATATAAAATTATGTTGATGAAAGCACTTAGATCTTTGTGGTTATTTTTATGACCAATCTTTCCTTTGGATGGGTAGTTTTGATTGAATCAATTACAGTATATTAGTTTCTTTTTATAAGCTTCAGATGATTAGAAAGTAAATTCAATTTCAATCGGAAGGAACTAAATACTGTAAGGTAATTTATGCACTGCAATCTCTGCCAATTCACTCATTAATAATATACTTAAAACTAATAATTAAAACATGTACTATGTTAATGTTCCCATATGTAAAGTTTGTTTCAGATACAAACACCTGAATGTCAAAATTCTTAAAAACTAAAATTCATATGGCTTCTTTGCAAGATTATAATGGACCAAAACATCTCCATAGTTTTCCTTTGCCTATAACCAGAGATGACACGTTCTAACCCCAAGCCTATGAAATAACTGAGAAACAAATATTTCATTTCTTGAAAATATCTCCCCTTTACTTTGATAGTCCTTAACAATCACCGCTAGGTTTTTGTTTTCTTTTTCCATTAAAGAGAGACGTTTCAATTCAAACTTTTTTTGCATTTGTCATTCATTAATTACTCCTTGATTTAATTATTCCCTAAAATATGTTATTCCACGATTCAAAAGCAACTTTTGTCATATGTGAAATATAAAGATACTACAAACCCCCATCCCAGATTTATAATAAACTGGGCTTCTTTCTGTAGAAATCAAAAATCCTTTAGATATCTTCAGTGTGGTTCCCCAATCAAAACTGAAAACAGCACACACAAAAAAAAAATCAAATAAAATATATTTATTATACAAAAAAAGTACAGTTCTCATGATAAAGATATGGAATGTAGTACATTTGTAATACATATATTAGGATTTATTGAATATATAAAAAATTTACTTAAAACAAAAATGCTTTAAGAAAAGAGGTAAAAAATAACTATTACTAATTCATAATCTAATTTTCAAATATTCATCTTGACCAAAATGGTAAAATGTTTTTATATAAGTGAAAATTAAAATTTTTATATCAAAATATAGGTGTAAACATTATTATGGATCTTAAGTTCTCATCCTAATTATTGACTCAAAATGTCTGATCAGTTTCATTCTACTATGGCATAATTTCCTAATCAATTATACAATATAAATTTTTGCATAAATCTACTAAAGGTTTTGGAGATTCCGGATGAATGATCTTTCAAAGTGTTTAAAAAATGCATGAATATAAACTTTAATGCTTTGATTATGGAAACACTTTGAAAGCAACAATGCTTACATTGGACTCTTTTGAGCAACAATAATATTATTCAATGGGAACTCCTCTAAATTAATTATGTTCAATCACACAAACCCATCTGCCTTGAAATAACGTTCCTGACAGCTACTCTGAGATCAGAAGAACATTTCCCTTAACATAAAAAAAAAAAATACAATTCATGATAAGTTGCAATTTTTTCCCCCTTAGATCAGCAGGCTATTATGATTTGCTCATTCTCTGTTACCATTAAAGATGTCAGAGAGTTTTGTAGATGATTTTCAATGAAAAGTTCAGACAACATAAGCATAAAAAAAACAAAAAAACTATTATGAAGAGAATGCTGAAATGGACACGTGCAATGTCAGTGGACTGCTTCCATTCTATATCATTTATATAAAATACTTAAAGAAAGAATTGGCTTACAACTGAAATGGTTTGTACTGAGACCACTGAACAAGTGAGTACAGATTGGAATTTAGAATGTCCTGAAATGTTTTTAATAGAATACCTACTACTGCATAAATTATTTTATCATGCAGGGGTTAGGATCCTAGTATTATCCACCTATTTCATAGCCACTGATATATACATATATATACACTACCACAATTAGCATGACAGTATTATTTTCGTTTTAATTAAAATTATAGGAGCCAATACAAAGTTGAATAACAGATGTTATATGTTATACCATGTCTAAATGTCTGATGTTAGAGAACATTATTATCTGTCTAATAATTGTTTCTACTTTTGGCACAAGGCTAGCAATTACCCCCAGTGTATTACTGGTACTTTATTTTATCGACCTCCGTAAGGATGAAAGGCAAAGTTAACCTCGGCAGGATTTGAACTCAGAATGGCAAGGGCCATAACTATGCATCAAAGCATGGCCTCCGACCCTCTACCAATACTGCCAATCCACCGCCCCTGTTATCTGTCTAATAATAAAAAAAATTAAGATGTGGGTATATCACCTTATAAAATGGATGTGCTGTATAAAAGTTTATTCAAGTAAAATTAGTTTAACCCTTTAGCATTTACATTACTCTATTTTTACTATTGTATTTTTGTGGTAAAGGCTTTATCTTACATAATTATCTTACATAATATCGAATCTATGAGATTTTGATGTTATTTATTTTGAGAACAATAACTTAAAGTTGGTATGAGTGGCTGGTTACGGCTTGTTTGAACAAAAAGAGGTGAGAGAATTCTGGGCAGATATGGCCGGTTTGAATGCTAAAGGATTAATATTTGCTAGATATAAAATCATGAAATCATATGGGCTAAATATCAGCCTATATTCCTTAAACAAAACTTTTAGTTATATTACTGTTTTGCAGCATATACAAATAGTTGAAACAAAAAAATATATAATATATCTAAGGTTTGATATTTCTTTGATCAGACTGCAAGCACCATTTACAATAAAATAAAAATCAACGAAGTGAATATGTCAAATTAGAAAAAAGTGACTTATATGAAACATCGAACCTTTATTGTATATATTATCATCATGATTATTAATTATAGATAACTAATGATTGAATTGAATATTGTGATATTGGCAACTTTAAAATTAAATTCAAGCCTAAACATTTTCCAATACAAATCAACAAGTGGTCTTATGTTGCATCTACTCAGATTCTTCTATTATCCACACTAAATTATAAAAGAATGTTTAATGAATGTTAAAATTATTTAAATTAATGAAATAGGTTTGTTTTAATAGGAATATTTTAATTATTAGTCAATAAAACTTACATGCTTATATTTCCAACATGTTTTTAAAGGTTATATGTTTAAAATGGTTCTTTCAGATTGGAACACTCTACTGCATTTTAAGATGAAACATTAAAAAATATATGAAGTTATCTTTTTTTTTTATACAAAAGATTAATAAAAGAATATATTTACAAAAGAAAGATTGACAGTAATTGTCAGATCTTGGAAACTGTGTTTATATAACCAAGCAATAATATCCACACAATCTCCAAGATAATTACACAGATGGAGTTATAAAAGTTAGAAAAGAATATAACAGTTCAATTTGTCTTATATTTTCCACTGTTAATTGCCTATTAATAGCGTTGCATGCGATGTGCTTTAGAGTCTGCATTTTGATCATGTGATGAACTGATGCTTGACACAAGCAAGTTCATTGCTGCAAACAGGGAGAAAAAGCCAGAGAGTACACATATTCCAAAAGACCAAGATAAATAATTCTGATCAGGACGAGGCATCCACTGTCGATCTTCAGACATTACTCCAAACACTATCAGGGATATTGCAATAAGTAGACCTGTTTGAAAGAAAAGACAAGTTTTAAATGTAAACAAATTGTGAGATCAAATTTAGAAATCTTTAATACAAATTAATTCTATTCTTGTTATTCTGGATAAAATTTTCAAAGTAACAATTTCAAAGAACCATTCTTAATGCTTACTGATAAGTAGGTACAACAATAGCACACTTCTTATCAAAGAAATCCTCAAGAACTAACTGAAATCTCTTTACCCATTGTTATCAACAGCCAATTAAATACTCAATGTTGCAGCTTCAATTAATTGTTGAAAAGATCTTTTTTATTTATTTAATTCTAATGTTTTAATTATTGCTACCAAATTTTCTGCTTTCTTCAACTTCAAGTTGTCTGCAGTTATAGCTTTATTATAAGTCTTCGGTTTTGTGTATAAAGTTGGGGAAAACATGAATTAGAAGAGGGTGTTTCATTTAAGTATTACAACATATGGCAAATTTAACTCATCAATTAATATGATGATATCATATATACAATTTATTATATACATAATCACCATCTCAAAGCAATTATATATAACTCTAGTAAAATACATTTATACTCATATTTTGTTGAATACCTTGTAAACCTCAAGTTACAACTCTCTCACAAAACTAATGTAGCATGAGTCTGTAAGAGTCCAATTCATATGCAAGGTGTATCATGATTTTCATTTCCCAACAATGTACATCTTAATTTCAATAAGAACATCCCCATTGGAATTAAAATATTAACATATTAAAATATTAACAAATATTAAAATATTAACAAATAATGTTGCTGGGCCAATTTTACACATCATGCAAAGAACATCCAGCACTATAAGTTGAAGTAAAACCCTCATAAATGATGATCAAGATGTTCAGATGGTTGTTGGACTGAAAATCTGCTCAGCCTATACTAACATAAATAAACAAACTCACAAATATAATGATGATGATGACATATAATTGTTTCTACTTTCTTATAATTGTTTCTACTTATGATGACCTATGTAATGGTATCTATACATCTCCTTACATGTTTATCAATAACTCACATTTCCATAACTTCTCAACCCTTTAAATACCAACCTACATGAGATCCACTGCAATAGAGTGCTTATATTAAAATTAAAATCTCAAATCAGGAAGAAATTACTGTGCACATGGCTTTCACTAGCCCTTCTATACCAGTCAGATCAATAGAGTTAATGTTCTTGAAACGCTGCAAATTTATGGGTGCAAGAAAAACTTGGACAGAAGGGATTCTAGAGGACTGACAATTTATAGATGCAGAATTTGAAAATCTGGTTAATGTGGATCCTTGAGGAGATACAGGTAAAAATTAGGAGTTTGAATAGAGATATCATAAGACTAACCAGTAAGTAGCAGTAAAAACAAACAAAAAACAATGGTCCATAGCAGGTTTGCCAGGTTAGGCTACATATGGTGGATCACACTACTTTTCAAAATTGCACAACACACCACAATTTGTGTATATTTATTTTTATAATTTGGGCTACTTGCTATTTTAAAAGTAAGAATCCTATTGAATATCATATTAAAATATCAAATGCAACCTTAAAATTTTCATTCCACTACTTTTTGAAAATTTTGTGATAAGTTTTATGAAATTGACCTGGCAACCCTGTGTTGATAATAAAAGATTTCAGTTGGCTAACACCAACACAGTATATATATACAACTATAAAAAAAATAACAGACATTTTGCTAAAAACTCCAAAATCTTAATTATAATGAAAATTGATAAAAACCCAGTCTCTTTATAAAAAAAATATAGTCCTAAAAGTATTTTTCAAACATGACAATTTTTACAAATGGAAAAATTTTCTAATTGACTACAGGAAAGTTATATTTTATCAAAAAAATCTAAACACTATTCTATACATATCCCTGTGGTAGTAGTAACATAGGAATTTGCTCCGTATTTATTTTTTTATAGAAGCCAATACGTAGACTACATTTCTTTTTTACTTTCTCAGAAACAGGTTTTTCAATAAATTCACTAAATAGCTGAACAAGCATTTTGAAGACATAGCCATTAACTATGCTGTTTTTTAAAGGGTAGATAAATTAAATAAAAAATTGAGTCATGACACAAAGATGTGGTATGAACAGATTCATTTAGCCCAGTCATGGGCAACCTGCAGCTCATGGGCCGCATGCCTCCTGTGAAACTTTCTGAATGGCTCACCTAAGTCACCTAAGTAAAATCTTTCCGATTTTTTTACCCCAGCTTTTCAGTCGTAATTTATCTTTCTATCATTTTTACGATCGAAGAAAACAATGTGTATGAATTCTGAAGAAAATCAAAACAACCCGAGTTACCGTCCTTTCTTTAATGTGGGCATGAATGTAAATTAGCGCTTGCAGCCCGCCTAATGATGAACCATATCTCATGCGGCTTGCTTCTTGAAAAAGGTTGCCCATGCCTGATTTACCCTCTAATTAACTGATTTCAAAAATAAATTTCACAATTCAGATCACTTGATTATATTTTAGCTAATACATGGAACAAACCATTTTCATAGCATAAACATCATCATCACCGTTTTACATCAATTTTTCCACGCTAGCATGGGTTAGACGGGTTGTCCTGTTGTGGGCAATGTTAGGTCAGGTGACCATGTCTTGCACATACAGAACTGATTTTGGCTTGGTTTCTACAGCTGGATGCCCTTCCTAACACCAACCTCATTTACAGTTTGAGTACTGGATGCTTTTTGTAGTGTCACTAACAACACTTTACAGTGCAGACTGGGTGATTTTTATCATGTCACTAACACGACCACTTCACAGTGTGGACTGGGTGCTTTTTTGTCATAACACCTACATGACCACTTTACAGTGTGGGGACCACTTTACAGTGTGAGCTGAGCGCTTTTTGCCATGTCACCTACATGACCACTTTACAGTGTGGGCTGGGCGCTTTTTGCCATGTCACCATCACAACCACTTTACAGTGTGGGCTGGATGCTTTTTGCCATGTCACCATCACAACCACTTTACAGTGTGGGCTGGGGCCTTCACTGGATGCATACATCGTACTGCTCTCATGGAAGATGTATGGGAGGGTGGTACATACTGTGTATATGCTTCAGTTTTGGCCTGTGCTTGTGGGGAGTCAGATCTTTAGTATTAGTGCATAACGCCAGAGATCTCGGACTTTGAAAGGTGCAATTGGACAAAGTCAGCTTTTATCACCTCAAGGGGTATCAAAGAGGACGACAACATCTTGATGAAATAGTTACAGTACACATCTAATTCTGAAGTGGATTAGGGTTTTGCAGGTCACACAGCAAAGAGTTTTATATATTTTTTAATGGTTTGATGTGGCTTCAGACATCACAATGGCGATTAGTAGAACTTTGAATATTTTAAAACAATTCATTAATGCACAATTTTACTTTTACTGAAACTAATTACAATATTGAAACATTTTCTGGGAAATAGCCCACATTGTCAAATAAGAATCCAGCAACCATCAGAATAGTGAGGGAGATTTTCCTGCAAGCTTTTTTCTCTGTTAATAAGCAACTATCAGAATAGTGAGGGAGATTTTCCTGCAAGCTTTTTTGTCTGTTCATAAGCAACCATCAGAATAGCAAGGTACATTTTCCAGCAAGCTTTTGTGTCTGTTAATAAGCAACCATAAGAATAGTGAGGGAGATTTTCCTGCAAGCTTTTTTCTCTGTTAATAAGCAACCATCAGAATAGTGAGAGAGATTTTCCTGCAAGCTTCTTTGTCTGTTAATAAGCAACATGATGCACAGATAATTCCACATTTCACTACAACTTGATCCTTTATAAATAAGCATCATCCACATATAACCTCACATCAGATGTACACTGCTTCCAGAAACAATAGATTGGAGAACTTTATTCAGTGGAAAGATGACAACCTAACATATGTCAACGGCACGAAGATATAATTACTACATATATCAAGATACAACTAAAACTTTAAAAGTCACTACAAATGTATCTGGAAATTTTGTATGCAAACTTAACATAAATAACTACAAAACCATGTAAAAAAAAAAAAAAATAAGATTCTTCTTCAGAGTTAAGAAACACTTCAGTCCTGATCAAATGCTGGCCTTAGACAAGGTACAAATAAGACCTACGTCAAAAGTATCGACTGACTTCATTACAGTCATGGAAACATGGGTACATTCCTTACTCTGTGATGGGGTTTTCAGCATAACTGGCTACAACTTGTTTCGTAAAGACTACATTAATCGTGGTGGTGGTGATGGTGGTGGTGTAAAGGTCTACGTTCATACAAACTTTTCAGCAATTCCCTGTGTTGATTTGAACCAAACGCAGCAAGAAGTATATTTCTGCGATATACGTATGACCATGTCAACATTGCTACTTGGAGTCGTTTACTGTCCCCCAAATTACCATCAGGTCACTCAACTTTGTGATATCGTCAGAGCTGCTGCCAGGAAAACAGCCACTTATGTTTTTATTGCAGGGGACTTCAATCACCCTAAGATTGACTGGAAAACCTTTTGTTGGCTGCAAAGTGCAAATGATTTCCTTGAGCTAGTGCTGGACTCGAACTGGTCCCAAGTAGTCACCTCCCCAACAAGAGGTGACAACACTTTGGATTTACTCTTCACCACTACTCCTGAGGAACCTTTAGGTGACTCTGATCATGCTATGATCATTGCCAATCTGTCCCTCATGGGCAGTAACAAAACCCACAACCATCTCCAAACTGCTCACTTTGACTGGAATAAAGCAGACTGTAACTGTTACTGCACCGAGCTGCAACATCCAAACTGGCTTCAATTTTATGACTCTGGAGATGTCAACACTGTACTCCAGAACCTCCTCAACTCAATATGGACAGCATGTGCAGCATCGGTGCCATGTAAGCAGAAAAAATATCCCAAAAGTGCAATTTGGGAGACTGCAGCAGTCCGTCTAGCCAGGAGAACCCGTCGTAATGCTGAACGTGAGTACAAACAGCATAAATCAGATATCAATAGGAAAAAGCGAAATAAATCATTCAACCATCTCAAGGAGGTGACAAAAAAAGGCAGTGCTTGAATTTGAGCAGCACATAGCAACCAACCCTAACAGTAAGGTGTTTTGGAAGTATGTACACTCAAAGCAGAGGCCTCACTCTCCAGTTGGTCCTCTTTGCAATCCCCACACAAGCCAAATTACTGATGACTCCAAGGAATGCACAGAACTCATTGCTGAATGCTATGCAGGCATTTTCACTGTTGAAGACCAAAGTGTACCATCTGCACCACCTCTGATATCGGATTCTATTACAACCATGGAATTTACACCGGCAATGCTGCAACGTCACCTTAAAAATAAATGCAACCATGCCTCTGCAATGGGTGTGAAGGATGATCTTTTTAACTGATTGATGTCCTTCATTCTCAGTCGAAGAGAGGTAGTCACGGTTCTAAGACAGCATTCCTCACCATATGAGATGTCATCTAGTGTACCACAGGGATCTGTTCTTGGCCCCCTTTTGTTTGTGGCATATATTTATGACACAGATGCCAACTTAAAGAATGCCACAGTACTGAAATATGCAGATGACATCAAGCTGTACCTTGAGATAAAAAGGATCCTGAACACTATAGATCTTTCCTGCAATCAGACCTGGACACAATGCAATAATGGATCATGGACTGGCAACTCAAGTTGGATATGGACAAGTGTACCACCATGCATTTTGTTAGTAAAAACCCAGCGTCCACATACTCCCTTCACAACACTAATATCAAGAAGTCTTTTTGCGAACGTGACCTGGGCATTACTGTCAGCAGCAATTTGCGTTGGACGAAGCACATCTCTAAAATTGCTAAGAAGGCTGAGGGTACCTTAGCATCACTCAGCAGCTCTCCAGCTATCTATATAAAGCTGTATATAGCTACACTTAGAATTTGCATCACCAGTCTGGAATCCCTATCTTGCTCAGAACATTTACCGCCTGGAAACTGTTCAGAGACGTGCAACCAAGCAAATACCCTCCATCAGGCATCTACCATACTCTGAACGCCTTGCTTCCCTGGGCATGGATGCATTGAAGCTCTGATGTCTGGCAACTGACTTGGTAAACACCCACAAAATCATTAACCATCTTGACAACAACAACCCTGAGCACCTTTTTGATTTCCATGTGTCTAACACACGTGGCCATGCCTACAAAGTCAGAAAACAGCACAGCTCCCGTGACTTTTGGAAACATTTTTTCACGCTCAGAATTGCTGAAGCATGGAAAAAACTACCTGTTAGCTGTCGAGATACTGCATCCTTTAACCCTTTAGTGTTCAAACCGCCCAAAATTATTTCCCCTTCATTTGTTCAAACCGCCCGATAACACCCACACTAAAATAAAACGTTCTAAAAATAAACAAACCATGATCAAAATCTCGTCAATTTGAGATTACTGCGAGATTAGGCCCTTACCGCAAAAATTAACACTTAATATAGTGAAACAACTTAAAAGAACAAGTGTTTTTTTAACTTTGAACGTACAACAAATTTTTTTTTTGTATCAACATTGCTTATGAAAGTAGCGATACCGACTTTGAAGGTTTTACACACGACGACATTCAGAATAAACAAGAAACAAATGATAATATTAGTGATTTATCTTCAAATGAATCTGGTGTTTATATTTCTGAAATTTCGTCCAACGATGATTGTTTTGAAAGTGAAAACGAAGGAGATCTCCAGGACGCCATTGAACATAATATAGCAACGTGGTTGAAAATACCACACTAATATATGATCCCAATTTTATTCAAAATACTGGTCCACAATACACATTAGCTCCCGATGCTAAAGCACTGATTTATTTATTTTTATTTATAACACAAACTTTCTTCGAAGTTGTGGCAGAAGAGATTAATCGATATGCCCAACAACAGATTTCAAATCGAGGAAAACCCGATTTGTTTGGCGACCGACAGATGCTATGGAAATGCAAGCATTTTTTACCATAAATATTATGTTCAGTCATCATCATCATCATCACCGTTTTACGTCCGTTCTTCCACGCTAGCATGGGTTAGACGGGTTGTCCTGTTGTGGGCAGTGTCTGGTCGGCTGACCATGCCTTGCTCATACAGGAACTGATCTGGCTTGATTTCTACAGCTGGATGCCCTTCCTAACACCAACCTCATTTACAGTGAGTGCTGGGTGCTTTTTCGTGGCGCCTACACGTCCACTTTACAGTGTGGGCTGGGTGCTTTTTTGCCGTGGCACCTCCACGACCACCTTGCGGTGGGGGGGGGGGGGGGGCATATTGTTTATATGCTTCAGCATGTACCCATGGGAGGTCGGGTACCCTGTATTACTGCGTGACGCCAGAAGTCACGGTCGTGTGTCATTGACTTTGAGAGGTGTAGTTGGGTAAGGTCGGCTTTTATCACCTCATCCCAAGTCATCTTGGGTCTCCCCACTCCGCGGTTTCCATCAACTTCTAGTGCTCTGCACCTTTTTATGCAGCTGTCATCCTTCATACGCATCACATGTCCATACCAGTGTAACCGCCTCTCCTGCACGCAGCATTTGATTCCTCTTATGCTCAGTCTCTCTCTCAATTCATTTATGCTTTGTCGT
Source organism: Eledone cirrhosa (assembly GCA_964016885.1). Lineage (NCBI taxonomy): Eukaryota > Metazoa > Mollusca > Cephalopoda > Octopoda > Eledonidae > Eledone > Eledone cirrhosa. The sequence goes on from OZ024740.1 coordinate 149,456,005, forward strand.
TCACGTATATTACTGTTACACATCCATCGGAGCATGCAGGCTTCGTTTCTCTCTAATCTACGTAAGTCTTCCACCTTCAGCGCCCAGGTCTCACTACCATGCAACATCGCTGTTCGGATACACGCATCATACAGTCTGCCTTTCATTCTGAGGGAGAAGCCTTTTGCAGCTAGCAGTGGTAGTAGTTCCCTAAACTTCTTCCATCCCGTTCTTACCCTAGTTATTGTACTTTCTGAGCACCCACCTCCGTTGCTAATTCGGTCACCTAGGTAGCAGAAGCTGTCTACTGTTTCTACAGGGCCCTCCCAGAGATATAAAACAATTTCCAAGACTGGAATTACTGGAAGGTTTAGTGATCCTTATATATCAAGTATTATGCCGAAAACAACGTATTTAAAATTAAACCAGTATTTGCACCTGGTTGATACTTCATTAATTAATTTCACCTGCCGATAAAAGTCAAATTTGACCAAAAAAAAATCAGGTAAAATTATATAATTGTAAATTATTGATATTTAAACATCTACTGACAAAATTTCAAGCCTGCACATAGAAAATTAAGAAAATTACAAACAAATAAAATTGATAACCCTCTTGAGCATGATTAACTCAAAATAATTGTTTCTACTTTAGGCACAAGGCCAGCAATTACCCAGTGCATTACTGGTACTTTATTTTATCGACCCCGTAAGGATGAAAGGCAAAGTTAACCTCGGCAGGATTTGAACTCAGATCGTAAAGGGACGTAACTATGCTGGAAAGCATGGCATCCGACCCTCTACCGATACTGCCAATCCACCGCGATTAACTCAAAATAATGCGAACAGATAAGCATGACGTTTGAAAATTAATGCGAATACTAAAGGCTAAAGGGTTAAAACCTCCATGCTTCCTGAGCTTCGCCAACAATATACCTGATGCCCCCCCCCCCCACCTCCATACACATGCACACAAGTATTTCATGACTCGTACACTGTTCATTTTCTTGACATTTGTATATTATTCTATGTACTATACATGCACCTTTGATGAGTTGTAGTGCACCTGAGCACTGTACACAATAATTTCATTATTATTATTATCAGACTGCTGCTCATATGTATTGGATGGTGATACAGTTGCACAGAGGGCCGTTATAGATAGCATTTAAAAAATAAAAGCCATTTAACTGATTCATTCACCCACTAGCTCACAGCGACAATTACAACTTTGCCTCATTTATTGCTACTTCAATGGTCTCTAAACATCTGAAACAGCTAACCTACATACTCTTCTTCCTATCCCGCTTATTAAGCCTCACTTTTATATAAACTTGTTCCAATATAGAATAAATAATATCTTGTTTCACTTAATGTTTCTTAGAGCAAAACATGGATCGTTAAGTAGGTCCTTATATAATTGTTTAATTCATCTCCATAAGACCCAGCAAACACAGTAAAGTGGACATGTAAAAGACACAGCAAAAAGCACCCAGCACACACTGTCAACGTGGTTGGCGTTAGGAAGGGCATCCAGCCATAGAAAACCAGCCAGAAACTCTCCTATATGAGCGAGACACAGTCATCTGACCAAACTTGCCTCTAAATGGGACAAACCCGTCTAACCCATGCTAGCCTGGAAGAGAGACGTTAATCGACGATGATGACAAATCCAACTTGGGTCACTTTCACTAGTCATCTTTTCAAGGTTGACAAAATAAAGTATCAGTTCTGGGTAGTGGATTATTGGAATTGTTAGTGTCAGACAGAATACTTTGTTGCATCTGTTCTAGATATGTCTTCTGGTGACAATGTCTTCTTTGAGAACATTGGTGCCAAGCACTTCCCTTTCTTTCAGACAATATCAGTGGCACTGAGAAGAGAGTTGCATGCAGGTGTAGCTACTAGTCTTCTATAAAAATAAAAAATAGCCTGTTCCAGCAGCCTGAAGAATATCTTTTCAAGTAGAGATCCATCTTCTTACAGGCAATGTAGAGGCTTGGGATATTAGTGCATATTAGTGGCATAAAAACAGATGATATCAATAATATATTTCTAATGTAATTTTAGGAAAAACTATTACTAAACATTTTGTGGAATTTGAGAGAGTACTGTATTTCTCAGCACCGAATACGCTTCATCCTCAAGGATACACCCTAATTTTGACAACCAAAAATTTGAAGAAAAAAAACAATAAACAACCTTCAGCCTCCAGGACACATGGTAGATTTTTGAGACTTATTTTAGGAAAAATGTAGGGTCTTCAACGCTGGGAAATACAGCAATTTATTTTTAAAAAGTATGCTTTGCAATTATATTTTGAAAGTCATTTCCAGTTAAAGAAAGAAATATTTTAATGAAATTCTTTTTCATATGCAAGCATTAATACAAAGTTATTGAGTACACTATACATAATTATTCTACTGTGAAAGTTTTTAAATTTTTCTTTCAATAATAAAATTTTACACAAAGGAAAATACTGGATAGTAATTATTCTATATTGAATTTCCAATCATATAAGTATAGTCTCTACACCAGGGTTTCCTAACCTGGGCAATAACGCCTACTTGTGGCTGGTTTCATCTGTTGAGTGGGTGATGAGCAACTAAACAGAAAATGGGTCATTGGAAAATTTGGAGGGTGATGTAGGATTTTGATTATTAAGTAGGTATTTCAACATATGCTATCCAAAAAAATCTATTCAAAGGAGATATGCAAATAACTTCCATAAAAAAAAACAGGAGGCTACATTCCTAAATAAGATATAAACATTTTGGTATTTTCTATAGTTTTGAGAAGGGTCATTAACATTCAAATAGTTCTTTGGTTTCAGATATAACTTGTATAAGGGAAGACATAGAACAACATTACCGGTAAAATTAAGAAGTGACCTCAGGATAAACTTGCCAACACTGCCAGCACTGAGAGATCACACATAAAATTAACACAGGAGTAGAGCTCTAAAAGCTCTGGCAACAAGCCATATACAAGGAGGCATAGGCAATAATGCAAGACAAAATACAAGAATCCCACGATGGGACCTGTTCACAGTTCAATGCACATGCTGATATAAATAAACAGATTGCAACACTTATATTCTTGCATTTGTGGATTATTGAAAATGGACTATGAGTAACAATACAACTTGGTGAACAAAAATTTTGTTATCTTGTTCCTACTATTTTCTGTATATTGTACGATTTTTAAACACTCCATTTAACATAATTTGTTATCAATACAGCATTGGTTATTTATCTTATGGATATTTGTCTTATATGCAACAAAACTTTAAACAAAGAAGCCATGAAGCATTCACGCTTAAAGTATCATTTCTGTTCTAAGTATGCTGGCCAGAAAGAAAAACCTTCGTCATAATTCTTACAGCTTAAAACCTCATTTGTAAAGTGGAAAACATTGATCTCAAATTTTCAGAAAACAACTATGCAGCAAGATAACAAGATGGTTGCATCGTATAACATTGTGTTATTGGTCACAAAGGCCAGTAAGTTCCACACTATAGGAGAAACATTACTTTGACCTGTTATTGAAGAAGTTCTTTCGACTGTAATGCATAAAAAGCCGGACACAATTATGAAGAAAATTCCACTTAGTAATAACACAATTCCTCAACGTTTAGATGAAATGGCCACTGATGTCAAACATCAACTCATCCATAATCTCCGGAGTTATGAATTTTCCATACAAGTTGATGAATCAACAGTTGTAGACAGTCAATGCTTGATGGTGGTGTATGAAAATATTCAAACTTGTGAGGAAATGCTATTCACTGAAAATGGTTGACTGAAAATGTACACCCATTTTAGATTCATTGAAGATATTTTTAATATTATTGCCTGTGAATCTGACGGAGTGTCTGCTATGGTAAGTAGAAAAACCTGAACTTTTGCATCTTGTTTTAAAAGTTCAGTGTGGTTCACCGGCAGCATTATGCAGCAAAAAATATCAACAGCAGACTTATTGATGTACTGCAGTTAGTTATCAAAACTATGAACAAGCTAAATTCGAATTCTTTGAATGCATCTTCCACCAACTGTGCCTTGATAATGATGCTGACTGAAGCTTTTGTATCATACTGAAGTACAATGGTTGTAAAAAAAGACAACAGTGTTGTCCATTTTGAACTGTTTGATACAATAACTTTTTTTTTAAAAACACTCCACTATCCACTTATGTGATTGCTTCAAAATGTGGGATCTTTTTCTTTGTGACATTTTGATCAAACAAAACTATTTCCATGCAAGGAAAGCAAAGAAACGCTTGTTGACTGTAAATCGTCTATCACTGCTTTCATTTATAAATTATATATAAGATAAATATTTCAAGACACCAACTCATCCAATTTCAACGATTGGATATCTTGAAAGATAAATTGGTTGAAGAGCCTGTTATTACATGTTGAGATTATTTGCAATCATTGCATGATGACATGGTACAGAGATTTCAGGATATCGCATTCCCTGTTCTAGTTTAGTATAACCCAATTTGAAATCCAGGTTAATCGTTTGCGAAGATAATATGCAGGAAGAATCAATAGATTTACAAAATGATGGTAAACAAGGCTTGTGGTATCATTAATGTATAGTGAGGTCTTATCCCAATCGAATAAAATTTAATAAAATACAATTTAAAATGGTTAAGTTTGCTACAGTAGTAGCAGCAGCAGCAGTTATTTGTTACTTCCCTTTGGTTTTCTTTTTTTACTACATCATAAAAAGTCAGTTTACAAAAGAGTTTCGGTTAGCTTTTGAATTTACAAGTAAGTAGAGAGTGGAAAATGTTTCCCTCCCACTACTCAACATGCTAGCTAGAAATAGTAGCCAATAATCGATATCACATCTTACTATTAAAAAAAAAATACATTGGATAATGCCTAAACGATTGAAGCTTACCTGAGGCTATACCATAAAAAAAAAGTAAGCACTATTATACATTGCTCCTCAGATACAAGTTCTACTAGTTTGGAATTGAACTGAAGTGGTGAATCAAACATTTGCAGTCTCTTTTTCTCACCATTCATAAATAACTGGAATTTCTGAAACATTAAATATATTACTTTTGCTCTTAGTTTTCCATTATTTTAATGTTTCCCTCGTGATAATCTGTATAAAGTCTAGAGTAGCTTCCCTTGCATCCAACTATAAAGTTATCTACCTCATAATTGTTAGGAGGTTCTGGTGTACTCGATCTCTAAATTGCTCTTTTCCGCTACTAAACTGGGAGGAGTATATCCCACCCGAGGAAGGAGCCCCTGAGGTGCAGTGGCTGATGCAGAAGGTGTAACTTGCTGTTCTTTGTGGCAATGCCTTCACCATTTTATTCGCTGGGTACAGCTGAGATATGCTGACTAGACTGGAGTGAAGAGCTTGCTGCTGCTTCTCCCTTTTCACTTCATTTATTTTTCCCTATATCTTTTGTATTGAAAACATTATACAATCCGACTGAAATTTGTTGAATAAAAATCTTTGGAATCGAAAAAAAATCGTTAGTATGACATATAAGTAGAAAATAAAAATCAGTATAATGTATGTTTCAAATAATTGTCTAAGTATTTTAAAATAGAAAAGTAAGCTATCAGTGAGTAGTGTATATCATTAGGAGTCACATCATAGGTGTAGCCATTACAATTTTAAACTTAAGAAAAATATTATTGCATAATTTCATTCTCCATTCCCAAACAAAAAAAAATGGTTGAAATAAAAATTAGTGCTGCAAGCATTTAACATATATATATATAAAACTGAGGATGTCTGTCTGAGTTTGAATCCCTAAAACTCGAGAACCACCCAACCGACTGTTTTCAAACTTTACACATATAACGTCGCGCTCTTATAATATCTGTCTGTATGTCTGGCTGTCTGCATTACGTCACTTCCCTGTGTGTGTGTGTGTGTGTGTGTGTGTGTGTGTGTGTGTGTGTGTCTGTGTCTGTGTCTGTGTGTGTGTGTGTGTGTGTGTGTGTTTGAGTTTGAGTTTGAATCCCTAAAACTCGAGAAGTACCCAACCGATTTTTTTCAAACTTTACATGTGTATTATGTTTCAGGAAGTGTTATCCACATAAAAAAATTCAACTTTTTGATCTCCTAGGGCCCGCATTAGGTGAAAAACTGCGTTTTTTAAGCTTTTTAGGGTTTTTTTTAGATGTTGCGTCAGACCGATTTCCTTGAAATTGTAACTATGCATTAGTCAGTCTCTTCTTCATACCGTGAGCAAAGAAAATCCAACTTTCTAATGGCCTAGGGTCCGCATTAGGTGAAAAACTTCATTTTTTCAGCTTTTTAGGGCTTTTTGGAGGCGTTACGTCTAGCCGATTTTCCCGAAATTTCAAAGCATATTATGCATATCAAAAAAATTCATTTTCTTGATCCCCTAAGGCCCACATTAGGTGAAAACCTAAAAGATTATCCAGCCATCAGAGTATTCAGTTTATTTTCTTTTATATATTGTCCAGGCATGCAGTTTATCCATGATTAGGTCTGTGGTGGCCCGCCTTCCAAAATACCTTATCCTGTGCAATGCCGGGTACCACTGCTAGTTCTTTATAATTAAACTGCAGAATAAACTATAGTTGATGGGACTTACAGGTATTTTGTTCAGTTCTTCTTAACTGGCCATCCCATGTAATATATCTAAGACCACATTATCCAGTGTGTCTTTTATTACCATATTTTTAATGAAAGATAATTTCTATAATTCATATCATTTAGCAAATAATCAAATATTTGTAAGTACCTAGTAAATAATATAATTTTCTTTTCATTATGCTGGTGTTTGAAAATTAACTTTAAAAAGTTCTTATATAAAAATATGATGAAAAGTTTTTAAATAAATACAAAGTCTGTTGAAAAGTATCCAACCTTAGGTTAAGAGGGGGGAAAATAACCTACTTGATGGGGTTCAATTGCTAATCCCCTAATCTCCACACACTCAGTCCAGCAATCCTTCCACTGATTGAAGCACAGCTAAACTGCTCATTCCAGAATAGCTCTCAACTCTCAAAGGAGTCAGAAAGAGCCAGGACTGGAGAGTTGGGAGCCAGGTAAATAAGCACAATGCCTTTCTTTATGAAGAAATCTAGGATGATTCAATGAATATGTCAATGAAGGAATTGCCATGATGCAGCTGCCAGTTTTTCAAAGCAGACACATCTGTTTTCTTACATCAAACTGCATCAAAACTAAATAGGTCTAACTGATAGAACTCTTTTATAACCATTTGTCCATCTGGTGCATATTTGTGATGCATAATCCCTTAGTAATTTAAGAAAACAGTCAGCATCACCTTGATTTTGCACTACACCTGATGTCTTTTGGGGGCCTTGGGTGCTTCCACTGTGTTGACAGCTTTGGTTTCCAGGACATACTCGTATACCCACACTTTTGTCTCCTCTAACGTCATTAAATCTGACAGCAAAATAAGTCAAGTCAGATATGTTTTTGACAGACCTCATATAAATACTAAAACAGCTTTCTGTTGGTTTCAAGCAATTTGATATCAAAAGGGTTGCAATGGTAGGATTTTATTTAAGGGAGATTTAGCTGTTATTCCCAGCAAGTCAAGTTTTTGTTATGCTGAGAGGTAGAATATTAAAACTTTCTTTTAAGTCAATACCTCAGCTATTACACATTTATTGCAATATCATAAGGGAGTTGAGCAGAGGTCTATTTCAAAAACCTTTTATGGAATATTTCATATCTAATTATGCTAATTAGGATAAAATATAATTTATAACTGTGGATGTTTACATATTAATTATTAATGCAATAATCTTAGTTGATTTTTTTTTTCACCTTACTAACAAATTGAATACATCTCAGAATTGCAAAACTAGTACAACTAAACTTCTGTCTACAAAGCAGGTAATTAAACAGTCACATTCAAACAGTTAAAATCCTATAGGCACTAGCTTTCTCCAACTAGCCAGTTTGTTTATCATCTTTACAATAAAGCACTCAACTACTATGCAGACCCATATTGCAGCCCATTTCACTGGCTATGATGTAGCTACATAACTTATATACCAATTTCGCAAATGATTGGTCCCCGCAGCTCACACATCGTGTCTTAGTGCAGGGACTAAACCTACTTCAACAAGTTGCATGAATGTTTATACATGAATGGATGCACAGTTAAATTGTATTACAAACACCTATCACATGCTATACATCCTTCAACAAGTGCAGTTATGTAGTTTGCATTCTCTTTTCTTCCTAAACTTGTCCTGAGCCTGCAGTCAGGCACATTGACAGTGAAGGCCCTACGCAAACTGAACTAAAAGCTTTACAGGCCACAAGCCTTACTAGCTTCATAAGCAGCTGTTGCAAGCTACACACACTTTAGCTAGATTGCCAAAAATCAACAAACATCAAATCATTCAATCTCTAATGCATTAACAGAATTCTTCATTCACCTTGTCTATATTATAACGTAGGTTTTAAACTGAATTAATGATCCCATTAAAAAAAAAAATCTTTTAATCTATCATTTTTACCATAATAAAATTATGTATAGAAGATGAAATAAAGAAATCTCTTATTTAGTTACAACTGATTGATATTTGTTAGTCAACATATCATGCCTTAAGTAGACAGCTATCTCTGTGCTTCATTACAACTTCTATTAAACATTTTCTAGAAAAGTTACTTGGAGGTTAGCTACAAAAATGAAATACATAAATTCAACTAATGGCAGTAAATAAAAAAATCAAACTATTTTATAATCTTATCCTTCAACACCACCTCAGTTAGTAGCTATTTCTTCTGAGTGACAGATGTGAACTGTTCGGTTGTTTGCAGCTATTTTTCTTTCCCAATCATTTTGCTAGTTAATAATATAACCAACTTCTCAATGGTTATGTATTGTTGACATATGAATGTACAATCAACATATTTACTAGTCTGTGAAAACAATATCCATATGTTACTACTGCTTATATGCATTATTGACTCGATAGCACATAGAAACATGTTTAATTCAAATAAATAATATCTTTCCAACTATGTCAATGAAGTTTGGGTTTCTAAATTAAATACTTAGTTATTTTGTTTGTTTATAAAACAATTTTAAAACTTCCCCACAAAGGATTCTTAATATAAAACAAAGCAGATGACTTAACAGTGTATGCAACATACTTAGAGAGAAACAAATGAAACCTTAAAAGCAAATGGTTAACAAACAAGTTGCCCACAAGTAGAGAGCTATTAAACTAGATTAGCAATTTTCAGATATAACAGAAATAATGATTTCTGAAAGAAATCCAGACTCAAATCCTTTTTTGGTGGATTATTAAGTCCAATACTTGATTGGTACTCGTTTTATCAAACCCCAAAGAATGAAAGGTAAGAGCAACCATGACAGGGTTTAAATTCAGAATGTAAGGACACTGCGTCTGGTACTCTCGAATTCCATCCCCTACTCTTTGATATAATATAAAAATTATTGCAAAATAATAGAATATTAATCCTGCTAATACAGATAAGTTTGATAAAATGAAAAAGAAATAAATATACATATAATTATCTTCATCAATTCTACAGAGTCATGATTTGATATCCTTTGTTTATCTACTATGTTGAAATCTGAAAGGATTGTCTTTGGAGCAGCAAGTTATGCAATACATTTGATTTCTGGATGTTGATGCTCAAACCAAAGTGACCATGTGCTCTTGAAGTTATTAATTGACTAATACATCTCATGTATGAGTGGCTGAAGTATTGTCATCTGCATAGTGCAGTTCAGTTGTCTATGATACCTCATCTCCAATCATGAGTAGTTCGTTAATAAGAGTTTTGAAACTAGTACACTTGAGTCCTCTAGAGATTGAAAACCCTTCAGAGATGTTATTTTTATGAGAGAATTCTCTAGCCAATTCATTATGGAGCACTTGGATGAATGTTACAAATCAGTCAATAAGGGTAGATAAATCATTTTATAACTAACCACATGGCAAATGTATGCATGGTGATGAAAGTCTTTTTCAGGGTTTCTATTGTGCTCTACATTTTTCTTGTAGTTGTCTTACACAGAATATCATATCAATTGTTCTTTTGGAGGCTCAAATCCATACTGCTACTCAAGCAAGATCTTAAAGAAGATTTGGGAGAAGTTAGATAGAATTCTGGCAAAGATTTTCCTTGAAACAGGAAGCAGGGATATGTCAGATGCTGATCTCTTTTGAAAATAGTAATGATATTGGCCTTTTTCAGATTCATTGGTAAGTACTCTTTGAGCTTCCTACACTTGAATGATAAGAGTGAAAAGCCTTGTTACAAATATCAGCCAGAATTATGTTATCAGATCATGGTTCTTCCTTTGGTTGCACTCTATTGTTCTCCTCTGCAACAAATAGATCATAAAATGGTGTCCTCTACCTTAGCCTCAGGCTGAAAAATGCCTTTGAGTGAATCTGGTAGATAGAAACTTTAAGAAAGTCTGATACACATGTTTCATTAATAGCCAGGAATTGATTAAAACAAATATGACTAGGTAGAAATTATATGGGATAGCACAATGATATCCATGTTCAATGAACTAACCAGCATCATCATATATTAACATAGTTGTGTCTCCTGAGACAAAACTAAGGATACAACTTGTTAGTCAAAGTTAACAGCTCTAAATTATAATTGTTTCTATTTTTGGCACAAGGCCAGCAATTATTTCAGTGCATTACTGGTACTATATTTTATCGACCCTATAAGGATGAAAGGCAAAGTTAACTTTGGTGGGATTTGAACTCAGACCGCAAAAGTCCACACCTCTATGCAACAAATCATGGCGTCCGACCTACCGATACTGCCAAAACACCCGTCCTAAATTATAATGTACAATTAGCCACATTAATTTAACATGTCGTTCAGTAGAATCAACAGAATTCAGCAAAATTCTTTGTAGTTTCTAGTTACATCTCTTAACATTCTTAAATGAAATCATGCTGGAATCTGACATCAATGAAAAATATACTAGCTAGAATTGTTTCTACTGATAATAATCTCACCTTCTCGATTTGTAACCATAGGATAGAGAGGATACTTTGGTCTTGTTGAGGACCTTGATAAACTCTCTAATGTTGATACTAAGTACTCTTCAGTCTGGTCAAACATATGACAACCTCTCTAGTGTTCATGCCATAATACAATATTCCCAGTATACTCTGTAAAGTGATAGTACTGGTGTCATGAAAGAATGCAGCCAATACATGCAGTAAAATGGCAGTGATTGTGTCATGATAAAATGCATCTAATGTACTCTATAAAGTGTTTAATATTAGAATCCATGCCAAAATACAAAATATATGTGCAAATCATGGTTATCCAACTATGGCAAACATCCATCTCATGCCAGCATAAAAAATATATGTAAAATGATGATAATGATGAAATATATTAAAATGGAATTGATCTCTTTGTTTCTTATATATATAAGAGACGCTTCCATGCAAGCGAGGCATGGTCTCATGACCAGTCTCGCATCAAATAGGACAAAACCGTCTAACCCATGCTAGCGTGGAAGATGTATGTTAAACGATGATAATTATATATATATATATATATATATATGTATATACACACACATATGCGCGTGTGCACACACACTCATGACTGACATCTCCACATTTCCATCTACCAAATTCTAACAAGGTATGGGTAAATTTGAATCTATGGTCAAATATATTCCCCAAGCTACTGTACAGTAAGATCAAAACTAGAACTACATGGTACAAAAGCAAATCTGTTTAATGCGAAGCACTTTACAGAGGGTACTGGATGCAGTTTATTATGTCTCCAATACTAGAGAGGTTGATGTATGCTTGACAAGACTGAAGAGCCCTTAGTATCAGCATTGGTCCTCTCTACACTATTCTTAAAAAATAATAAGGTGGGATATTATCAGCAGAAATGATTCTAGTTAGTATATATATATCATCATCATCATCAGGTTTAGCGTCCGTGTTCCACGCTTGCATGGGTTTGGACGGGGGTTTTCCCACTTGAGGCAAGAGTGGTTGTCTTGCTCGCATAGGACTGTCTGGCGGGTTTTCTACAGTTGGATGCCCTTCCTAACACCAACCACATTTACAGTGTGGGGCTGGGAGGTTTTTACCGTGTTGCCTACACGGCCACATTACAGCGTGGACTGTCTGGCGGGTTTTCTACAGCTGGATGCCCTTCCTAACACCAACCACATTTACAGTGTGGGGCTGGGAGGTTTTTACCGTGTTGCCTACACGGCCACATTTACAGCGTGGACTGTGTGTTTTTTGTCATGACACCTACACGATCTCATTTGTTTCGGCCTGGATGTTGTGGGACCAACATAACTTTACATTGAAAGGGGCAGTGTGGGTGGGGTGGAGGTGGTGGGACGGGGGTGTGTATATATATATATATATATATATATATATATACACACACATATATATATATATTATTTTTTTAACAAATGAAATATGTTTTATTAAATAAGAATTTTAAAAAAATCGTAAAACAATCTATTTCAAATAAGATATCTAAAAACGGAAAAAGTAGGGAAGCGCAAAGGCTCGAGGGTCCTAAAAGAATGTGAGGAGATGAGGAGGGTGACAGGCTCTAGGCCTAGCACACTGTGGTGTTGGGGCTGCATCCTGCAGACAAGACTGCAAAAGCATTTCTGCGGACAATGGCCAGCGGCATCCACTGCAACAACCATCCCATCTGATGGGGCTCCTTCCTCAGATTGGCTGTGAACATTCCAATCTTGTGGAGGAGCTCTATAGTGCAGAAACCAAGTACATCTGAGGTCTTGATGGCATCTGGTGCAATCCCTGGTATTTGTTGGTCTTCCTTTCCTCTACATTTCAGGCTGCAGTACCAGGATTTGTGGTCAAAGCGAATAAGTTAAAGATAGAGAATGTGTTGCAATATGTAGTGTCCCAGATGAGGGATGTACCTCATTTGAATTGGAAGAGGGTAATTCTGTCAGACTGTTCATAATAATTAATTGGCTTATAACAATAATTCTATCTTCACAAATTTGATATAATTCAAGATTGCCTTCTGATATTACAAGGACATTATTTTGTTGGCTTACTGAGTAGTACATGTTATAACATTGAGATAGAAAAATATGAAATAGAATTACTTACCACAGAGAAACATGACAATACTTGATAACGAGAGAATTAATGGTTTGACATGAATTGGACAGCAATGGATGAGCAGGCATAGAAGGAAGACTGCTACCAATCCTTGGAGCAAGAACGTCAGGCTGATTAAAACCTGCACTGAGATAAACCATGCTGTATGATAAAAGTGAAAGAAAATGTTTTTTTAATTATTAGCCTTTTGAGCACAAATCCTCACACATTAAATTTTCTTTAAAGATGTGAAATTTCAGAAACAAAGAAACAATTAAATAAGACATTTTTATTTTATCAATTGCATATTCATTTCATGGCCTAATTCTTTATAGCTGACTGGTTTTGTCACAAAACAAAAGGCAAATTTTTTTAGAGTAAAAATTCTGTTGTGATGTTCATATCTTTTGACATAAGTGAAGAATCCAGACTCCTAGAATTCTGCAATGCGAATGAACTAATGATCTGTAACACTAACTTGAAATAAAAACAACCACTACTTGATCACCTATAGATGAGGTAAACACACCTGCTAAATCGATTTTATCCTCACCAAAAGGAGAGATAGAGCAATGGTTGTAAACACAAAATCCCCCCCTGGTGTGGAATGCACCTCCCAACATAACCTAATAGTCAGCAATTTGTTAATTAGGGCTAAACGAATATAGAAATAGAAAGCAACCTGCAGGAGAAGGATTTGGAAGTTGAAGGAGCCCCTAGTCTATAACAAATTTAGGAATATCATAATTGATGCTTCTGACAAGGAAGAAGAAATAGCAACATAGAATATAGAACAGTGGGAATTCCTGAGAGACAATCTACTGAAGGCCACAAATGAGATATATGGCTGGAACAGAGGTCCAGGAAGTGACTTGGTGGTGGAATAGTTGGGGAGATGAAGCAATTAAAGTCAAGAGGCAGGCATGGAAAAAATGGCAAAATGTAGGAAGCAGAGAGCTTTACCAAGAGGCCAGGGGAGAGGCTAAGTGACAAGTATACTTTGAAGGGAGGAAAGTTTATGCATGTTATGCAGCATGAAGACCAAAGATGGAAGGTGTTCAGGATCATGAGGCTATGTGTCAGGGAATATTGTAATGTTGTCTGAAATGACAATGGTGCACTTACCCTCACTGATGCTGAGTGTCATGAAAGACAAATGAATGAGGAGACTGATGAAGGAGGAAAATAGCCTGCCCCAAGTGGACCCAAATGAGACACTAGCTGTACAAGTCAGCAGAAGCATAATAAGTAAGGCAATTAAGGATATGAAGACACACAAATCAGCGAGGCCATTGGGAATAGTTGCTGAGATGGTGAAAGCATCTGGGATAGTAAGTCACACCATAATCACCCATATTGTAAGCCAAGTAATACACAATGATGCTATACCCAATGATTGGCATAGCAGTATCATGGTCAACTGCTACAAGGTTAAAGTGGATGCACTAGACAGAGGAAACTACCGAAGCATCAAACTGATGGACCAGGTCATGGAAGTTACAAAAAGACATTGTACAACTGATTAGGGATTGAATTTAACCTAGATGAGATGCAGTTTATGTTTGTGCCAGGTAAAACTACTATGGATGCCTTCATCCTTGTGAGGCAATGGCAAGAGAAATATCTAGCTAAAAGTAAACCTCTCTACTTAGCATTTGTTGACCTGGCAAAATATTTGACAGGGTCCCTTGTTCTGTAATCTGATGGGCACTTAGGAAACTAGGGTGGACTAGTGGTTTGTGAGGGCAGTATAAGCCATGTACGGAGGTGCAGTCAGTAAGGTTGAAATTAATAATGACTACAGTGAGGAGTTTAGCATGCAAGTTGGGGTGCACCAGCGCTCTGTCCTTAACCCTTTCCTCTTTATCATGCTCCAAGCTATAACAGAAGATTTTAAAAAAGGATGCCCTTTGGAACTCATGTATGCTAATGATCTAACTGTCATAGCTGAATCTATGGCAGAATTAAAGAACAAATTTGTGAACTGGAAGTATAACTTGGAGTAAAAGATCAACTACGCAAAAACTAACATACTAGTAAGTAAACAGCTGATCCCTTCAGGGAAATGGCCCTGCTCAGTGTGTAGGAAAGTGGTGGGTAGAAATCTCATCCTCTGTCCCAAATGCAAATTATGAGTATACAAAAGATGTAGTGCAATCTCAGGCAGGCTAGCAAATAACATAGGTTTTATACGGGGTCAATGCAAAAGAGCAGCAAGCACTCTCAGGAAGTGGTCATGATGGCAACATGACAAAAGATTCCTAACCCACACAGTAAAGTTGTTGTATAGGTGACATGGCAAAAAGCACTCAGCCCACACTGTAAAGTGATGAAGGTGTCATGACAAAAAGCACCCGGTACTCACTGTAAATGTAGTTGGCTTTAGGAAAGACATCCAGTTATAGAAAACAAATCAAAACCAGTTCTGTATGAGCAAGACATGGTCACTTGACCTGGCTTATCTAACAACAGAACAACTCATCTAACCCATGCTCACGTGGAAAAACGGATGTTAAATGATGATGATGATGATTATATATATATATATATAATATTTTTTTTCTTTGCAGAAAAGGAAAAAGCAACAAAAGATGTCACATCTCAGGGTTGCTACACTTAATGTTGGCACCCTGAGAGGTAGATCTAGTGAGATAGTGGAGTTGCTAGAGAGAAGACATGTTGATGTGCTGGAGAGATGTGCTGGGGAGGTGTGATGGAGAGGTGCCTCAGCAAGACTAATCGCAGGCAAACAACTTAACTATAAACTTCTCTGGGTAGGAAATGATGATGGGTTAGGTTATGGCCGAGAAATGCATCAACAAGACAATAGAGTAAGTAATAGAATAATTTAGATTAGATTAGTTGTAGGCAATAGACTGCTGACAATTATCTCTACCTATGCTCCTCAAGCAGGCCTAGAAGAGATGGACTGCTTTTACAAGCAACTTCTAGAGACAACCATAATGATAGAGGACAGAGGTGGATACACTGGGGTACATCGCAAGAAATGAAGAAGGAGTGAGGCTTCTTGAATTTTGTGATGCAAGTGAACTAACCATTTGCAACACTAATTTCAGGAAACCTGCCAACCACCTAATAACCTACCAATCAGGCGAGCACATAAGCCAGATTGACTTCCTGCTAGTTAGGCAACAAGACAGACAGATGGTTTCGAATACTAAGGCATACCCTGGGGAAGAATGTACCCCCCCCCCCAAAAAAACATAGGTTAGTTGTTAGTGATATCTCAATAAGCAAGAGACAGAATGAGACACACAGGAAAGTATGGAAAAGGAAGTGTGTGTGTGTGTGTGTGTGTGTGTGTGTGTGTGTGTGTGTGTGTGTGTGTGTGTGTGTGTCATTTCATTTTTTTCATTTCATTTTACGTCCCCTTTTCCCTGCTTGTGTGTGTGTATGTATATTTATATATATATATATATATATCCAGGGAATGTAATGGAAAGTTACTGTAGGTTCACTCAGGTGAGCACTCGATGTTTAGGATCATGTCAGTGGCGAGGTGTAGAGCTAGACAGAGTGTAATATAATAATTATTATATTATTATTATATATTGGCAGTATCAGTAGAGGATCGGACACCATGCTTTGCACCATAGAGTTACGGCCCTTTCCATTCTAAGTTCAAATCCTGCCGCGGTTAACTTTGCCTTTCATCCTTACGGGGTCGATAAAATAAAGTACCAGTAATACACTGGGTTTTTGCTGGCCTTGTGCCAAAAGTAGAAACAATTATTATTATATATATATTAATGTGGGGCTGAATCATCTTAGCCATTTAAAAACACATAAAAACTTAACTATATTTTACATATATAATTTATTTCATAATCCCATAATTTTGACACTAGGAAGTAAAAGATAGTTATAAAGTTAAAGGTTGTATGTTTCTAAGTAGTTAAGATGACTTTCTCTCACAATAATTGCCTCAAAAAATTCCGATGATCCTTGTAGTGTGTTACCAATTGATGCACTTAGTGTTGGATTTTTATTTTTTTTAATTTGCTTTGATTGTATATTATTGCATATTATATTTATAAGGTCCCTAGAAATAATTAATTGATTATATGAATGTAATAAAAATTATTCTGATGTAACAAAAAAGGAGGGAGGATTTGCCTCTGAAAGATAGGTCTCTGTGGGCGGTGCAAGTTTATGAATCAAACCAGGAGTCCAAATACAGATCCTTCGTTGATGAAGTCACTGCAGCATTAGATGTAGTTAAGACTGAGTCATATAAACTAATATAAGACTTCAATGCACATGTTGACATTGACCACCTGACATGGACAGGAATGATTGAAAGGAACGACAATTTCAATCTAAATGTGAATGATGAGACCTTATTAGACTTCTTTTCTAACAATGGACTCTCTATTATGACACTTTCCAGCACAGAGATATCCATAAATATACATGGTATAAGGTGCATCAGGGACAATTTCGTTATTATCTTTGATATCTTCGATTCTGTGCTGGAAGTTCATGTTAAGAGAGGGGCTGAGATGTCAACTGATCACCATCTAGTTATCTGCAACTAAAGCCAAAAAGATTGCCCTACAGGATAAAGTGGGAGGCATTGGTGGATAAGGAAGTCAGGACCAGGTATGCAGATACTATTGCATCCAAATTCAGAGAACTCCCTGAGGAAACTGAAGACCTCAAAATGGAGTGGAGATTGTTCAGTTCAGCAGTTTCTGCTTCAGCTGTTAAATGCTGCGGGCAAAAGAGGCTTGGTGTGGCACCAGATGGTAGGAGGACTCAAAGATGCCATCTGAGAAAAGAGGAGGCCTACAAAGCTTGGTTTGGAAATAAGTCCTCCTCCTTGCACTTGTGGTACAAGCAAACACAAAGAATCGCAGCAGAGAAAGTAAAGGTGTCCAAAGTGAAGACATGGAAGGACTTTGGGGTTAAGCTGAAATCCGATTTCAGCAAATAGTATTCTGGCAGACCATCTGCCAACTTCGTAATAAGTCCTCTTCCACACCTGCTATCAGGAATGCGTCTAGGGTACCCCTCTCCTCAGAGAAGTGCATCCTCGAGAGGTGAAGAGAATACCTTGCTGATCTCCTAAACCCGATCACAACAGCATCTGATGTACATGAGGTGCATCTGGGAGTGATAACTAATCTCTCAGAGGCTGAGATCAGAAGAACAATTAAAAAGCTCAAATGTGGCAAGGCTGCTGGGGAGGATGATATTCAGCCAGTGATATTGAAAGCCTTAAATAGAGAAAGTATTCTCTGGCTCTCTCATGTGTGCCGTGTGGCCTGGATCTCAGGAGTGATACTCTCAATTTTCTAAGAGGGAGACAAGAGAGATTGCTCCAAATATAGAGGAATCTTCTAAGCCTCCCTTGTAACGTCTATGCTAAGTGTCTGGCAAAGAAATGTAGAGAGATTGTCAAGTTCCAAGCTAGCTGCTAATCAATGTGGTTTTCACCTCAGATTCACCACAGTCAACCAAATATTCACACTGTGGAATGTCTTTGAGAAATCAGAAGTACTCCTAAGTGGTGTATTCTTGCTTCGTTGACCTTCAAAAGGCATATAACCACATTCGCCTTTATGTCTCTATATGAATGCCTGGGTATTTGTGTTCAGGTAAAGGGTGCTAAGTCAAAACCATTCAATGTAGGGGTTTGAATCTGACAAGGTTGCATATTATCACCTCCCTGTTCATTATTTTCATGAACAGGATTGACATGTGCAGCTGGGTTGGAAGTGGTATCATGACTGGCAAGTGTAGAATCAGTCAGCTGGAATTTGCAGATGACATGGTGTTACTTAACTTGACAAAATGTTCGCTAACTTACACTTGATAGATTTGATGCAGAGTGTTGCAATGAAAATCAGTGCTGCGAAAACAGAGACACTTGTCCACTCAAGGAAACCTGTGCAGTGCACTCTACATGTGAATGGAGTTCCACTGAAGCAGGAGTTCAAGTATCATGTGGCCATGTATACAAGTGATGGAAGGCAGGAGGCTAAATTAAATGCAAGAATTGCAGGAGCTGGTGCAATAATGTGCCACCTTCAACATTCGGTAATCAGAAGAAGAGAGGTAGGTGTAAAAGCCAAACTCACTATCTTTAATGCAGTATTTGTACTCACTCATACCTATAATCATGAATCTTGGGTAATGACCAAAAGAATACAATCACGAATATAAGCGGCCAAATTGTGGTCTTTGGTGTAACATTACTCAATAAAGTATGTTGCTCGGAGATCAGAGAGTCACTCCAGATAGAGCTGCTACTTCTCTGCATTGAGAGATTACAGCTCCGGTACTATGGGCATGTGGTGGAATATATCTGGAAAGAATCGCTGGATAGATTTTATGGACAAAACCAACTGGCAAGAATCCCAGGTATAGACCACGAGCAAGATACTTGGCTGGTCTCGCTTGGGGATCCAACTGGATCCATTGGAGATTGTTGCTTCTGACAGGATCCACTGTGTGCAGGGTTGTATTTAGACCTTGGTGGGGAGGGGCCAATTGTCCACTTTGTTCGCCATTAAATCCGGCCCTGTGTGCTCACAATAACAAGATTGTGTAGGACAGAACATAGGAAAGACACAGAATGTGTGATGAAAGAGTTTTAACAATAAACAACCATCCATCTATTACAATAACCAACTGGAAGTTTATAATTAATTGAATAGAAAACCAACAGGTGCATGTGCTTTTATTGGCAGCATGACCCTCCCAAAGTATAACACACACATATTTATATATATATATATATATATATATATATATATATCACCCAGCACTCACTGTAAATGAGGTTGGTGTTAGGAAGGGTATCCAGCTGTAGAAATCAAGCCAGAATCAGCTCCTGTATGAGCAAGACAAGGTCAGCCAACCGGTCACTGCCCACAACAGGACAACCCGTCTAACCCATGCTAGCGTGGAAGAATGGACGTAAAACGGTGATGATGATATATAGTGCACTGAAACTGTAGTGATTTCCTGGGGTTGTTTCAGGTGGGAATGTCCTATTTTGGATGTATATATATAAGGATTTGCAAAGTTTTATATTCCAAGAAATAATGTTAATAATGGTTTCTATGCAATTTGCTGAGAAACCTAGTTAAACAGATCCCAATACTTTATTTCATTGACCCCCGTGAATGACATATCACCAAGTCTTTTATCCAACAATCTAACTATTTTACTAATCCACAAATAATTGTTTCTGATTGAGTCACAAGGCCAGCAATTTGGTATTGATGGGAAAATCGATTAAATCGACCCCAGTACATTACTGGTACTTTATTTTATCAACCTTGCAAGGATGAAAGGCAAAGCTAACCTCGGCGGGATTTAAACTTTGAACATAAAGGGCCGTAACTCTATGCCGTAAAGAATATTGTCCGATGATCTACGGATACTGCCAATCAACCGCCCACAATGGTTTCTGATTTAGGTACAATTTTGGGAGAGGGGAAAGTCGATTATATCGATTCCAGTACATGACTGGTACTTTATTTTATCGACCCCGTAAGGATGAAAGGCAAAGCTAACGTCGGTGGGGTTTGAACTCAGAAGGCCGTAAATCTATGCCGCGATGCAGGGTGTCCGACACCGACAATGATAACAATTTTGGTTCCTAACATTGGCACAAAGCCAGACATTACTGAGGCGGGATTAGTGGTTTAAATTGACCCCTGCACTTGAATGGTACATATTTAATCGAACGCGGAACGAATGAAAGCAAATTGACATCGGTGGAATTTGAAATCAGAACGCAAAAGGCTTCAACTTAATACCACTGATATTTTATGACTCTGAAACGATTCTTCCATCCCCTGCCTTTAATAATTGTTTCTACTTTAGGCACAATGCCAGCAATTTGAAGGGGGGTCGATTAAATCGACCAGGAGCGCATTACAGTGCTTTATTTTATTGAACCCATAAGGGTGAAAGGCAAAACTAACCTCGGCGTGATTTGAACTCAGAATGTAAAGAGCCGTAACTATGCTGCGAAGCAAGGTGTCCAACGCCCTCCCTGTCCTTAATAATGATTTCTGATTTAGGCACGAGGTCAACAAATGTGGGTAAAAGGTAAAGTGATTAGATCAACACCATTACTTGACTTGTACTTTATTAACACCGGAAAGATGATAATTAAAGTTGACCCCGGCGGGATTTGAACCGCAATGACATTTTCGTCGCTCTACCAATTCCGCTGATCCACCGTGCCGTGCCCTCGATAATAATTATAACAAATAATAATGGTTTCTACTTTTTTGGCACAAGGCCAGCAATTAATCAGTACATTACTGGTACTTTATTTTATCGACCTCTGTATGGATGAAAGGCAAAGTGAACCTCGGCGGGATTTGAACTCAGACCGTAATAATATTATATATATATATATATGTGTGTGTGTGTATTTATATATTTATAAACAAGAAACTTTGCAGAGTTCAGACTACGCTCAGTTTTTATACAATATTTTAAACAATATTCTAGAAAAATATGAACGTCACAAATAACCCCATAAGGTTACAGGTGTTATTTACCTGTTGATAGATATTTCTAATTACGAATAGTCAAGAATGTACGAGTGATTTGATTGTAGGCCGTCTTACCCGTATTATCATACACATAATTGGCATAGTGTTATCATTTTAATTAATAGGAAGTGAAATAAATATTGTTCATAGACAAAGGAAAGACCTCCCAATTGAAATTTTGAACTTTATTGTCTACTACTTTTAACTAAGATAAAGCTATCCATAAAGAATATATTTATGAATATTACATTAAAAAAACCTAAATTTAGAATATATTTTAAATCTATT
This sequence comes from Eledone cirrhosa, assembly GCA_964016885.1. NCBI lineage: Eukaryota > Metazoa > Mollusca > Cephalopoda > Octopoda > Eledonidae > Eledone > Eledone cirrhosa. The sequence goes on from OZ024740.1 coordinate 149,477,946, forward strand.
TATCCCTGTCGGAAGTCAATGTTGTTATTTATCGACTCATTTAAAGTCTAACATGTCGCCATATTTTGATAACGACTAATTAAGTATAAACAGGTAAAAAAAAAAAGAACGTGTCTTTAACTTCTCAAAAGCTTATAGTTATTTTATATTTTTATCTACATAGAAAATATTACTCCATACTATATTTTGAAACAGGTCAACATAAAATAAAGCCAAGACGCCATAAGATTAGTTTATACTTCACGACCTAGATTTCATTAATACAAAAAGAATTTAAGAAAAGGGGGAAAAGTTGCGAACTTACGAGGTGAGAGCCACTCCCAGATTCGTCTATACTCATAGGAAAAAATATACCAGCAACCTCTGTAGCGTTTACCTTGGTAGTCTTTATAGAATGTATAATCATTGAAACAAGTTTCCCAAAGGCCAAGTTTCACGAATTTACTGTTGGCTTGTTCGAAAGATTCCAACCAGTTGGGACTGGAGAAAGCCATAACCATACAAAAAAGGGCAATGCCAGTCATGACAAAGCCGTAAATAAACATTCGATTGTTTGACATTTTCAATGATAATCGAAGTTCTTTCTTACTGACAAGTTAATCTTTCTACTATAATTAAATTGCTACATATATCTAATGTATTTGAAAGAAAACAGTCTCAATTATTACAGCTACACAATAATCGTTTGATGGCCGCTTAAACCCGATTGGCTGCTAGCTCTGACGAGACAGCAATATGACTGAGATCAGGCAGTCAGGCTTGCTACCTACCTACTTTTAAAGTTACTACACTATTTACAATTGTTATCTTCAGGTAAGGACAGGTGAGTAACTAAATCAGCGAAGTAGTTCATCTAGTGACAGCAGTTGGCCGCATATCACCTGGGGAAACAACTAATCAACAAGTATGCATATGGATATATATATATATAATTAGTATTACTAAGAAATTGATTATATTTTTAAATATATACGTTCTAGAATGACAAAATAGTATACAAAAAATGGATTTACGCATAGTAGTAGAGAGCAAACAAGTAAACAATAAAAGCTTTCTCTCTTAAGGTACATATACATATCTAAAACACGTATTTATTGTCGAGGTTTAAACAGATATCTATGCGCTGAGACGAAATTCTATGTATAAAGACACCATATATATATATATATATATAAATATGGGTTGACCCATGGCTATAAAACAGAATTCCAAGTTCATAATTAAAAATAAAGAGGTAGTGACATTCCTTTAATTCTTTTTCAACATTTCAAATGATGAGAAAGAAAGCAAGTCGGTTTTGATTCCCAATTTAAACTATTTCACTTCATATATGCAACCAACTTCCTTTGAAAAAGTATGAAGTTACACAAATTCCTTCTCCTTCTATAAACTTTATGCTTAAGTTAGAAATCAATACCATATTTTTAATTAAATTTACAGCCAATGAATTTCAATTATTTTCAAATAATCAAGAATTTAGAGGATCTAAAAAAAATAACTAACATTCTCATTATGAAGTTGTTTAGAATATAAATTAAGAAAAGGTTCTTAGAAAAATTCGAAAAGGGATGTTTAGATTTAAACATAAATACTTTAAAACACAATTTTTTATAGTACCAGGAGCAGTTTCTGACAGGTTGGAATCAAAAGTGTTAAAACTCCAAACCATCTAAAACTGCCTCTATTGAATAGTACAATTTAACTCTTGGACTGAAATCTTAATACATGCTAAATAATAAATTTCAGTTGATAAATATTGTCTTGTCAATGCCAATATTTGTTTGTTATTATTAATTTAAAAGTTAGTTATCTCCGTAAACCTCTCATAATTTATTATTTTGATAATTAAAACCCAAGGGCAATATATTCTTATTAGAAATAGTGTCTCAAAAGGATTAAAGAAATCAGTAAAGATGCTGTTGAAGAGAATAATTCATGTCACAAATTTGATAACTTGCCATTTTAAATTTAATTATCAGTGATGTTGCCCCAAATAAGCCTTGATCATGCAGACCGGTGTCCAAATGTGTTTTAACCATTGCCATTCAGTTATTTATTTTTCTAAGACTACATTATCCAATGAGCCATAGTCTTTTTTTAACAGTAGGGTGCAATTTTTGGCAGAGCAGTTCTGCTAGAGAATGGATTGCAGGTGATAGATAGCAATACAGTCACTAGATGTTGGTTAGTTGTGATATAAATGGGTTCCTGCCAAACAAATAGGCAACCTCAGCCCAAACAGCAGTAACCTACTAGAAGAGAGGGATGGGTGACACTGTCAGCTCTCAAGAAAACTTTCACAACCCAGCAACAGTTATGATGAGGCTAGTAAAGGCCCCTCAAGAAATGTCTAGTCTTTGCAGGTCTGAAGAAATTACAAAATTCGTAACTGGTATGAACAAGACCACCAATAACTGTAGTATAGTCAGATGTAACATATGCAACTATACCACATCGTTCATCGTGCTGTATAATGTGTTCAGGGTCTTAGGTAGAAGGGCCTGTTTGGAAAATATATTGCAGTCTCCATTCCATTCAACATCATAAAAAACTGGCGATGCGCCTGTGATCTGTCCTGGGAGGCATGCAATGGATGCACAAAGGTTTTATATCCTGAGACCCCAAAGAGGGTTCAGAAGGGAGCAAACATTAATAATTGGGAATTGGAACATTACAACCCCTACAGGTAAGGAGCAAGAACTAGTGGCTGAGGCTAGGTATAGCTGGGCATTTTTCAACAAAGTTTAGTGGTTCTGGTACTGAAGATTTGATTAGAGGATGGAAACTCTCCTATTCAGGTGAGGTGACAAAAAGGACTGCGAAGGGCAGGAGTAGGGATACTCACAAGTCTTTGGCTGTTGAAATGTGTTATGGATTGGATCCCATTCAGTCCAGGGATTTGTCTCTTGAAGCTCTATGGAGGGTGCACGTTTATGCACCAAACAGAATCCGAATACAGGTCTTTCCTTGATGAAGTCACTGCAGCATTAGATGTAGTTAAGACTGCAACATATCCTAATGAAAGACTTCAATGCACATGTTGGCGGCACTGACCATCTAATCTGGAAAGGAGTGATTGCAAGGAACAGTGATCCTGTTCTAAATGAGAACCAAAAGGCAAATGGGTGGCCTTATTAGACTTCTGTTCTAGTATTGGGCTCTCTATTATGTACACCTTCCAGCACAAAGACATATACAATTATATAAGGTATAAGGGAAATCATAGACAGATCAGTGATTGATTTTTATTGTCTTTGATCTCTGTAATTCCATGTTGGGTGTTTGTGTTAAGAAAGGAGCTGAGCAGTCAACTGACCAACATCAAGAAAACCCACAAAATCAGCATGCCCAACTTGACTTACAGGATTAAGTGCTGGTTGATGAGGAGGTTAGGACTAAGTATGTGGATACTATTGCATCCAAACAGTTGTGCAAAATGCCACTGGAAAACTGCACACATCTGTTTGGAATCTAGCAGCACTAACCCATTTTGGTCCATCAAAGACTAAATTTTGGCTTTATTGCCTTAGCTCTGACAATGCAACCTTGGTCTTTCACATTGAAGAAACGGTCAAATGCCATTCTTGTAGCTGGCATGTTGGTTGCAATGCCACTCCTAATTGCCTCTTCTAGTTTAGCTGCTAACTCCTCCTCTGCTCTATTTTTTTGTTGCTACATTTTTACTAAAAGCTATTGGTTCTACTCTAATCTCTCTTGAGATTGCCCTACAACTTATTGGTGATTGCCCCTGTCAACAATTGCTTAACTAATGTTCTAATTTGGTCACTGTAGACTTTACTTGTTGGGAACAATGCATTAAGCTTCCAGTAATTGGGTCCCTTTCTATGTGTTCTATCTAAGTTGACCATGCAGATCACGGATTTGTGTTCTGAATAAGCAACCATTTGCAGTTGTGGACACCCTATGCTATGCCTATCTCCTAATCTAATGCACATTTGGGAAATCTGTCAAGACAGTTGGAATTATCTAATCAGGTTCTTGAAGCTTTTGAACTCCCTGCTTCTATCAGATACTCCCTCAGTCCAAGTTTGCATTTGCAGCTAAAATGCCATTCCAGTTTGCAGAAAATAGTAAAGGACAAGATGTTCTAATGAAAGCTTGCTGACGCCTGAAAAACTCTGGCCGTCCAGCCCTAGTCGGGGCATTGACAGCCACCACTCTAAAAGCATCACATTCGCTATTGTTCCCATCCAGGACCACCAATTTACTATCTGGGTCCAGGAAGACCATCCATACCTTAAGATCCAGGCTTTTCCTAAACAACAGTGCCACCCAGCCTCTCATTCAAAGCTGATAAAGAGATGTGTAGATCTGAAAGTCATGAAAAATGGGAGCTAGTGAGTGTGTCAGAAATGCTAGTCTTCAATTGAGATATGTTAACGAAAGGAAGGAATATTATCATAAGACCATAATATACAGACAACCATTCTTTCAGAAACTCAACTTTAAGGTGATGCTCAACGCGATGAGTTTGCAGGTGGCAACATCATTTTCTGGAAGGGAAAATCAAAAGAAGAGCAATGGTACATTTGTGTTGGTTTTGCAATTGATTCTGAAATGTTTAAAAACTTCCAATTTCTATAAACAAGAGATTTATGACTGCATCATGTGGTGGAGGGGGCAAAACATTGTTGTTACACTGGAATATGCTATAACCAATCATAGGGACTACTCTGGTGAAAATGATGCCAAGGTTCAGAGACTCTTGTTTGCAAAGCACAATACTCACAGTATATTACTGCGAGGTGGGCTAACAGTTGAGCAGTGGAATTTACTGCTTGTATCTGCAGTAATCACTGAAGCAGATACACCCTGTGGAAAAGTCTTGACTATAACATTCATGTTGCCACTAATACTAAGTAGCTCTGTCATCCCATGTTCCAAGTTTATTGGACTAAAAGTTCAGCTTCAGCTTCTTTGCATTCTAAGGATGGCTCAACTTAATTCCTTAAAAAACAGAGATTGTTGGTCACTAAATTTAGCACCTGAATTGTTAAACGATGAATCTGTCATAGATGATGCTCCATTGAACAAAGAACTGTCATCACCTCCTTGGACACTGTAAAGAAGGTAGCAAAGACAATAAGTAAATTAAATCTTGATAAGGCTCTTGGTAAAAATGGATGCACTTTGGTGGTAGCTTTATCACAGAGAATCTTCATAATATTTTAGAATAGATTGGAGAGATTGTACTGTTTCTAAGTCATGGAAATATAGTCATTATGCATCCTCTTTATAAAGGAGTAGGTGTTGGAATAAAGTACAGCAACCATAGAGGCATTGCTCTACTGAAAGCTGTTAGAAAATTTCTGGTAGGTATTCTTCCTAACCAGATAAATAAATTCCTTGTAATTGATGTTTTTCTTGTATCTCAGTGTGATTACCATTCTGGCAAAGGAACAATTCATATGATTTTCACTGCAAGAGAAATGCTACAAACATAATGTGGATCTTGTCCAGGCTTTCATTGATCTAACTGTTAATAGGACTTGTTTATGAAAAATACTCAGCAAGCTTCATTATTCAGATTTTTTTTATCAATTATTAAATCAAATCATTTCACAATATGGAAGCATAGGTTAATGTCAGTAGGAACAAAACAGCACCCATTATTTTAAAAGATTATGTCAAACAGGGTGACAATCATGCTCCATCTCACTATTCTTTCTATTTTGCTGTTATTTTTTGTGCCAACTGCCCTTCTGAGATATATATGAGGTGTTAATTTAGTCATCTCTTTATATTTTAATCTTAGTACAGCTGTTTTTCAATCACTTACTTGTGATCAGCTTTCTGTCACAAAGCTTCCAAATTCTGTCAATCAAAGATAGATGGAATCCATAGAAGAGGCAACTTTATCATGAATTAGGTCATGCACAATCTAAAACTATGCTGGTGTCAAGAATAATGTTCTCTACACTGGGTACACAGGACTTAGTTCACTGGTGATATGCTATGATACAAAAGACTTGTCCACTAAAACAAGCAATATAACATTAAAGTAAACACGAAGAGAGACCAGTGACTATATGGAGTGGAGAGGTCCCTTTAGCTTTAAGAGGTGACAACTTCTTTGATATTCGTACTGCAATAATACACATACAAGCTGAGACAATATATAGTTGAGGGGACCCTTTGGTCCTGTCACAGACTTGACATCTTTAGTGTTTGTGCCATGATAAAATATACCCAGTACACTCTACAAAATGTTGATGTAAGTACCACTATAAAATGCACCTAATACACTCAGTAAAGTGGTAGTGCTGGTGTCATGATAAAATGCACCCAATACACTCTGTAAAATGGTAGTGTTGGTTGCATGATAAGAAGCACCCATTACACACTGTAAAATGTTTGGCATTATGAAAGATATAAGGCTATCGATGTCACGCTAAATATGAAACATAAGAGTCAAGATGTGGTTCCTTAACTAGTCTAGTCCCAGACCATTATGACCTGTCCACACAAAGCCAGCATGGAAAGCAGATGTAAAATGATGATAGTGGTGATGATGATGATCATAAAATCGCTGAACCAAAAAAGACAACCGAATGTAAAATGGTAATAATGTGAACCCTTATGATTCCCTGGATGATATTGGGTGTGGTAAAAATAGGCAAAATATTTAAAACAAAAAAAAAAATGTATTTTCCTTGGGTTTGAACTCATGACTGGGATTTTGTATATCTTAACGAAGTAGTAAGAGAAAGAAAAATAATTTTGTAAAGATTTAAGATTGCTAACAAGTATAATATTAGACTCATCATTTTGTAAGACTTAATAAGAAAATAAGGTAACTCATTAGTTGAGAACACAGAATGGTGGAAAATGTTGGTGTATGTATGATTGTGTGTTAAGAGGTTTGCTTTGCCAAAACTTGGCCACTCTGTAGTATATTGGATAAATGTTTTTCTAGCAGAGTTTTGAATTAACTAATCCTTGTGCTTTTGATGTTGTGGTGTCAGATCAGCATTCAGGGAGGTCAGATGTCAAGCTTTCATGAGTTGGGCAGGCGACATGTATCAGGGGGGGGGGGGGACTAAATGAGTTCAACGTTGATTAGGTGCGTTGGATATTTGAGTGTGAGCAGGCTATTAAGGTGGGGGAAGGGGATTGCTGTAGGCCCTTTCATGTTTGTTTCATTTCATTTTATGCACATAGAAGGGGGGTGGTCTTCTGCATACAGTATAATTCCACAGGTCTCGATCCTGTGTCATTTTTGTGAGGTTTAAATGGGCATGGTCAGCTTTTATCACTTCATCCCAAGTTTTTCTAGGGCTTCCGCTACCATAGTTACCATCAAATTTGAGTGCCTTGCAGCTCTTTATACATCTGTCATCCTAAATGTACACCACATGTCCAATATGTGTATATATATATATATATATATAAAATAGATCAGATAAGTTTATAATACAACTATATAAGGCAGAGAGATATATTCAAAGCTCAAACGTGATTTTATTATCCTCAGTAAGATTGGCATTTCAGTGTTTAATCCAATTTGTAAATTTCCAGTCTTACTAGTTTTACAACATCCCAGAGCATATATAAAATGAATAAATAGATAACCAAGGTTTAATTTATATATTTTATATTTATACAGTGAACCCCTCCGGCATTCGGGGAATTTTCCTTAGACACGTAACTAATAACTGTTTGTGGAAATCACCGCATATTCGCGGAATCGTAAATATTTTCTGTGATTTTTTAATGCCTTTTTTTGTGGCAATATATATTTTGTCACTTTTTTAATGCTAAATTATTAATAACAATATACAGTATATGCAGGCCTATACTTTACATTATGTTTTGATATTTATAGGCATTTTTATGGACCATGTCCAATATTCATGGTTTTTCACTATTCACAGGTGCTCTAGGAAAGTAACCTCCATGAATGCCAGGGGATAACTGTATAACTTCACTAGTAACGTAATATTTCTCTATATTTGAATTTGAATTTTCACAATTGATTGAGAATAGCGATTTTAAGATAACAACAACAACAATAACACATAGTGATGAAACACATGTAAATGCTAGAAATAAACCTTACTCTATCGCTTCTCTGGGTTAATCCACTTTTTACTTTTTGTAACTACTCCAAGGATTGCTGATCAGGAAACAATCAAAGGACAACCCTAGGATCAACCTATCGAAGTAAACATCTTGTTGAGTCAACAACCACGGGACGTTGAAATGTTCCTCGTGATAGGCTACTGTAACCCTGAACTAGGGAAACCGAAAACGATATCTCATATACCTATATATATAGAGAGAGAGAGAGAGAATGGAAAACGAAAAATCAGTGATGCATCGGAACTCAATTTATTGTGTGTTACAATTGTTTCCCCGGCGAATAGCTTGAGGTGCGATCCATGTGTGGATCTACCTGACTCTAGTCTCGCAGGTTCCACGGACACATCTATTGGTTTCAGATAATATCCTCTTTCGGAGGATATGATCCGATATATATATATATATATATGCACTTAGCATCACTGATACTCAAATAAAAGAGGCATGGAAATGCTACTATGAGAGGTTAATGAATATGGAGAAAAGGTTTCTCCCTACAAACAAAAGGTCAGCTGTATGACACCTGTGTGCAAAGTACCATGCTGCATGGTAGTTAGACATGGGCTGTAAATGTAGAAGGCTGGAAAGAAATGAGGCAAGCAAGCTTTGATAGATGTGCAATGTTAATGTACAAAAACAACAAAGCATGGATGAACTGGGGAAGAAACTAAGTATAAGATGAATCAGAAGTAGTGTGCCAAAGAGTCAACTGCATTGTTATGGCAACCCTTACATGTTATAATATATATTAAATTTCCTGAATTACATGAGAAGTCATTTTTAATTTTGAAAATAGGACATTCTTTGAAGTGGAATTCTTGGCCTTCTAATAGATAGTTGCATACCACAGAGTTAGGTCAGTTATATCTAGATCATCTCATATGAAGCTCCAGATTTGTTTGAGGTGAGGTTTCAATAAGATGTCTAAGAAGTTACTTAGGTAATGCGTCTCACTAATCAGACCTGCTCTGATGGGATTTAGTTTTAAGTCAGTTAGTGAGCATATATTTACAAAATTGGTTTTCTTCTTTTTGCATGTCTCATTAATCAGTTCATTCTTGTGTATTTTCAGTAATCTATAAAGATTACTTGTTTTACATCTGAAATTAGTGAGATAATTTAACCCTTTAGCATTTACATTACTCTATATATGCTATTGTATTTTCCAGTAAAGGCTTTATCTAACACAATATCTCACATAATATTGAATATATGAGATTTTGATATTTATTTTGAGAACAATACCTTAACATTAGTATGAGCGACTGGTTACAGCCAGTTTGAACAGAAAGATGTGAGAGAATTATGGCCGGATATGGCCAATTTAAATGCTAACGGGTGAATTTCTTATTGGTTAGACAGTTTCAGAATGGATGTAGTAAATCTGTGAATCATTTCATCACTTTATGAAATTTGTATTCTTTGGCTTCTTCTTAGTATCTATTGTCCTGCAGCATATATGGTCCAGCATATAAAAGCTCCCATGGAGTGCCAGTTTTAAACTTCTCAGTGATGGCCTAAAGAACAATGATAAACAGGAGTGGACAGAGGAATGAGACATGGTCGATGCCCACATCACTGTACTCACTTCCGACCCTCACCCTGCTGGTTGCTCATTTATATATGGCCTCACAAGCCATCCATTTACACCTAGCTTCCTCAGTGACCACAATTTACAAAGAGTGAGACTCCGTCAAAGGCCTTCTCCATATCTACAAAAGCTAGATACAGTGGCTTACACATAGCTAAGTACCTTTCCTGCAGCTGTCTTACTATAAAGAGGGCATCAATAGTACCTTGCCTAGCATAAATACAAACAGCATCTCATCTAAGTTGACTCCTAGTTGTGCTATAACTATGTTCCTAGTTGTGCTATAACTCTTTCAGCAATTTTCATGACCTGGTTCATCATCAACTTGATGCATCTGTAGTTACTTCTTTCTAGTGGATCTGCTTTGCCCTTGTAGTAATTAAAATGGTACTGCTGCACTAGTCATTGGGTACACCCCTTCCTGTACTATTTGAATAACTATGAATCTGACTAGCACATATCCTTTCATTCCAGATGCTTTTAGCATCTCAACAACTATACCAGATTCCTTCTCTATCTTCATGTCCTTAATTGTTTTACCTATCACACTGCTGTCAACTTTTATAGCTAGTCCCTTAGTTGGATCTACAAGGGGTAGGCCCTTGCTGTCCCATTTATTCTCTTTGTTCAGCACTCTCTCATAGTAAGTCTTCCATGCTTCACTATAATTTTTAATACACTTTTCACCATCCCCATCATAATTTTCTTTAGTACACTGTCTCACAATTTGAAACACTTCCATCTCTGATATATGATATATATATGTATGTAAAAGGTAAACAGAAATAACAACACAATCGGTACAGTATATGGAAGGTATATATTAGGTTAACGCTTGATATAGCAGGAAGAGGGTCTTAACGTTTCGGACGCTAGTCCTTCATCAGAAGAAAGAATGAGAAATAAAATAGATTGAGAAGACGGGCAGGTTGGAATTGGAAAAAATGTCTTTAGATAAAAATAACAGGTTCATTCATGTTGACATCTCTTGCAAAACTGTTGGTGCTGGCATTTCTATTTAATTCTCATTCTTTCTTCTGATGAAGGACTAGCGTCCGAAACGTTAAGACCCTCTTCCTGCTATATCAAGCGTTAACCTAATACATATCTTCCATATACTGTACCTATTGTGTTGTTATTTCTGTTTACCTTTTACATACATATATATATATATATATATATATATCAACGCTTACGTGGACCTCTCAAAATTCGTTGAATTTTCTGATTGAACTTTCATCGTGAAACTGGATACCAACCCGGAGTACACCTGAACTTCCACCAGGAAATCTTTCATTTCTTTGCTTCTTGCATTTAAATATTCCACGACTCTCTACCACTTTTCCTCTACTACATTCTTCTCAGCCATCTATTTTTCACTCCCACCTTCAATATGCCTAATCTCAAATCTTTTCTCCGCCAGCTCCATTCTACTCTCAAGCTCTTACTCCACCCCCACCCCACCCCCTATATGCATCCAATCTTCCCTGCATCTCTCCAACCTCATCTTCACCAAAACACGATACAACAGTCACATCACATTTTTAAGTCGCTGTCTCCACCACCACCTCATTCCCTGCGGTTTCCGCCTCAAGTTTCACCCCACCTCTTACTCTGTTCCCATCACTGAGCCCATCCTTACCCGCTCCTCTCGCCAGCTCATGCGGGTGACCATTCGATCAATTCTCGCTCAAATCCGTTCTCTCGACCGAGATCTTCTCAAGGCCTACCTCCATCTCTCCTCCATTTGCCACCCTTTCCTCGACCAATCCCTTATCCAATTGATCCTTTACCTCAATTACCTCCTTTTCAATTTCCTCACTTCTGCAAAAAACTATAAACTCGACTCTCTCCGCTCCCCGCCTGCAGTCACCACCCATACTCATATCACCTCTAACTCCTCTATCCCGTCACCTACCACTGAATCTGCACACACTTTGCCCAACCACCTTGACCTCTCCGCTTCCGCCTCATTCACTCCCTCACGTCCTTGCACTGTAGTTACCATACCACAGGACCTACCACTCTCCGAAGCTGAGCGCTCCCTCCTCGCCCATGGTTTGCATTTTATACCAACCACATCTACCTGCGACGAGTTCCGCACACGTGCCGAGACTGAAGGGTTCTTCCGTCGAGTAAAGCTGAAAGCTTTTTTTTTTCACGACACGCCATCATCAACACAGACGGATGACTTCACTCATCTCAGTCGCCGGCAATCACATTGGACGCCGAGCTCTGGCCAGTTCAGCACCTTCGTCTCCTTTGTCAATACTTGCCGGCTTACTGTGAACCGGTTCCGTTTCCACCAGCATTCTCATCGATCTAACATCACGCGAACTGAGCTCTCCGCTCTTCATAACCTTCAGTGTCGCGATGACATTTTCATCAAACCCGCTGACAAAGGTGGCGCTGTGGTGGTTTGGAGCGTTGACCTCTATAGGGCTGTGGCCCTCCTCCAGCTTCACAATACCCTTTTTTACTGCCCTTTATCCTCTGACCCCACTCCTGGCTACCAACAACTTGTGTCCTCCACTATCCACGAGCTCATCTCCTACTCTCACCTACTCCCCACAGCCACCAACCTTATTGTACGCACCCCTCGCACACCCACCATCTACTTCCTCCCCATCATTTTTATTGCTGATGTTGGTTGAATAGAACTTTTTAGGCAATGTTTTACAGCAAGATGCCCTTCCTGACACTAATAATTTAAATCACTTCTTATGATATGCAGATATATAATGTACCTATTCTAAACTGGACACACACACACATATATATGCTGATTAGAGAGATGACAAACTGATACAAATGCTGAGATGCTGTATGGGAGAAAATCCATCCAATCCATGCAAGCATGCAAAAACGAATGTAAAATAGTTATGATAATATACGTATTGGTGTAGGTATCAGATACTGATGGCCAAAGATTGTGCACCAAACAAATATACTGCATGGTTTTAATTCTAATCTCAGTTGATATATGTTATATTCAGGTGATTTTGTCTTTTGTTTTACTTCAAAGTAGATAATATAGAGGGAAGGAAAATACAGATTAATTGATGAAACCAAGTTGTTTATGCTGCTGTTTGCTTATAGATTATACCTGATTATGCAAACCCATGATTAGAGGCATTTAAAAAAAAGACTGAGTATATCTAGGTCTATATTATCCAAAGCATCATTCACTTTTTTAAAAGAATTTTGGTTTGATTTGAAGGAGCTTAGGCTGATATTTCTGGCTGATCAAGTGAATGCTATAATGTCTAGCCAGAGCTAGTGCTTATATTATTAGCACTAGAAAGAATGTTGAATTTGAAGGTGGAAAAAATATTGACCTTTGTGTCATCTGCATAAAATTATTGAGTTAGTAAAATACTTGCTGATAAAAAGATGAAAGTATTGTTGAGATGACATAACGTTGTAAGTTCCTTGAGTAGGAAAAGATTTGTGCCAGTGCAAGCTACAAGTGATGTCCTCTTCCTAGAGAGAAAACTGCATGCACATTTATCAGGTAGGCGTAAATCACTATTCATTGATTTGGAGAAGGCTTTTGACAGTGTACTCTTTCTTATAATACATATACTTTTTGTCCTTGTCTGCCAGGATGAGAAAAAATGCTTAAACTGTGGAATAAATTGTATACTGAGAAAAAGTCTCACGATTCAGACTGGAATAATCATTCGAGAGAATTTACAAGTTTACTGGTGTTACAGGAAAAATAAATCCCCCTCTCTCTCTGATGAAATGTCCAACTGCAGCTGTTAGAATTCTCTTCTGTCTCATGGCATACAATGTACACTGCCTTAAAGCCTTTTTATTACTATTTACTCACACATACCACCACAAGTTTCCTAGTATTCTGCTGTTTTATTTCTAATAAGTTGATAGCTGTGGTTATCATTGTCCTCTTCTTCGATTGGTGACAGATGTCAGACTATGCCAGCAGCTAGTATTATGTTAGTTGTGATTGAATTGGGTAAAACCCCTTGATTTGTTGCTGAATTCTCTGTCACATTAAAATCCCTAACAAACGGGCACATCGTATCCTCTTTCTGATTCTTATTTCACAACTACAAATTCACTTACATCTCCTCTTGCACCTCACACTAAGGTATGAAATAAATCACCCAGATTTACATTTTACAATTGCATCCCTCTTGAATTCTACACACGTTTGGAAGCGCTAAAATGTAAACGCAAAATGAAAAAAAGATTCAGTTCCTAGATTCTTCGTAACATATTAGAATCAGATGGGTTGAGAAAGCGAATCTGCAAATAAATGTCATCAAAGTTTGTTCTAACTGGACATTGTTCTGATCGCAACCATTTTTTGTCACACTCCCAGGCCAGTAGAATTTCGAAGGATGTCGATATTAATCAACCATACAGTATCTGTACATCTCTTGATAATGAAAGTTGAAGTGTAGAGGAGGTAATGATTACATATCAAAAACATACAGCAAAGCGAAGTCCAGCAGCACTTGTTTGTAGTGTTTGATGGATTGAGTGTGCGAATCTACGTTTTCCTATTGTTTTCTTTTTTTAATATAAATTATTTACCAAGACTGCTTGTGATTAAAAATAGAAAACTTAACTCATCATCGCCAAAACATTAGCTATAAAGAAAGTACTTACATTGTAATGTAAAGTCTCTGAGAGGTCTTAATTCCTCTGAAAACACCCAGTAGCATCCGGTATAGGTTTTGCCACTCATAGAGTCCATTCTTTTATATCCATCATAACATATTTCCCATAAACCTGCACTTTTAAAATTAGGATCACCACCTTCATACCGATCGATCCAGTGTGATGTGGAAAAACAAATCACTTTGAATAATACAGCCAGTAACGTCCCAGTAAGACCTGCTATGTAAAAGATCTTCGCGAAATTCCTTGTAGCGGGCATGATAATACAAGCGGAAGTTGATATTAGACTCTGACTCCGTAATCGTTGGAAAGTTATTGTTCTTTATTTAAATAAATAAAATGCTGTTCTATTTTAATTCCCCTTATTGTTGTTTTGTTGAAGGTTGGTCGCTTACCACCTTTACTACCTGCTCTACTTTTCCTTTGTGGCTGTGTACCTGTGTGACGTCACTCATATATACAGGTGCGCCAATCATTGACTGACTACTACTACCTTTTTTATATGTGGTCAGTTTTGTAATGCGTGTCTTCAATAAAACTATATCGGGAAAGTTTAATTAATAACAGTAAAATGGGAAGTAAAGAAAAAGGCATCAGGTTAACTGCTGAAATTTGGAAGAAAGTCGACAAAGAAGTTAACTTTGTTAAAATGACAGTTATACACCATGGTTTTCTAACAAATTGTGTTTTCTCTTCGTCGCAAATTCATTGCTGCCGGTTACTATACTGATTTCAGATGTGGTACAAGGCCTCAGAAATTACATGCTAAATAGAGACTATCTTTTTGAAGACAATTACCTACGTTAAAATCCAGTGAAACAGGTGTAAACTGAAACTGGATCGCAGTACTAGTTCACAAATAGCTTAACAGCTCACTATTCTAGAACTGATAATTTTTAATCTTATTAATACATTCAACTTCTTTTTTTTTTTTCTTATCAACATCAATATGTTTTAAGAAAAGATCTCTGATTTTTTTTTTTTTTTTGCCATTAAGATCTGAAAGATTCCTGTCTAAAGTTTCTTTAAGAATAATTTATTTTTAGCGTCCACTTGGTCACCCAACTCCATTTCCATGGGGGAAAACATTTGTCCTGAGTTTTTTTTTGGGGGGGGGGGGGGGTCGTGTGCTATCCAAAAAAGTCGCAGGGAAAACTCCGAGAGAGGGGGGGGGACACCACACCCGTTCGTTCTCCGGAGAAAAAGTCGATTTCCAAAATCTTGGAGGGCAAATTAGTTGATAGCACGCGAAAAAAAAAAGGTAGGAGAAAAAGTTTCTTTCCCACTGAAACGAGTGGAGTGGTCAATAATAATATCGTTATTTTAATAATCGAAGCGAGTATAATTGATGAAAGTCAAACGAAAACAATGAAATAGATGACCAGCATATACTACTGTCATGATATTGATTAATGGCTTTTCAGATTTGTTGGATTATTTTTATTATTAATCTAAAATTATAGTAGGTTACTTGTTCATACATTTCTTTTTTTTAATTCCCACAATTAATATGTGAAGCGCTTTAAGATAGATGGTAATTAAAAAAGTGTATACATTTTGAATACGACTGGATTCTATACAAAGAATCGTAAGAAAAAAATCATTATTTAATATATCTCAGGCATTTATGCAATAATAATGAATTAATTGATATTTTAAGGGTGTTTGGTTACTGGATAATTAGCTCTATTGGTTTCTACAAAATATGGTAGTACCCATTTTAAAAGACCCAGAAATAAAACTGACGCAGTCTAAAAGGCAGTCATAACTTCGAGTTGGTAACCCGTTATTTCAGAAACTCAATATTTGTGGAGGATTTCCCAGCTTCGGAATTATTGAATGACAAATGTTGTAACAGCAAGTGTCATAACATTTTATATAATCTACCAGAAACTTGAATTCGTGGTTCTGCTACGATTCTTGTTCAGTTGGTTTATTATTCTGTAATTACACTGTGATTGCTTTTAGACAATGTATGTCATTTATTTCTTAACATATTGCTCAAAATTAAAAGAAATCATTTCTATCTACTTCAATATTCATTTAACAACTAATTAATTTAAGAATAAAAATTATTTTCAAACAAAGCTTTGTTGGGGTTTTTTTGGGGTAAAAGAACCTAATATATTCAATTGAAACGACCTCGATATTTTACTGGATTTTATTTCATCAGCCTCAGAAATACGAAAGTTGATTTCACACTCACTGAATTTGAACCCGATAAACTGAAACAACAATATTTTAGTGCCAAAAAATTGTCACACCAACTCTCCATCTGGTATAGTAACGTGGATGGGGAAAGAGGAGCGGTCCGCTCCGGGTGGCACTTTTGGGTCTGTATAGGCTGTATTTTCGTGGGGAGCGAGGTATGAGTCAATAACTCAAGGGGTGTCCCGGGTGGGAGATATTTTAGTTACCACACTTTAGTTACGCTATTGATTTAGTGTATCAAATCGTCCGCTTTTCAAAGTTAGATTGGAGTTAATTATTCTACGAATCACCGTAATGCTATGGTACATCACTGGCTCGAGCTGGGAGGAGAAGCCTGCATCATCGAAGCCATGCTTTATGATCTCGTTGAGGGCAGCATGGCGTGGAAGGCGGCCGGCACTGTAACGACAGGAAAGCGGATGGAGGCTGAAAAAATCCACGGTGTGTTTTACTGTTACAGCCGTCTCGGAGACAGGTGTAATAGTAAAACGTTAATTTGAAGGGTAGATAGTTGATAGGTTTGGTTAGAAATTTAAAGATGACATTTGTTTTTCCTCTGAATTTTTTAATGTTTTAACCATAAATTACTCGATTTCTGTCTCTCTTCCACCCGAGAACTTAACACCTGTCTCACTGACGAGTGTAATTATAAGAATTTACCCAATATTATTTCCGTGTTGATGTAAGCTTTTCGTCTTGTGCAGCGATTTTCTTCTATACAAAGCGATGTAGGAGCGAAGGAAAATACTGGATTGCTACTCCACGGGTTCTTGAGTTCGAATTCATATCTTGATGTCTTTCTGAGCAGCCCATTTAATTTTACATTGCCTCAATGTGCGTAATTGAAGACAATATGAATATGATTTCTTCGGGAAAATTATGAACGGTAGGTTAGTGTATTCTCCGGCGGGAAAGTTATCTCTTCTCCGCTAAACGCCTTGGAATAAACCAAGCTGAACACCTGGGAATAATCTGTGTCTGATGCTCTACCATTTCACTACTTTCTGACATAGACATAAGGCCAGAAATATGGGGCAGAAGAAAGTCGATTATATCGACCCCCAGTACTTGATAAGTACTTTATTTAAACTGCGATAGGTTTACAACACAATGTAATTCTCCAGAAAAATACAGCTACCTATTCGTCCGACGCTCTAACAACTCTGCCAATCCACCGTCGTAATGTACTTGACTGCTTGTTAATTTTATCGACTCCAAGATGATGAAAGGCAACGTTGACGTCGGTGAGATTTGAACTCTTAACATAAAGAGCCGGAGCAAATGTCGCATTTTGTCTGACGCCCTAACGATTCTAAAATTCCACCCCTTCTATAAAGATTCTCACAACCCCCACCACTGCACTTAATAATAATAATTGTTAAACGGAAGATTCTTTGTTACCAAAAAGATTACTTCATTCTCTGAGGTGAGTCATAATTTCGTTTTAATGTCATTTCGCTTAACAGCTGAATTTTTTTTATAGGATTCAATTTTAATATTTTTCTTTTATGCGTTTTTATTCATTTTGGTGTAGAATTATTTCTTTTCTTTTACATTTTTTTTTTGTTGAGTTATTTTTTTCTTGCTCATTTTTGTTATTTCACTTTTTAGTCTGTTGTTTAAAATGGAATGGTGTGATGTATAAGATCGTGTAAAATCTTTTGGTCTTCATTGTTACGTTTTTTTTTTTAGGTAAAAGCGTGTTATTCTAGAAATAATAATATCAAACAACTGACGACAAAAGCTGGCCCCCGGCAAAAGTTCTGCAAAAAATGTTTCCTACAATTTGACAAAGAATTGGTAAAGTTGCTCTGTATCATGAAGAAACATTTGAGGTTTTCTCATTAAAATATTTAACTGCCATTGCAGACAACAGGTGATATAGGGGACGTAAGCAATAGACACTAATTAACTACAATAAACTGTATCAATTGCTGATAAAAAAAAAACACAATTAAAATATCAACAAGGTTCAAAACATGGAATATATATAATTCTAAATCTTAGAGAATTATCAACACTGAAATTATCAAAACGGAACTTAGCAGATTGAATCAAAGTTTACTTACAAGGTAAAATAAATTCCCTTACTGATAAAAGACTTTCAGAAAACAGCCACCAGCATCCAGTGAATATTCTGTTAGCTCCTAGTGGAATGTATTCTCGATAACAAACTTCCCAAAGTCCAATACGACTTGGTTTGTCACCATTTTGGTCAATCCAATGTGATGTTGAAAATCCAATTATCAGAAAAAGTATTGCAACAAAACAAAATACAATACCCGAAAAATAAAATCTTCGTTTGGGGTCTTTAATTAATACCATAGTTAAAATTAGAATGAACCTAAACGATGATGTACAGCTGATGTTACTATTATTATTATTTTTTTTTTTCGATCAGGTTAAATTACAAGTTTATAAATATAAGATTTGTTTGTTCACGCTGCAAATAATCCAAAGGTTCCCGTCGATTTTGAATTCACAATTATCATAAACAAATGAATCTAGAAACATTGCAGATAAGATAAAAGAAAACACGTCTTCATATTGTTTACTTTCGTCTATGTTTAGAGTAGAGAGTTATGGATGTAGTTTCTTCCCCTTGTCGCCAACCGGAAGACAGGTAAACATAATTGTTTCTGATTTCGTCACAAGGCCAATCATTTTTGGGTGAAATGAAAGTCGATTAAATCGACCTCAATGCATTATTCGTACTTTATTTTATTGACTCTGTAAGGATGAAAGGCAAAGCTAACATCGGTGGTATTTGAACTCCTGTCGCTAAGCATGCTGTCCAACGTTCTATCGATTCTGCCAGATCACTGCCTTAAGACAGGTAAATATATAATTGTTTCTACTTTAGGCACAAGGCCAGCAATTATCCAGTGCATTACTGGTTAAATATATAATGACAGTTGATTAGAACGAAATATATATACAGATACTTCTAATTACTTTGGTGGACATAATGTTTTAATCATCATAAGATTGATAGTAGTTATAGCTCAATTTTCAAAATAAAGGGAGGCTCCTACACCTCTTGTGGTGTATGACCGGTTGACACACTTAGTGTTGACTTAATACTTTCGTTTTGATTCTATATTTTACATGTGAAATATTCATGTGATTAAGTGATATATATGTGCATGTATTGAATTTTGACAGATATGGCATTTATGTTTGTAATTTAAGCTATCTATATGAGCAGCATATTTCTTTGTATATAGTTTATTTCGATATAATAAAATCATTTTCTAAATGGAGTCCTACACAACAAGAATTCAAGTTCAGTGAAACGGTGCAAACAAACCTTCTAATTTGCCCATTAATGAATTGTCTATTGTTGATTGGATAGGTAGAGAAATAACACTAAGAACACGCAAGATCGCGTAGAATAGTGAAAAGATTTAATATAAGAAACGAAATAATTTAGTAATATATAATACGCTTGTCTATTTGTCCGTCACAAGAGATGACTGAGGAAGTAAGGGATGATTACAAACTGAGAAAGGAAGGGGGTGATAACGTCGACTTAGGAAGGAAAGAGTGGCAGCGTCCAATATTCGCTACATCTGTGTATCTATATGTATACCGAATTGGCTACATACACCGGCTGTTATGATTATGTGTGTTTTTGTGTTTGTGTAAATTATATTTATATATAATATTTGTGTGAGTGTATATGTGTTTGTGTTTATTTAGAAAGATACATAGACAATAGAATTACAAACACACACGAATCTACACATACATATAAGCAGACACACATAGAAAAAATAATTATTACATACATACACATCTATGTGATGACTGAGGAAGGAGGCGGGTAAGAAACTATAGAAGTCCAGCGTTCTAGGATTCGTCACAGCTGTGTGTGTATGTTTGTATCCCTTGTGTGAACTAGCGCGAAGGAACCAACCAACCTACAAACAAACAAGCATCTCTTTTTTTTATATATCATATATGCATATTACAATTAGTCGTCATAAATTTGAGCGACTTTCGTCCGTCACACAATGTGTGTGTGTTTGTGTGAATGTATGTAAAAGGAAAGAAGGGGATGGGGGAAAAACTATAGCGAAACAGCGCATGGCGTTCTATTTGCTACGTTGTGTGTATGTGTGTGTTTGTGTGAATGTATGTCTGTGAGTGTTTAGTTTTGTAAGTATCTCTGTGTTGCCTGTTTATATATATTTACTCATACATGTGAATGTATGCCTATCTACGCACGCACGCACGCACGCATGCGCGCGCGCGTAAGCGTGTTTTAAAAAATCGTAGTAATGAAACTTATAAAAAAAATATTCGAACGAATTTTATACAAAATTCATATAAGTAGAATTGTTTATAATAAATTATATATATATATATATATGTATATATATATATATTGGAAAATGTGTGAAATCCTTGGTACAGTTAGGTATATTTGAACACAGGAAAAGAATGACTTCACTTGTAGTTTTAAAGAATTTGATTTAATTTTATAATATTATGATTATAAAATTAAATCAAATTGTTTAAAACTACAAGTGAAGTCATTCTTTTCCTTTTTTTATATATATATAAACAGCGATACTGCGTTTTACGACTTAATTCATTCCAGAAGGCCGTTCGTCAACTGAAACGTTCGTAGGATTAAAACGCTTCCATCGGAAATTTTTTTTCGTAAGCGTGAAAAAGCTTCGCATTCAACTATTCCACAAATCTAAACTCTCCCATTGTTTTAAATATTTGCTCAACGTGAACAATAATTTCACCAAAAATGTTGTTAAACAGAGTTCTTAAAACAGCTTCTGGTTCTTGATATCGACCACTCTTCTGTGGTTCAGCAACACCATCAGAAATCGGTAGTAAAATTCCTCAAACTTGTTCCTGATATCAACCAATTGTTTCTGGAAGTCATGAATGCACCTCGAAATATCAAGCGAACTTTTTTGAAGAATTGAAAACAGAATTTCTGAGCCACTCAATATGGTTTCAAAAACTATTAATAAAAATGTAAACTGAAAATCTTGTAGGATTGCAACGAATCCCCTTGTTTGTACACATTCTGAAGCATTCCAATCCTCTGGATTTTCTAATATCATTGAAAATAACTCAGAAAACATTAAATTTAAATAAATAAGTGCGAGTTTACTTTTTTACGTAACTTTTTAAAAAATAATTTGATGTTTTAGAATTAAATTTTAAAGCATTGGAATGAATAAATGGATGAACACTTTTTAATCATGAAAATTGTGATCGATATCGCGAGCACGGACGAGGGCGGCTTGGATAAGGGTAGGAGGTGTCCACGTCTAGTGAAAAGTCTGGACATCTAATGAGACTTAATCTAAAAATAATGGGTTCGATTATCCAGGCAAGGTAGACGGAGGAATAGGGGATGGAGTTTTTGAGTGGGTGAGGAGAAGTCGATGTAGACGTGGGAGTACGAGGGCTTGAAATAGGCGGAGGTGAAGAGGGAGCGATTGGAGGGGTCAATGGTTACAGAGATGTCCAGGAAGTTAACAGAAGTGGAGATAGAGATGGTGAAATGGAGGGCGGGTGGAAGGAGCAGAGAAAGGACAAAAAGGAGTAGAGCTGGGCTCGGGTGAGGGACGTGGGCCCCAAACAGTCGTCAATATACCGACCGTACATCTCAGTGGTTGGGCCAGAGTATTGTGAAAATATCTGAGCCTCAACGTAGCCGACAAATAAGTTGGCGTAGCTGGGGCCTATTCTTGTACCCATGGCCACCCCCATCATCTGTTGGTAAATTTCACCCAAGAAGGAAAAGCAGTTGAGGGAGAGGACCAACTCGGCTAAGCGAATAAGAGTAGAGGTGGAAGATGGACGGGAGGGGCTAAGGTTAAGGAAGTGTTACAGGGCCAGGAGACCTTCGGTATGGGGGATACACAGTGTATAGGAATTTGATGTCGAGGGTGAAGAGTAGTGGTGGGGTGAAGATGGAGTCGAAGAAGCGGAGATAGAATTAGTATTTCAGTAATTCTGATTCTTTTTTGTGGAAAAATTATAAAGTCAAGGTTGATTATTTAGATACTGTAGCAAGAGTTGCCTCCCTTATGACAATCACATCACCGCTCTCTAGACAGGAAGTAGCTGGAGTTACTTCCCGTTGGGGTGGCAGAACCCTTTTTGTCACTTCCCCCCTGAGACCCTATAAAAGGGATACTCAGAGCGATCTCACTCTCATTTGCCCTCTTCTAACCTGCCTGGCCCTTCGGCCAGGCGCGTTCGCCTGGCAACCCTAACATGGTCTCTTGTGAGCTAACTTCAAAACGGTAACAAATAACTTTACTTCATTCTTTCATCTACTCAGACATGTCAACTATACTATTCTACATAACTTCAACTTGTTAATTAAACTTTATACACACAACTGAGACTTTTGTTATATTCATACACACCAGTATTTTGTTATAAGTGGTGACCCCGAGAAAAAAATGATAGGATCTGGTGTTGTGTGAATATATATAAAAAAATTAATTAGCAGTACCCCATTTTCGTTGGAAGGTGTCGACCAACATTTCGAATACGCAGCAAACTTTATTAACAAATTAGGAAAAATACGCAGACACAGAAACGAACACACGCACATGTGAAATTCTCGTTCAGACAGACTCTTCTTCTCTCACCTAACGTGATTTTTTTTTTTTTCGTACTAAGAAATCCCTCCGACCTCCTTAGACAAGGATTTCTCTCCGCATATACTGTCTTATAACGAACACATCAAAAAAGGAAAAAAAAAGAAATTTTTTCTCAGCAAGCAAAATAAACAGAAAATGTTGCCTTTCACGCACGTGTCGTACATCAACTATGTGTCGCATTTCACTGGATGTATGTATATGTTTTTCGTTTCTTCTTACAACGAACACTTTAAAAAAAAAAAAGAAATTTGATTTTTTTTCTTTTACACATTTCAACATGAACATTTATTTTCGCTGAATCTTAACTATTGCTTACTCTTTCCGCCAAGCTTTTTTCAGCGTTCACAAAAAAGTTGAACTCGCCATATTTGTTATACCAAGTGAAACCTTTCTTTCTTTTTCATCATATCACGTTCACACACAAATTGTTCAAAATGGCTGCCAACGACCTGTTGCACTATCATTTTCTCGCGCAATAGAAATATTTTTTTTACAACTTGACTTTAACCTTGTTTCGGCACGTGTGGGGAGCACACATCTCGACTCCCTGAGATAACACACGCCATAGATAATTGTTTCTACTTTTGGCACAAGGCCAGCAATTATCCAGTGCATTACTGGTACTTTATTTTATCGACCCCGGAAGGATGAAAGGCAAAGTTAACCTCGGCGGGATTTGAACTCAGATCATACAGAGAGGTAACTCTATGCTTCAAAGCATGGCATCCGACCCTGTTTCTTGACAAGGATTCTCCAGCCTTAAGCTATATTCTCCTATTTGCCGGTTTAAAAATTTACATCGTAAATTTGCCGTTGAAAACTGCGCATTTATTCAGAATGCTTATTTCTTTGGTCGCTGCCTCTTGACCCTTCCAGGTCAACGCATTCTCAACATCGACCATCAACTGTGACTGTTATTTCTAGCACTTTGCGCAACTCATTTTTTCTGGGAAAGATTTCACTGTGAACGGAAACAACATCGAATACGCTCACTCCGCAACCAAAACCAGCAGAACAAAACAGAATTTATTTTTGCAGCACTCTTCCTGTGAGAAAATCCCACCGATTTTCACGTTGTACCACAGTCTACAGACCAACTGCATACATTCTCTGGAGAACACACTTTCTTTCCTGCTGTCATGAGATTGCACACCTGTGAACTGTATTTTGAACATTTGAACTTTGACCTCTTCTTTTAGTTTGATTACATTGTATCTTTGGGTGATAGATAGATAGATGTCCAGTCGTTCTCTGGCCAAGAGCGGTTGGCTACCTTGATATCTATCATTGATTTTTGCATGCATATATTTTGCTGTTTTCCTTTTATTGCAAACATTATTTTTTTCGTAATTTTCATGCCTGGACGTTGGTGTTACATACTCGCCATCTTACTCCATACATGGTTCATTCGATTTTTATATTTTAAAAATCTGGCGGAAGATAATGTAGCAAGAGTTGCCTCCCTTATGACAATCACATCACCGCTCTCTAGACAGGAAGTAGCTGGAGTTACTTCCCGTTAGGGTGGCAGAACCCTTTTTGTCACTTCCGTCCTGAGACCCTATAAAAGGGATACTCAGAGCGATCTCACTCTCATTTGCCCTCTTCTAACCTGCCTGGCCCTTCGGCCAGGCGCGTTCGCCTGGCAACCCTAATATGGTCTCTTGCGAGCTAACTTCAAAACGGTAACAAATAACTTTACTTCATTCTTTCATCTACTCATGGACATGTCAACTATACTATTCTACATAACTTCAACTTGTTAATGAAATTTTATACACACAACTGAGACTTTTGTTATATTCATACACACCAGTATTTTGTTATAATACTTTTAGAAACAATCACCACCCCGGTCAACTCTAAGGTCATCATTCAAACCAATTCCAGCTAGCAGTATAGACATTTTTGAAAGTGACTATCATCACAACAGATTGCTACCACACCTATCCCCTGTCTCCTGCTTCTTCTCCCTCTCACCACTTCTCCCTCTCCGTCCCCTCTCCCCCAACTACTACTAGCCAAAATCAGCAGTCACCCCCCCCCCCCCCAAAAAAAAAAACTACTACTTCTGTTAGCTAACTAACAGAGAACAAGCAACAACCACAGACAGAGATATGAACTCTCCTCTCTAAATATATATGTAAAAAGTAATAAATTTTCTTCCCCTTTTTATTATTTTTATAAATACGCAACTTAACTGCATTATGCACATCCGCAGTTGAAAAAGCATATAATGGTGAAACCGGTGCCATTATTAAATGTTTTGATATTATATTGAAAGAATCTCTCCAGCATCTTCTACTGAATTTTTTTTCCTTTTTACTATTTGTTTATATGTGTATGTATATATATATAAATATATATATACGCATATATACACATACATATGTATATGGTGGCTGCCAACTCGTTTTTGAGTACGGCCACTACTTTATATCCATGTAGGAGAACCCCTACCGAGGCGCTGAACGAGTGTGACTTTTTAGTCCAGCCAGCGACTTGAAAACTCTGGTACAAACACTACACTTGTGAAATTATTGACACATAGTGCTGGGCCCATGGTACCATGTGACGACAAGGGCAGAGAGATCTCCAGATATAAAGCAATGCCTGTGCCGTGAAGCTTTTATAGTGAGCAAAGGCACTGCACAAAGCCAGCCCCACTCTCTTAACCAAGATGATATTTACCAAAAAGAAGAACAAGTCAACATCATTGGATACCATCAGGGTTGCAGGTGTTATATCAGAGTTTGCCTTCTCCTAGAATTCTGCCTTGACAAAGGCTAAGGGGTCATCTCTCCCGGTGATTTTGGAAGGCCATTGACTCTTAAGAGCTCCTTTGCTCTTTGATAGGTTTTGTTTTTAGTCCTGCAGGATGTCCAAAGTCACCCTCCTCACCAAGAAACCTTGGTGGGGTTGCCAGTTTAGTCGCCAACGACCCGACCATGAGACAGGTTGTACTGGGGTACATGTTACCAGTAGCACCAACTGGTGACCTGACATATGTATATACATACATACATACATACACACGAGCAACGTCGGGTACCTCTGCTAGTGTATATATATATATATATATATATAATATATATATGTGTGTGTGTGTGTAAATGTATATGTATATATGTGTGTAATTTATATTCCTGCTCTGTAAAACACCTGATTGAGCTATTTCTCTTACTGGTAATAAGGTTAATAAGGTAGTAATAAATTACTGACCTTTCCTTTTTATAGTTGTTTATAGTATATACATAACTATAAATAGTATCATTATTATTAACTATACAGGGCGGTGGATTGGCAGTACCGGTAGAGAGTCGGACACCAAGCATAGAGTTACGTCCCTTTATGATCTGAGTTCAAATCCCGCCGGGGTTCACTCTGCCTTTCATCCTTACGGGGCCAATGAAATAAAGTACCAGTAATGTACTTGTGCCTAAAATAGAAACAATTATTATTAAATATATATATATATAAACATGCACAAATATATATATATGTGTATGTGTCTAAATGTATATATATGTATAAAGATACACACACATATATATGTGTGTGTATATATGCATATATATATATATATATATATATGTGCATATATACACACACAGGTACATACACACATATATGTGCGTGTATCTTTATACATATATATACATTTAGACACATACACATATATATATGTGTGCATGTTTATATATATATATATATATCACATAAGAAACGGAGAATCAGTGGTGCGACGAATTAGAATTTATTAGACATATTACAATCATTTCTCTGGCGACCAGCTCGAGGCACGATCGATGCGATGATCGAACCTGACTCTGAAATCGCAAGTTCCAAAATCTGAAGAACTTGCGATTTCAGAGTCAGGTTCGATCATCGCATCGATCGTGCCTCGAGCTGGTCGCCAGAGAAATGATTGTAATATGTCTAATAAATTCTAATTCGTCGCACCACTGATTCTCCGTTTCTTATACTCTGCTCGGTAAGAGCATCGAGTGCTCAAACGGCCTACCGCATACAGACGCTTTAAGCAGCCCACTCTATATATATATATACATATATATATATATATATAATACATACCATATTTTCGGGCATAGAAACTGCACACCAAGTTTTAATTGCTAATCATTCTAAAAATCGATACCTGTAGTAGTAATTTGAATTTTTGTTCCGATGTCAACAACGTAGGTCATTGTGACCACGTTGTTGACCTCTGGGTATGTATGATCATTTTCTTTTGTTTCAAGATCTGGCATCACCCAGGTTATCAATGATTAACTAACTTTCTATCGAAGCCGTCAACCCTATTTGTAAGGGGGCCATGTTTCTGCTCCATACAGGAGTACGGAGAAGACCGACACATTGTAGATACGTAGCTTCGTCTTCCGGAAGATAGAACAGTGACGCCAAAGGAGCTTCCATAGGGAGTGCGTGACACCGGCGGCCAGACTACATCAGCAGTTGATCTCCGAGTTCAGGTCTCCATTGTCAGTGACTATCAGTCCAGGTATATATTGTCTTTATTTGTTAATTTTTCATTCGCACCGTTTCCTTTCGCTATATGTCTCTCCACCACTCCCCTACACACCTTTTGAACTCTCACCTGAAGAAGGGCTTATGCCCGAAACGTCGTCCCCCACCTACCCCCCACTCTCCTGAGCGTGAATTTAATAAACATTTATCGTACTGCCTCTCTGTTCTGTCCCTGTTCAATTTTTCATTATATATATATATATATATATATATATATATATATATGCAAGGGAAATAACTCGAGATTTTTAGGTCTATCTAAAATCATTAAAATCATTTTTTTTTAAACACTTTAGTCTTTATTGTGTTGTATCAGATGAAAGAATGATATTTAACTAATGTATTGGTACGCGATGGGGCTCACCCACAGCCCCAGCGGACAGAATGGAGAAGGCGTTTCCCCGGAGGACAGCAAGGGAGACGCGCTGGAAAAGCCACTCCAACTCGCAGGGTTCACACCTGCGGCTGGCCAGCTCAACGCCTGTCGTAGTGAGTAAGGAGGTAGCCCTGGGGCTGAGGACACCAGAAGTCTCCACTGCCAGGAGAACGAGCGCAAACCTATCGTAGAGCGACCGGTATTTGAGAAGTTTGGCCCCCTCAGCCCGACGTGCAGCAGAACCTGGGTCAGTCGCAGATTGCACCAGGTTGCGGCTGCAGAAAGTGTCGGTGCAAGTGGCATCCCAGACGAGGGGTTTGTCACCGCGGAAGGGGAAGATGGTCATGCCATCTGGCCTTTTGCCGTCCCCTCGATCCAACCCCACCGGCTCGAGCTGGGAAGGGAGGCCTGCAGCGTCCAATGCTTAATGACCTCATTAAGGGCAGCATGGCGTGGAATGCGGCCGGCACTGTGGCGACAGGAAAGCGGGTGGAAGCCGAAAGAGTCCACGGTGGATCCGCAGCGACATTGGTGTGGCTAGCAGATCCGGAGGCCGAGCCTCAGGGAAACGCCTAATCGCAGGCTATAGTTGTCTAGCTGCGTGCCAGTGGAGAAGGAGGGCAGGGAATGGAGCCAGGCACCACTGTGGGGTTCGGAGGCCGCCGAAAACAAGCAAGGTGGTGCTGGCGCCTGAGCCTGTCTGAGGCCAGGCTGCACTGGATCGCATCCCAAGTGCGTTGGGGGGACTTGACGTCAACAGGGGGAGAAGGAGGAGGGACGTCTACTGGGCTAAGTCCCAGCCGGTCCCACGTCTCACAGGTGGCCTCACGTTCTCTCAACACAGGGTTCTGTTGTGTTTTGAAGAACCCTGCTGACGAGGACGCGGCACGAGGTGTTACCGACGAAAGATACGCCGACAAAGCTAGTGAGATCGGGGTCCGGAGGCCAAGGCCGCCATACCTGACCGGTAAAGTGGCCTGTTTCCACCCTATGTCGTCAAACTTGACGTTGCATATCCCCTCGGCTGCTGCTCGGATACAAGTATCGAGGTCAGCGAGGAGAGATGTCTGGGTGTAGCATGGAGCGCTGCGGAGTGTATAGAAGAGCTTCGTCATGGCGAAGCAGTTCCTCAGTAGAAAGAGAGCTGGGTGGCCGTCAATCAAGCCCAGTCGGCTCGTGAGAGTCTGGAGCTGTTGAAGCCTGGACCTGATGGTGGAGCGGATGGCGGGAGGGTGGATCGGTGACCCGATGATGAGGACATCCTCTTTGGGGGTCACCTGAACCTGGCGGAGAATGGACAGCACCTTCCAAGACGGAGGCTGCAAAGCTCGCAGCATCGAGGCTGACGTTCACCACCTCCGACTTGGCCGAGTTGACCTGGAGGCCGATTCCCGCCAGGGCAGGAATCACCGATTGAAGGTCTTGGCAGACCGTCCGTACGGGCCCGCCCAACGTAGCATCATACAGATACTAAACGTTGAGAGGGGCCGTGATACTCCGGGCGATGTCGTCAATACCAAGGGCGAACAGGAGGGAGTCCAAAGGGTCGCCCTGTTGGACCCCAGTAGCCGAGGGTATGACCGTATCAGCAGCTAGGAGCATGCTCGGGGCTCCATATGATAGGTAGGCCAGCGGGTAGGTAGAGGGGGCTCGGCTGAGGCAGGCCTCGAGCAGAGGATCCCGGCGTAAAGAGTTAGAGGCATTCCTCATGTCAAGCTTGACAATGAGGTGCCTGGAGTCCCTGGATGCCGGTGCCGATGGGCAGCTGCTGAAGAACTGCCTGATTGCATGAGCGGCTCCCTCACAGCCACCGGACACGCCGACACCCAGTTGTACCGGACTAAACTCCTCACCCAGTTCGTGTGTGACGGACTTGCAAATCACCTTGGCAGCCAGCCTCCGGAAGACATTGCCCACAGCAATGGGGCGTATGCCACCCTCTTTCTTCCTGAGAGCGGTGAGGCTGGCCGAAAAAAGAGGCCTCGGGCGTAAGGGTCGAGGGCACCATGAATGAGCCTATTGTTGAGCGCCACAATTGCACTCAGAAGGCGGCGCCCGGCCTCAGCGGAGCGGATGGATGTCAACTCCTTCAGATGGCCTGGTCGGAGACCATCAACACCTCCGCAGCTGCTAGCTGGGAAGGACCTGATGGCGGACATGATATCTGCATCAGTAGCCACAAGGAGCAGGTGGGGGTCGGGTGGGGGTATGGGTCTGAGATCAGTGGGTGGCTCAGGGTGTTTGAGCCGCAGAGCAGCCAGGACCTCCTCGGTGGGTTGGAGGACAGTGTCTTCTGAGGCAACAACTCTGACTGCGGCCGAGACATCACCCATGATAAGCTTTGCGTTTAACTGGTCACGCAAACGCTTGGCGCTGGCCTCGGGGGTGGAGGATAGGGGGTACCTGAGGGTGGGGTGTGTGGCGTCCCTGGGCACGCTTGGAATGAGCGCTCGCCCAAATGACGGGACATTGGCCTTGACGAAGGCTGCTGTTGACCGGCCGCCCTGGTCAGCGCCAGAGCTGGGAAGGCCGAGGGCGAGTGGGGCAAAATAGAACAGCCGCTCCCAGTCACTGGCTCGATTGGAGTCCAGGGCGCTCTCAATCGAGGAAGCGAGGGCATCGGCTACCAGCACCCGTGCCGCTCTCGGGATCCTGAGTGGGATCTTCCGGAGCCGCCTGAGCCGAGCGATGTTGACCAGCAAGCTCGCTGTCCCATCTGGTGGTGTGCCAGACGGCCGTGGCTGGGAAGACGTGGGGAAGAGACAGCTCCTGCACCTCCTCGTTGCGAGGGCATTGGAAGCTCGACGAGTCAAGCCAACGCAGGTGAGGTTGTGGAAGCAGCCGCACCCCAAACAGTTCCGGCCCCTCTTCTGTTTGTTAGTGGTGCCGCAAGTGCTGCAGGTGTCGATTTGGAGGAGTGGGGGATGGGGCGTGGGGCCGGGGACTGGGGCATCGAGCGGCATCAGGGGTGGGTGGCTGGCGTGTGTCGGTGGAAGGGAAAGTGCTGGTGAGAGGGCAGCATAGCTCACCTATATATATGGAGGTGCCAGAAAACGAGAGCGAAAAGGGGCTGCATGGAGGGGGAGACACAGGAAGGTAGAATGGCAGTAAATGATTGAGTGAATGGATGGATGTACACAAAAAAGGGGGGGGGAGAATACAAGGGGTTGTTCCCAGCGGAAAGACCCAGAGTTCAGCATGCACACATGCGAGCAACTGAGCAGTTTGTCATAGGACCTAGTGGCTGGCTTCCTCTTGTTAATGGTAGAGATGTTGTTGTTAATGACACTGTTGTCGTCGTTGCCTTCCTCTTGTTAATGGTGAAGATATAGAGCGAAATAAAAAATCCACCAGCAGACAATTATATAAAAAAAGTATCTAGAAATAAAAGTCAGTTATAGTATTATTTAACCATATAACGCCAATTGGCTGTCTGACTCAGTAAGTGTGGATTACATACATACATACATACATACATGATGGCCGCAAACTCTGCTAAGAGTATTGCAATCGCCTGTCAGATTACAGAAAATGGTGCACTTTTAGGCTACGGCCAGCCACACAAACCTGTAACATATCCTGAACAAACAATGCCTGTGCTTTGAAGGTTTTTTTAAGTGGGGAAAGGCCTTGCACTCGATTAATCCCACTCTCTCAGCATCGCAAACACTACTCGAAAAGGAGAACTAGTCAACATCATTGGATGCTTCCGAAGCCGCAGTTTTATTTCAGAGTTTCGATTTCCTAGAAAGGTGTTGTGACAACAACTGGGGGCCTTTCACTCTCAGATAAAAAGAAGTACTATTTGGATGGCCGTTGACTCTTCCGGGTTCCTCCGCCCTTTGCCGGGTCTTGTATTTCATTCTGCAGAGTGTTCAAATATCACCCTCCTCACCAAGCAAGCTTGGTGGGGTTGCCGGTTTAGTCGTCGACGACCTGACCATGAGACAGGTTGTACTGGGCTACATGTTACCAGTAGCACTGGAGAGCAACCTGACATACATACATGCATGATAGCAGCTAGATCGTGCTCAAGGATAGTCATCGCTTGGATTTTCAAGCGTGTGTGTAACACGGATGTGACATTTTAGGCCAGTAAGAGTATATGCTACAGACATGGACTTTGGCGGCAAGAATCGATGGTTAGTTTCCTTGTACTTTCATGCGCCTCTTCAAGCCTTCTGCAGGGTAGCCGAGTTTACCATATTGTTATACCATACGCATCATTATAATCTGAACCAGCCCATTATACATGGTTACTTTTGTGAGTTTTTCATCGGAATTTGCAAAGGCTGACTGGCCTACACTGATTTCATGTCAACTCTCCTTGATCTCCCACATTTTCTGGCAACTCCACTTCCAAGGCCATCCTCACATCCTTTTTTTAAACATGTCATAGTTTCTTCGAACCGTTTCAAAGTGTGCTTTCCTTTCATCTACAGCTTTCCTGCACCGTGTTCGAACATTGGCAGTTTGTTCCCTGTCTCTAGCGACATACCAGCTTTCATCAAAGATGATTTCATACGGTCATTACAGTGGGGGTAACGTAACAATACGTTCACAATATCAGTATTTATCTTCAAGGCTAGGACCAATCTTCACAGTACAAACAGAATACATTTTCTTGGAAATCCCTTGAAATTTTCCATGTCTTTTCCATCCCCGCACGAGGAGTTAGTCCCCTCAATATACGCTTAAATTATTATTCTTTTAAATTTGCATTCCATTTATATTGTAGTTCTACTGAGTTCCAGATCAGTCCTAATTAAACTGACCTAATATAAAATACATTCTAATCGTGTCTCATCCAGTATTTGCACTGGGTGATTGCTGGCCTTGTGCCAAAAAGTAGAAACAATTACTAGTACTCTATTTTATCGACCCCGTAAGGATGAAGGCAAAGTTAACATCGGCGGGATTTGAACTCAGACCATAAAGGGCTGTAACTCATTGCTGCAAAACATGGCATCCGACCCTCTACCGATACTGCCAATCCACCGTCTTTAAACATAATATTAATAATGAGAAAGATATTTAACTAAATTTCTCGAAACTATTGATTATTTCCAAAATAATAATGTTTTTCATTATATAAAATCTGTCACATGGTCGGGTCGTCGGTGACTAAAAGGGCAATCCTCCAAGTTTGCTTGGTAAGGAGGGTGATTTTGGACACCCCGCATTATGAAAAACAAAATCTGACAAAGATTGAAGGAACTCAGGTAAGTCAACGGCTATCTAATACTGTTTACATATGTACTTTATAGTGACACTGCTTAACAATTGGTTCTTTTTATGTCCTGTAACTTAACAGTTATATCGTGTGGGTGTGTAAATGTGTATATGTTAATTATGCCACTCAGCAAATTGATGACCCGCAATATAAGCTCATCTAAGCTGATGACCTAGCTTCTCTCCGTTTGAAGGCCGACCTGAATGGGGGAAAAGCCACATCCTACACGAGGTGCTCTGATATGGCTATCATAGGGTAGTCTAGCAGAACAGGTTGGATCTAGAGAAGTAAGCCTCCACATAAATACTACTTGTCTCATAGTCAGCAGTAACTCAGGTGATGAATACCTGTGGGTTGGCACGATTGCTCCAGTTAGCGGAGAAAGTTATGAGTATAACGTTGTGGCCAGCCGCATACATTCTAGCCATTAAAAAAAAGCAAAACGAATGTTTTATTTTCGATGGAGTGATGATTCAAGAGGTTTAACTTATATATAATGCATACCCAGAGACAAATCATGGTCAAAGGGAAAGCACTCTAGAAAGAGAAAAGAAAATGATTTCCCTCGCCGCCGAACCTGCTTAGATTCAACCTCTAGCGTGGGAGTCTTCAGCGTGTACGCATAAACACACACGCACACACGCGCGCGTTAATTACGAATGTAAGATTAGCCCAAGTGACAGGGTTATACTCTTACACAGGTGCCACAGCAACAAAGGGGCGTTGGTATAATCAATGCCATTCATTCAGAAGACGGGATAAAAGTAAGAGCCCAGCCCTCTCTGAACTTGTCAGGATGAGGCTGAATGAACAACACCGAGTATTCGCTCTCCTCGTCCAAGGTTCGATCCGCAACCTCATACGGAGAACAATCTGATGCGTGTCACCTGGGTACCTCCGAAATCATGGAGATACTAAGAAGGGGACCATTAGTATTTAATAGGAGATTAGACATATTTGGCAATTTTCCTCATAAGAATGCCACCGCCGATAGATACTGATCCGATATTACATTCACTTGTGCGAGTGGTAGGTAACGCCATCTATGTATTGTATCGTGCATCACTTCTAGTAACCTAGCCACACCCGAATAATAACTCAGCCTGCTCTAGTTTTCAACAATATCCGTGTTATTTGGATATAGGTAATAGATGGACACCTCCTTGTACTGTTCTTACACTGTCACGATCTGTTTACTCACGATCTGTTTACTTACGATCTGTTTACTCACGATCTGTTTACTTACAATCTGTTTACTTACGATCTGTTTACTTACGATCTGTTTACTTACGATCTGTTTACTTACGATCTGTTTACTTACAAGATACACTACTATGTATTTGTATTACTATGTGTGGTGTATTGGTCAACTTAAATTTACGTTGCTTATGTTTACACTACCTGTATGTGTATATATATATAATAATAATAATTGTTTCTACTTTAGGCACAAGGCCAGCAATTACCCAGTACATTACTGGTACTTTATTTTATCGACCCCGTAAGGATGAAAGGCAAAGTTAACCTCGGCGGGATTTGAACTCAGACTGTAAAGGGACGTAACTATGCTGGAAAGCATGGCGTTCGACCCTCTACCGATACTGCCAATCCACTAATAATATTTAAACAGGAAAGATCAGTAATTTCCTTCTACCTTATTACCAGTAAGAGAAATACCTCAATGTAAGAACATCAGTTGTTTTACAGAGCAGGAAAATAAATATTTATTTATTTATTTATTTATTTATTTATTTATTTATTTATTTATTTATTTATTTATTTATTTATTTATTTATTTATTTATATTCATTTTTCAATTTGAATACGCGTCAATGTGTGATGAGCTTATCTTCCCTGTCACATGGCACTGAAAGTTGCGGTTACTATTGCAATAGTTCAACAACACTAGAGCAGTCACTAGGTAACTGATCTCTTCCAGAAGGGCTAATTCCTTATTGATTAAGCTGCTCTTAGCCAATTACGTATTGATTAATAGCATTACCTAATTTTCTTTGCACGGTAGTTCCATGTGGACTGTCGTTAGTAGATGGAGTATCAGAAACTAATGCATTAGTCTGGGGCAAGAAAGATTTTCTATCCACTGAAATCGTCTTTCTTACCATTTAACGTATTAGTGTCCATTCTAATTTACCTGGGCTGGTATCTTAATGATACGATCTTAATTACATTATTGAGTGAGTGGGAAAATGATCGAAGGTGTAACGGTCCTAATCGATAGCTTCGTTTCAGTATTGGAAGTATCGTTAGAGCGTCGAACACTCTGCTTCGTGACATAGAGTTATGGCCCTTTACATTCTAAGTTCAAATCCCACCGAGGTTAACTTTGCCTTTCATCCTTACGGAGGTCGATAAAATAAAGCACCAGTAACGAACTGGGGTCGATTTAATCGACTTTCCCCTCCCCCCAAATTGCTGGTCTTGTGCCTATATAACAAACCAGTATTGGCGGTGAATTGGCAATATCGGTAGAGGGTCGGACGCCATGCTTTGCAGCAAAGAGTTACGGCCCTTTATGATCTGAGTTCAAATCCCGCTGAGGTTAATTTCGCCTTTCATCCTTTCGGGGTCGATAAAATAAAGTACCAGTAATGTACTGGGTAATTGCTGGCCTTGTGCCAAAAGTAGAAACAATTATTCGTAGTATCGGTAGAGGGTCGGACGCCATACTTTGACGCATAGAGTTACAGCCCTTGCCATTCTGAGTTCAAATCCCGCTGAGGTTAACTTTGCCTTTCATCCTTACGGGGTCGATAAAATAAAGTACCAGTAATACACTGGGTAATTGCTGGCCTTGTGCCAAAAAGTAGAAACAATTATTATGTACCAGTAATACACTGAGATAATTGCTGGCCTTGTGCCAAAAGTAAAAACAATTATTATGTGTGTGGATTGGCAGTATCGGTAGAGGGTCGGACGCCATCTTTGCAGCATAGAGTTACGGCCCTTTATGATCTGAGTTCAAATCCCGCCGAGGTTAACTTTGCCTTTCATCCTTACGGGGTCGATAAAATAAAGTACCAGTCACGCACTGGGGTCGATTTAATAGACTTCCCCATCTCCCAAAATTGCTATAGTAGAAATCATTATTATTGAATATTATTGGGCGGTGGATTGGCAGTATCGGTAAAGAGTCGGAGGTCATGCTTTACAGCATAGAGTTACGGTTTGAGTTCAAATCCCGCCGAGATCAACTTCGTTTTTTATCCTTACGGGGTCGATAAAGTAAAGTACCAGTAATGTACTGGGTAATTGCTGGCCTTGTGCCAAAAGTAGAAACAATTATTATTGTACAATTTCCTCTTATTATGGGCGGTGAATTGGCAGTATCGATAGAGGGTTGGACGCCATGCTTTCTAGCATAGTTACGTCCCTTTACGGTCTGAGTTCAAATCCCGTCGAGGTTAACTTTGCCTTTCATCCTTACGGGGTCGATCAAATAAAGTACCAGTAATGCACTGGGGTAATTGCTGGCATTGTGCCTAAATCTGAAACCACTATTATTGTACAATGTTTCATTATCCCACTGCTATGTGATTGTAACTTGCCTATGCTCTTACTGTATTTTGAATCTTAATTAATAATTTCTTTTTCATAATTTAATCTTAACTTTTAGTTTTCTAACTTTCAATTTTTAATTTTGATTTCTGACTGGTTTACTACTTTCATCAATTCAATTAATTTTTAGACAATTAAAAAGAAAAATTCCTAAAATCTTAATGTTACAATTTTTAATATTTTAGATTTTATTGTCATGCTTAACAGGAACTGTATATAAACCACTTATCTGTTGATCTAGCTTAGCCTAGTGTTAGTTAATCTAGCATGATGTGAGTAATTATAATTCCCATAATTTCCATAATTTCCACACTTTCAGACTATTCCCCCATCCCCTATAACATTACTATTTGATCTTTGCTTTTATTCTTTCATCCTCTTCTATTACCTCCACCGAACCGCTACATATATAGTCCATAAAACTTCATAAATATACATAGTCTAAGGGGAATCGGGGAGAGAGATCAACAATTGATTTTGTTATTGTCTCTGATCTCTTCGGTTTTGTGCTGGATGTTCGTGTTAAGAGAGGGGCTGAACTATCAACTGATCATCATCTAGTTATCTGCAACTTGAGACTACCTAAAGCCAAAGAAGCCCACAGAACTGGCAGGTCCAGGGTGACATGCAGGATAAAGTGAGAAGCGTTGGTGGATAAGGAAGTGAGAACCAGGTATTCAGATACTATTGCATCTAAATTTAGAGAACTCCCTGAGCAAACTGAAGACGTTGAGACAGATTAGATATTGGTCATCCCAGCAGTTTCTGCTTCAACTGTTGAATGCTACAGGCGAAAGAGGCTTGTTATGGCGCTGGATGGCAGGAGGACCCTTTGGTTCAATCAAGAGGTCAAAGATACCATCCGAGCAAAGAAGGAGGTCTACAAAGCTTGGCTGGGAAATAAGCCCTCCTTCTTGCACTTGCGGTATAAGCAGGCACGAAGAATCGCAGCAGAGACAGTAAAAACGTCCGAAGTTAAGACACGAGAGGACTTTGGTGTTAAGCTGGAATCCGACTTCAGATCAGCAGATAAAGTGTTCTGGCAGACCATCAGCTGACTTCTTCATAATAAGAAGTCCTCCTCCACGCCTGCTATCAGGAACGCGTCTGGGATTCTCCTCTCTTCAGAGAGATGTTTCCTAGCGAGGTGGAGAGAATACTTTGCTGATCTCCTAAGCCCGATCACAACAGCATCTTCCGATGTACACAAAGTGCATCTGGGAGCGGTGCCTATCTCTGAGGGTGAGGTCACACAAGCAGTTAAAGAGCTCAAATTTGCAAGGCCGCTGGGGATGATAAAATCTGAAATCCGGCTCGAGATGTTAAAAGCCTTATCTAGAGAAGGTATTCTCTGGCTGACCCCTGTGGGGCCTGGGTCTCTGGAAAAGCACCTAAGCAATGGCAATTGGGAGTGATAATCCCAATTTTCAAAAACAGAGACAAGAGAAATTGTTCTAATTACAGAGGGATCTCCTTGTTAAGCCCCCCTGGTAAAGTCTATGCTAAGTGTCTGGAATAGAGATGCAGGGAAATTGTTGAGTCCAAAGTAGCTGATGACTAGTGCGATATTCGCTCCGGACGCAGCAAAGCCTATGAAATATTCACAATGCGGCAGGTCTTCGGGAAATTGAGGGAGTATTACAAAGAGGCATATGACTACGTTCCTCAGACCTGCTGTGAGAGGTTCTGCAGGAATATGGGATCGATGGTCAGCTTCTTGCTGCGCTGATGTCTCTATACGAATGACCGATTATTTGTGTTCAGGTAAATGGTGCTAAACCGAAACCATTCAATGTGAGAGTCAGACTCCGCCAAGGGTGTATACTTTCACCTCTACTGTTCATTATTTTCATGAACAGGATTGACATGCACAGTCGGGCTGGAACTGGCATAACGACTGGTGGATGCAACATCAGTCGGCATGAATTTGCAGACGACATGGTGCTACATTTGCGACAGAAAGTGATCCCCAACTTGCACTCGATAGGTTTCATGCCGAGTGCTGCATGGCTGGAATGAAAATCAGTGCTGCGAAAAATGAGAGACTCATCCTCTCAAGGAAGCCGGCGCTGTGCACTCTACATGTGGATGGAGTTCCATTGAAGCAGGTAGAGAGGTTCGAGTATTTCGGGGCCGTGTTGACGAGTGATGGAAGGCAGGAGGCTCAATTAAGTGCAAGACTTGCTGGAGCTGGTACAGTAATGCGCAAGCTTCAGCATTCGGTAATGAGAAGAAGGGAGGTAGGTGTAAAAGCTCAATTTGCTATCTTCAATTCGGTATTCGTGCCAACCCTTACCTATGGTCATGAATCGTGGGTAATGACCGAAAGAATAAGATCGCAAGTATAAGCGGCCGAAAAGGGGGTTTCCGAAGGGACTTTGGAGTACCGTTACTCTATAGAGTGCGTGGCTCGGCGATCAGAGAGTCATTCCTTGTAGAGCCACTACTTCTCCGAATTGAGAGATCACAACTCCGATAGTATGGGCATGCGGTTATAATGTCTCAGGAAAGAATCGCTGGACAGATTTTATGGGTAAAACCTACCGGAAGAAGACCTAGCTCTAGACTCTGAGCAAGATGGTTGGACAACATCCATGTGATTGGCGGGTCTCGCTTGAGGATCAGTTGGAGACGGTTTCTTCTGAGAGGACTCGCTGGAAAGAGTGTTTGAGGACTCAGCTGCAACTACCCTCTCAGGAATAAGAGGGCTAAAAGAAGGAAGAGGAGGAGAAGAACAAGAAGAAGAAACTTCAGGACAATAGGGTTGTAGTAGTGGATTGACAAACACTAAAGAAGTCTGACTGAGATGACCTTGTATTTTTAAATTTCTTTTTTCACCTCCTGGTTCACTGCAACTTATTTACTTATTCATCATGGAATGTATCATGTAAATAGATTTTAATAGAAAAAGAAAAAAAAAAGAAAATTTAGGTTGGGAAGAATGAAATGTAAAACAGGAAAATTTAGAGAAAAAAGAGAATAAGATTGAAAAAATGGGAAGGACTCTAGAGTCACAGAGAGGAATAGGGAAGGGGAGGGTGATTGGGCTCTGTCCTTTGGGTGTGGCTATATATATATATATATATGTGTGTATATATATATATGATGGCTGCCCCCTCGTTATCGAGTATGGCCATTGCACGAGAAAATATATATATATATATATATATATATATATATATACATATATATTAATAATAATAATAATATTAATAATAATAATGTTTTCTTTATTAACCACAATGGTTTACATAAAGTAGACATTAAGGACAGTACAGGACAATACAGGACGGTACAATTGGGCATTTCTGCGTGTAAAAAACAAAAACAGAGGATGTAACAAAAAAATAACAATGAAAAATTCCCCAATAGGGGGGAGACTTCCGAGAGACATTTGTGGAGAAAGCCCATTAAAAGGCCACAGTGACCCTGACCACCAGGGCAAGTGCCCTCTCCCAGTTTTCCACCTTTAATTTACGGACACATACTCAGAGTAGGCCCATTCACACGGGCCATACTTGCTTCTCTCACCCATCTTTCAACAAAATGCTGGGAAGAGAGCACTTCCCTCTCTACCCTGATTTTCCTTTTCAAATGAAATTTGAAAAAGTTAATCAGGGCATCACCGAAGAGGTAAGGGCTCGTCTTCAGCCCTTTCAAACGTATCCACCATACTATCTCTTTCGCCATGGCCACCAGACAGATAAAAAATGCCTGCCCTTCCCGGCTAAAGGAGGAGGGCGGGGAAATCCTCACGATGGACTCAGCTGATAGCTGGATCCGTCCTACACGTGTTAGCAGGTGTTCGACATAAACCCACAAGTTAGCAATGCTCGGGCACTGGACGAATGCGTGCAGGACGGTTTCGTCGCCCTGCGCGCATCTCGGACATGCCCGGCTGACGGCACCTCCATGCCTGTAGAGTTTATCCCGAACTGGCAAAGCTCCTCGGTAGCACTGCCAGGCCAGGGATTTCTGGAAGTTGTCCATAGGCCCCGGCCCGAAAGTCCTTCCGAAGACGCCTAGAGTTTCTCCAAGTACGTCGTCGCTCTTCCCCTCCACTAATCCCCTATAGAACGCCAAGGTGGAGTTTCCACCGATCACATTGCCCGATTGGTCGAGGGCTGTGAGCACCTGAAGACATTCCAGTCTTCAAGCGCTCCCTCTCGGTCTTTGCTTGACCCAGGACTGCAGCTCCGTCAAGGAGACGAGCTGGGGAAAGACGTGTCTAGCAAACCGCGACCACACCTGATCACCGTCGAGGAAGAGGTGGAGATGTCGTAGCCTGACCACGTGTCTGCGCATCATCAGCCACGGCATTCCCAGCCCTCTACGTAGCGGGTGTTGACAGTAGATGGACCGCCTGACCATCGGAGCGCGTCCCTTCCACAAAAAGCGAAAGAGCAAACGCTCCAGCGCAGTCAGGCGGGGATTAGGACAAGGTACGACGGTCAGGCGGTAGTAGATGACCGACGCGATATACGCGTTAACCACCTCCGCTCGACCTTTCAGGGATAGCTTCCTCTCGGCCCATTTCTGGGTGAGAGAAGCCACCCTGCTCGTTACCTCGTCCCAGTTTTTGTCCGTCTGGAGATCCGGACCGAACCAGACCCCGAGCAATTTAACCGGTCCGTCCGTCCAGCGCCCGACGACGCTGTTGGACGGCATGGAGCTGCCTCTCTAGGTGCCGAACTGCAGGCCCACTGACTTTTCCTGGTTGATCATTGCTCCTGTCACCGCTTCGTATTCTCTTAGTGTAGTGCCGATCGCCTCGATGTGTTTGGCGTTCGACACCACTACGGTGACATCGTCCGCATATGCTGACACGGATCTTCCGCATCCGAGTTCGCGCGGGACCCCCTCAACGTCTCCAGTTTGTGCAGTAATGGCTCGAGAGTCAATACGTACATGAGGGACGAGAGGAGACATCCTTGGCGGACCGAGCGCATGATGTTGAATGGTTCCGAAAGGTGACCGTTCACTCTCACCACAGAGCAGATGTCGCTGTGCATGGCAGCGATCCAGCCTCTGAAGACGGGCCCAAAGCCAGCAGCCCTCGGGACTGCCGCTAGGTAACGATGGTCGACCCTATCGAAATCTTTCGACTGATCTAAATTGATCAAGGACCCACCCGTGCCAGGTTCCCTAGCTACCCTCTCTACGATGTATCGCATGAGGTGGAGGTTGTCGTGGATGGATCTGTCGGGAATGGCGCATATCTGCGCCTCTCCCACCAGACCACCAACGACAAGCGCCAACCTCTTTGCTAGCACCTTGGCCAAAATCTTGAACTCTGTATTTAGCAGAGTTATGAGCCTAAAATTATCTATGTTATCCCCCTTGTTCGGATCCTTTCTCAGCAGCGCCACAGCTCCTCGGCTCACAGAGCTGGGAATTCTCCCGTTCTGTTGCCAGTTGCAGTAGACGTCCGCCAAGAGGCCTCCGAACAAGTCTGGCATCTGTACGTAAAGTTCATAGGGCAGACCATCCAAACCAGGCGTTTTACCCCTTGTGCAGCTAATCATTGCCTCCCGTACTTCAGCGGCTGTTATCGGCTTTTCGCAACACTCCGCCTCAGTGGCCGAGAGCCGCGGCAGTCCGTCGAGGTAGACACTAAAGTCCATCCCTCGATCCGGCCCGCCGCTGCCCCCGAACAACTGAGCGAAGTGTCACTGAAAAGCTTCACACATTTGCCCGGGATCGAGTAGCATACGCCCGTCGTGGTCCACCAAAGACCGGATCGTGGCTTTGTTGCCACGACGCGCCTCCGCCACTCGGGCCCATTGAACGGCTTTCGTCCCCTCGTGTCTGAGAACACGCACCCTAGCTCTGACAACGCAGCCTTCGTGCTTTGCATTGAAGAATTGGTCAAGGGTCAATTTCGCCGCAAGTACGTCGGTCGCGATTCCTTAGCTAAGCACCTCGTCTAATTTTCTAACTAATTCTCCCTCTGCTCTATTTTTCTCTATTTCTAAAGCCTTACTAAACCTAATGGACTCTATTCTAATTACT
Source organism: Eledone cirrhosa (assembly GCA_964016885.1). Classification (NCBI taxonomy): domain Eukaryota; kingdom Metazoa; phylum Mollusca; class Cephalopoda; order Octopoda; family Eledonidae; genus Eledone; species Eledone cirrhosa. The sequence continues at coordinate 149,520,896 of OZ024740.1, forward strand.
CTTTTCAGAGCAAACCACCACTTGTTGTTGACGAAGGCCCCCGCCAACGCCCGCTTAACTAGTTCGCTAATCCGGTCTCTGTAGGCCTTGCGCTCTGGTAAGGACGCGTTTAGCTTCCAGTAGCCGGGTCCTCGTCTATGAAGCCTATCTAAGTCAAGCACATAGATCGCGAATTTGTGGTCCGTGTAGCTGACTATCTTGAATTGTGGACAGCCTATGCTAGACCTATCTATTTCTCTACAAAATACTCTATCTAGATATGATCTGGATGGCCCTATGCGATTTGTCCAAGTCCACATTGGTACATTCGGGAAATCCAATCGGTACCTGTCAGACAGTTCAAAACGCCTGAGCAGGTTGGTGAGGCTCTTGCACCCTCCTCCCCTATCCGCTAATCCCCACATCGTAGCCGCCGAAGATCAGTGCGAAGGCCCGTGCTTCGGAGATTCTGGTCTCGCTGATGGCCACTACATTTATGTTTAGTGACCTGAGGTCGTTGAGCAGGTGACCCTGCATCCATGACGACCCCAAGCCACGCGCATTTATGCTGCCTATTCTGAGTGAGGTCATGTTGATATGGAGTGGAAAAGATGGGAAAGACCACTTACCTTACTTCTCGTAGAGGAAGGATGGTTTGTCCATCCTTTTCACTGCTTGTGGCCTCCTCCGGAAGGATGTCCTCATAAATCCTCCTGGAGAGTGTTTGTCGGAAGTCTCCGATGTCTTTGGGAAATTTTTGTTTTAGCGTCGTGTACGTTTTCTGTGTGATGCGAGTGATTTGTATGTGTGGAGGTGGTGTGAACTTTTGGGTTGTTGTGTAGTCTTTTTCTGTGATGCTGGTGTTGTGTTGCATGTACTGTAATAATTGGTTGTTGTTCAAATTTAATGCTGTGTAGTGTGTATCGTTTTGGTTGTTTTGTTTTGTTTGAGTTTGTTGTGGGTTTGTTTCTGTTGCGCTTTTTGGTGACTTTTGTGGTGTTGGTGATGGTGGTGTTGGGGTTAATGATGGTGATGGTGTTGGTGTTTGTGGTGATGGGGTTGGTGATGCTGGTGTGGATGGTGGCATATCTGTCCTAACTCTTTTGTTTGATAATTTATTTGTTTCCCTCTGTATTTTGTTTTGGGAGGGGGAAGGAAGATAATTTTTTCTTTTTTGGTTTCTTTTTTCCTGATACCGTTTCCCACTTCTCGTCGTCACAATCTGTCTCCAGTTGCGATAAGCCGGGGAGTGGAAAATCCTCCTCAGGCGTTGGTTTTGGTTGTGGCGTGGTGGATGGTGGTGGTGTTGGTGCTAGTTCTGGCGCGTTGGGTGGTGGTGGTGTTGGTTTTGCTACTGTTGCTGGGGTTGTTGCTGTTACAGTTGCTTCTGTTGTTGCTGCTACAGTTGTGGCTGCCATTTCTGCTGCTGGTGGTGTTGATGGTTGAGTCACTGGGGTGGGTAAGAGAGGTGGCCTCAACCTTTTAGCCTGAGGGCAGAAAGCCCTTAGGTGGGTTCCTTCACCACAAACGACACACCTAGGCCTTCTGCCCTAGACGATTAGGGTGAGGTGGCTGCCGTCAGTGAGGTCTATTACCTCTGGGATCTCCTCAATGCTTTTATGGTCCGCTTGGATCAGGAGCTCCATCCAAGATCCGGACCAGTTCTCCTGCTTTTCTTTCGCTATTTCAATTATCTTGGTGTTGGCCTCGATACCGGCGAGGACGGCAGCCATTAGCCAGGGAATTTGGATGGCCGGTGGAAAGTGGGTCACCTTGATCTTCACAAGTCTCTGGCCACAATAGCTTGGGATGAGTGTGAAGTCGTCACTTCTTAATGGGGCCATGGAGTGTTCTCTGGCCTCCTGTGGTGTTTCAAAGAACACGTCCACGGTTCCATATTTCTGCCCACGTCTGATGTGGGGTTTTTTGCCCACATATGTCCCAAAGCTTTTTGGATTTGGGACTCGGATGCCCGTTCCACTCGGCGCGATTTTATGTTAATTGTCCGATAAGACACGGTGCATAGGCGACGATTCTCCATTTTATTAGGTGGGGGGGGGCTGACCCTGTACCCATCTTTCTTTACCATTCCTTTGGTTTCTTATAATTCCTCCTGAGTTACCTGGATCGTTTCGCACGTTTTTGCTACTCTGGCAAAACTCAGGGTAGTTTTCTTAATTCCATTGTTGCTGATGTTGTTATCGTTATTTTTGTTATTGTTAATTTTAGTTTCAGTTGTGGTGGTGGTGGCGTCAGTGGTGTTCGGTGTGGAAGAGTTCATTTTGGTTGAATTCATTTCGATATCACGAGTTAATTTATTTTTTCTTTTGTTTCTGTTGTCGCTGTGGTGGTGGTAGGGGTGGCGGCTTTAACACCGGCAGTCATTGGTAATGGCGGGAAATGAACGTCTGCGTGAGACAAATTTAAAATATTGCTACTGCTTATATTTCCAGTGTTGGCAAACGTAGCAATATTTACAATGGCGGTGTCGGTGTGAGGTGTTAGATTGTGAGGAAGGAGTGACTCTGAGTCATCCATAATTTTTCAAAGAAAAATTTTTGTTTGATAATTATAAAAAGTTTAAATTTTGGGCTCAAGGCCCCAATATTTTTGAGTGTCCTTTTCAGAAATCAATGTATGTGCACTTATATACAGTTAACAATAAAAATTTTCCATAAATGGCAATTTTAAACAACTGAAAATAACAAACCTTTGCGGAGCTCACGATGATACGATTTACTACGTAGGTCGCCAATAATAATAATAATTGTTTCTACTTTAGGCACAAGGCCAGCAATTACGCTGTGCATTACTGGTACTTTATTTTATCGACCCCGTAAGGATGAAAGGCAAAGTCAACCTCGGCAATAATAATAATAATAATAACAATAATATATATATATATATATATATGGTGGCTCCCAACTCGTTTTCGAGTACGGCCACTACTTTATATCCATGTAGGAGAACCCCTACCGCTGCACTGAACGAGTGTGACTTTTTAGTCCAGCCAGCAACTTGAAAACTCTGGTACAAACACCACACCCGTGACAATTATTGACATATAGTGCTGGGCCCATGGTACCATGTGACGACAAGTGCAGAGAGATCTCCAGATATAAAGCAATGCCTGTGCTGTGAAGCTTTTATAGTGAGCAAAGGCACTGCACAAAGCCAGTCCCACTCTCTTAACCAAGATGATATTTACCAAAAAGAAGAACAAGTCAACATCATTGGATACCATCAGGGTTGCAGGTATTATATCAGAGTTTTCCTTCTCCTAGAATTCTGCCTTGACAAAGGCTAAGGGGTCATCTCTCCCAGTGATTTTGGATGGCTATTGACTCTTAAGAGCTCCCTTGCCCTTTGACAGGTTTTGTTTTTAGTCCTGCAGGATGTCCAAAGTCACCCTCCTCACCAAGAAACCTTGGTGGGGTTGCCAGTTTAGTCGCCAACGACCATACATACATACATACACACAAGTATAAGTAAAAATGATAAAAGATGCATCAAGTCGCTTCGGCCACGAATCCCGGTTCCGCGGCCCGCCCCGCAGAAAAACGGAAAATATACAAATACTGGGCACTGTCTAAGCTTCCCCTTCGCACCGGTTGCCGTCGAGACCTCAAGCGTACTTAGACCCCATACAGTAGAGCTCCTCCGCAAGATCGGAACGTCGACAGCCCGTCTGAGGAGGGAGCCCCGCGAGGTGGGGTGGCTGTTGCAGCAGGTGTCGCTGGCCATTGTCTGCAGGAATGCTCTTGTGGTCTTATCCGTGGAGTGTAGCCCGTCGATGTAATTTTCATATCGATATTATTTGGGCATCCACTGATGAGATTATAAGAGCCCGCTTGTGTATAAGACTATGGATTATATACAAGTTTCTACATAACCTGGACATTATTTATCCCAAATTGTAGAAATCTTATAACGAAGCGATCGTCTGGAATAAGAAAAGAGATATTTATTTAATAATGTCTCATATAAAATAATACAACCAGCTATCCACGAAATACTGATTAGTTAGCTCCCCAAACACTAAATTGGGAGAATACTTAGGTATACCCTAATGTTTGTTGAGTGAGATGGAGTTGGTCAGAGTATCGCTTAAGGCTTTCTCTGTTAATGTATTAAATATATATATATATATATATTTGAGTATGTGTTGGTTGTTTACCAACCATGTTATTTACCAACGTGATTCCAGTTCCTCGGAGGACTAACAACACACCCAGGAGCTGGACATATCAATGAATTGACAGAGTGGAACACATTTCAACACCATGTTTACCTGTTTTTTCTACATTAATTCGTACTGCCTTATGAGGTCACAGCCAATAATAGCTGTCACTGAAATATATATAGCAGAGAATTTATAAACGAAGCCAACTTTAACATGTTTGACTTACTTATTTTATATATATATATATATATATATATATATATAAGGTGTGTGTGTGTATACGTATATATATATACATATGTGTGTGTGTGTGTGTGTGTGTGTGTGTGTGTGTGTGTGTGTGTTTATATATATACAAACCGTCCTGCACGCAGCCGTCGAGCGTCCGAGTATTGCTGACCTGTGAGTTTATGTCAAGCACCTGCTGTCGCGTGTAAGGACGAATCCGACTATCAACTAAGTCCATTGTGAAAATCACCCTGCCGTTCTCCTTTAAAGGGGAAGAACGGGGAGTTTTTATCTGCCTAGTGACCATGGCAAAAGAAGTCGAGGGTTGGACGCGTTTGAAAGGGTTGAAGACAGCCATTTTTCTCTTCAGCGATACCCTGATTAACTTTTTTCAGGTTTCACTTGAAGAGGAAAATCAGGATAGATAGGGATCTGTTGCCTTCCAGCCAGTTTATTGAAAGGTGGGTGAGAGTGGCGAGCATGGGCCGCATGAATGGGCCTGCCTTGAGCATACGCCTGTAGATTGGATTAGAAAAACTGGGAGAGGACACTTTGCCCTAGTGAACAGTGTGACCGTGTCTTGTGTAGGATTTCTACTCGAGTGACCCAGACATTTGGAGAAGTTGTTATGTTTGTTTTAAATGTTTATTTTCTTAGTCTCTGTTATAAATTTTATTTTACACAAAGAAAAACCCACACTGTATCGTCCTGTACCGTCTTTACTGTTTCCTTAATTTGAGCCCTGTTCTATAGAGGGTTAGTGGTGGAAAAGAGCGACGACGTCCTTGGTAAGACTTTGGGCGTCGATGAAAATGAACTAACCACTCTCTTCGGGAGAACTTTCGGGCCAGGGCCCATGGACATCTTCCAGAAATGAGTGTCATGGTAGTGCTACCGGGGAGCTTTGCCAGTTCGGGATAACCTCTACAGGCAGGAAAGTGCCGACAGCCGCACCTGTCTGAGATGCGCGCAGGGCGAGGAAACTGTCCTGCACGCACTCGTCCAGTGTCCGAGCATTGCTGACTTGTGGGCTTATGTCGAACACCTACTGTCGCGTGTAGGACGGATCCAACTATCAGCTAAGTCTATCGTGAGGATTGCCCCGCTGCCTTCCTTTAGCCGGGAAGGGCAGGCAGTTTTTATCTGCTTGGTGGCCATGGTAAAAGGGGTCGTATGGTGGACACGTCTGAAAGGGTTGAAGACGGGAACTTTCCTCTTCAGTGACGCCCTCATTAACTTTTTTAGTTTCACCTGCAAAGGAACATCAGGGTGGAGAGGGAAGTGCTGCCTTCCAGCCAGTTTGTTAAAAGGTGGGTGAGAGAGGCAAGAATGGCCAGTGTGAATGGGCCTACCCTGAACGTGTGCCTGTAGCATCGTAGGAGGAAAACTGGAAGAGGGCACTTGCCCTAGCGGTCAGAGTAACCGTGGCTTTTTTGTGGGCTTTCTCCACGAATCACCCTCGGAAGTCTCCCCCCTATTGGGGAATTTTTCTTTGTTTCTTTTTTTGTTACATCCTCTGTTTTTGTTTTTTTTTTACACGCAGAAATGCCCTTTTGTACCGTCCTGTATTGTCCTGTACTGTCCTTAATATCTACTTTGTGTAAACCCTTGTGGTTAATAAAGAAAGCATTATTATTATAATTATTATTAGTTGTATTATTATTAGTAGTAGTAGTCGAGAAGTTTACAGTATCTATGACAGATTTGCATTTTGTCCCAGTCGAGAAACAAGATATAAGGAATTTCATTTCATATTTCTCTTTTTTATTATCATCTATTGTGACAAAACCGTAGCAGAAAAAATAGATACTTGCGGAAATTTGATCTTTTTAAAATTATTTTGATTGCATCGATAGTATTTCATACCATACAAACGTCAAATTGATATTTAATAGGTGAAATTCATATCTAAATTTTCGAAATAGCCTATTTATATATTTAAAAATTTTTTTTTCTTTTTTTTATATTCACATTCCTGTAATCAACTAATAACATATCTCAAAATGTATATAAACCATTTCGAAAGCATTTAATGATTTATCCGGCACTGTGAAGTGCCCATAGACCAGTCCGTAATAACTATAAGTGCGAGGGGGCTTCAAAAAGTTCGTGGAAAAAGAACAGTTGTAACAAAACAGTTTAAGTTATGTCTATTTTTCAACGTATGCTCCATCTAGGTCAATACACTTCTGCAAGATTTGATACCAGCCTTTAAGTCCATCTGTGTAAAATTGAAGGCCATGCGATTTAAACCATGTCAAAGCAGCTTCTTTTACATCTTCAACAAAGGATCATCTTCAACCTCATCTCTTCCACTTCTAAAACGATTTATCCATATGTAAGTTGTTGATTTCTTTGGGGCAATGTCCCCATAAACTTACTCCAGAGCGTCAATGATTTGGCTACTCTTCCCCCCTAGCTTCACCATGAATTTGTTGTTTTGATGGAGGCCTTCTTGCTCGAGCGGGTGCTAAATTCTCTCTGGCGGTGCCGCGTTGCAATATGCATTTAAGAGCTCATGCTAGAACATGGTATGAAAACGTAGATGTGCATTCAGATTAAATTCCCTGCATATGATTCTTAGCCATGAACTTTTTGAAGCCCCCTCGTATGAGCAGCAGTGCACTATTAAATTTGTTTCGCTAGTTTAAGCTGTTAATTCAACTCAGCTGGTGGGTTCAATAGAGAGAGAGAGAGACTTTGTGCATCACACATCGTGCATGCTATCTCACTTTCTAAATTGAAACTGAGTTTTATGGTTCCTTACTAAGATGTTTTCTACTAACTATTAACAATTTTCCTACCCGTCTCCGCTCAACTAAGATGACAACTGCATATTATTTTCGTTTTGCCTTGAACATCACACAAAATGTACACAACAAAACTTCTTCCAAACTTTCTTGTTACTTTTAGCATGTATTAACTCTACATATATACCGTTGCCAAACGTGAAGACCTTTATCATCACGTCAATTCAACAATCAATTTCTCTTAAACAATACACTCCACTACAGAAATAGTTTTTGGCCTCACCAATCACCTATTTTTCTTTCTAGAATATATTAAAACGTGGGAACTGAACTCATTTACAAAAAGGTGGTCTCTTTTACTCTGCCATCTACTGACCTATGACCCTCACTTCCAACATCTTTAGACGATGGAAACATTCGTAAAAAACCCCACCTGATTTATCCTCTTAAACCCTGACCACCAATGCAATTTCAGCAGAGTCATGTTGCTTTCTTCCAACAGGATCTCACTACTGAGAACTTCGGATAAGACAATATTGATGCCTTTAACATTAATACAGTCTTTGATTATGTCTGAAATTAAAGCTTTCTATGTTAGTAAGCTTCTTACGGATTCGTCCATTTCTCATTTTTGGGATCATAAGTTGCCTGTCAGTCTGCTGCATTGCAGGATTATTGACAGGACTCATGTTGTATCTAATCTTATGCAACACGATGTGCGATTAGATCACCCATACTCCACCTTCTTTATATCAATTACTTTCTGGCTATACTTACAACCAGAAACGTAATCTTTGACACACTAATGTCATCCACTCACCTTTCAATAAATTTAATTGTTTCTACATTTGGCACAAGGCCAGCAATTATTCCAGTGTATTACTGGTACTTTATTTTATCGACCCCATAAGGATGAAAGGCAAAGTTAACCTCGGCGGGATTTGAACTCAGACCATAAAGGGCCGTAACTCTTTGCTGCAAAGCATAGCGTCAGACCCTCTACCGATACTGCCAATCCACCTTTCAATAAATTTAATGAAGTAAGAAAATACAACCTTTTGGGTAACACGTTGTCATAGCTATGCAGCTATACAAAATTATACTTTTATTATTTTATTTATTTTATTAGCACAATAGTGTCGCCAACAATTGGATCTTTGGGCTGCTCGTCTCCTTTCATCGAGATAACATTTCTTTATCTGCAGTCAGACTTTGTAATTTGTTTATTGTTTTCTAGAGAAACATAGAAGATATAACAATGGACCAGCGTTAACAATCTCAACTAACAAAATAGCTGTATGTAATGAAAACATCCAGTTTCTTGTAAAATAACAATGAAAATACAATGTTTGGTACGAGAGACTCTTAGAAATCCATCAGATAGAAACCATTTTCCAATACCACAGATATACAGAAATAACTTTTTATCTTTGGTTTTCGTGTCATTGAAAAGTTGAGGGCTACATATATCCCTGGATAGGACACTGATTTCTCACAATCTGCATTTTGCTTTACCAATAAGGCATCATAATTCGTGAACTAGTCTCGTCAATTCTACAACATTGATGCTGTTTACAGCACTGAATTTAAATATCTGCAGCTAGGTAAACTCAGCCTACTGTGCTAGAGATAATGTTAGTACCAATGACTTTTCGGTCGAATACTTTGTCTTGGGTAGCCACCCTGTCTTCAGATATAGTCGAATATTATATTTAGTTTAAAAACTTATTTTCAAACGAAAAGAATAGTATATGAGACTTATCACAAGATAGGTTTTTGTGATGAAAAATAGAATGAACATTGGATGATATTTATAGCTGGTAATTTTGGGGTTTTTGACTGCTATTAAGATCTAATGAGTCTAGATTGCCAGATCATTATACACTTTATATGAAGCAATGATAAGCAATCAAAGAGATTATCGTCTCTGTATTTGATTAATCTGCAAAATATTTATGACTATGACAAAATAACTTTTTCTCGCCAAATTGGATTCAAGTCAGATTTGAGACATGGTAGACGTTTAAAAGATCTTTTGATATGTTTGAGTTTGTTAACAAATGTTTCCTCCAATGTTAATGTGGCTAGAATTGTCAATAACATTCACAAAGCAATACAAAAATTTGGAAAGATCTCACGAAGTTAGTTAATAAATTTATCAATTCTAAACTTTCTGATGTACTATATTTCTATTGCACAATCTTAATCGTTCACGTTTTTATCCCACTTTCAGACATTACGAATTTGGCCATGTTAAGCAAATTAAAGATATTCCAATCTTGGCTAACTCGTCTATTTGTATGTAGAGAACTACATTATTCAGTTTTCAACCCCCTTGAACTTCCTTCCTGTCCTTGAGTCTCTCCAATCACCAATTTATAATAATTCAAATATATTTTTAATTCATTCATTCAACATTAACCTCTTGACTACGTATGTCAGAAAGGGTTATGGACCCCGTCTGTCTTAGTAAATATATAAAAAAATCTGTCAATGGCTAATAATGTAAATAAAGATTTTTATTCGATGATATCGACAATACACAACAGTGACTATGGAAGGGTGGGAAACACCAAAATCTCTAAATTAGGTACATGGCTAATAATTTTAGGAAGGGAAAATCGATTAAAACGAGCCCAATACTTGACGGGTAATTAAGTTTCTCAACCCCGGAAAGATGAAAGGCAAAATTTATATACAAGGGAATTGAAAAGAAAATGGCCGGAATTAAATGCCGCAAATCATTTTATCCGACGTTCTATTTTCTATTTATAATAAAGTTTCTATTTATTCTTTCTAACATTGGCCATTCTTTCCATATTCTTTCTAATATTTTGTGGAATGGGAAAGTAGATTATATCGACCCCAGTACTTAACTAGTAATATAGCGTATTTGAATTCAAAGTGTAATGGGCCTGAACTAAAAGCCACGAAGTATTTTATCTGACGCTCTCTCTCTCGTAAATACTTATCTACTTACAAATATAAAGCCTCGGAAGATAGGTTCCTAGTTTAGAATGTCAGAGATGTTAAGAAATACTAGCATAATGTTACCATAACAAAAATTGTACAAATTACATAACATAATACTTATAATGGTTTCTCCGTTGTGAAGAAGTGGGAAGTCGCTTACATCGAAGCCAGTATGTTACTGGAACTTGATTTTATCAACCCCGGAAGGGTAAAAGGAAAAGTTGACCATGACGGATTTGAACTCAGAATGTTAAGAGTTGGAATAAATATCGTATAACGTTTTATCCAATACTCTACCAATTCTGCCAAACCTCCAGTGTCGACCTTATCCATACAATGGTAAATACATTAGATTGGGAAGGTCGATGACCTGTAGTTTAAAAGACCAATATACGACAGCCGTCTAGGGAATGGAATATATTAAAATATTGCTCTTCATTTGGTCATTCTCTCCCCCTCTCTTCCCTCTCTCTTTTCCCCCTCTTCCCCCCCCCTCTCTACCTACCTATCAATCAATCTATCTATTAGTTTATCAGTCTGTCTGTCTTTCTGCCTATATTTCCGTCCGTCTGTCTGTCTGTCTTTCTGCCTATATTTTCGTCCGTCTGTCTGTCCATCTGACTGTCTGTCTGTCTATCTATCTACCTATCTATCTATATCTCTACCTACCAACCAACCTACCCACCTACTTACCTACCTACTTAACTACCTATCTACCTACCCACCTTCCTATCAATTGTCTGTTTCTCTCTCTCTCTCTATCTATCTATCTATCTCTCTACCTACCTACCTGTCGGTCTGTTTGTAGGTCTCTCTGTCTGTCTGTCTCTCTAACTCCTTCTCTCTCTCTCTCTCTCTCTCTCTCTCTCTCTCTCTCTCTCTCTCTCTCTCTCTCTCTCTCTCTCTCTCTGTCTCTCTCTCTCTATCTATCCATTTATCTATCTATCTATCTAGTACTGATTCGCTGCCTACCACACGGTTTTAAGACTGTAGCTAGAAATGTAAACATCCGGCTGACTTTGTGACATTGTGAAAAGAAGATAAATTATTGATCAAGGAATCCTTAGGGAGATGGTTCAGCTCTCGCTGGCATCCGAGAGTTCCATGGTTTGATTCCTCGCGGGGGGCGTATGTGAACATTTTCCCGTCTCTGTAGTTATTTGAGAAGTTTTCTCTACTATTAACTGGTAGAGTGATTGCGTAGATGCTCCGCCATTGACTTTGAACAAATGTGTTTGGAATGTTAGTAAGTTATACAAGTAGATAATGTTATTATCTGGCTCTAACAATTCAGAATGACAGATGATTTGGCTTAAATTCTTGAGCTAGAGATGATGCAAGATATGAGATCACTTTCACTCAGCACATTCTTTATAGGTAGCTCCTTTTTTTTTTTTTTTAAATGTTTAACTCTTTAAATTTCCTTGTACGATAAAAGTCGAATCTAATTAATTTTTAATATATTTTCTTTGTACTTTATCGTACTGTCTTGAGAGGACATAACATATTCATTTTTTTTTTATTTTTATTTGATCAGCCTCCCTATATTTTGAACTGTAGTCTTCGTTTAATGTGCTGCATTGGGGGGGGGGGGCAGTTACACTAAGAAAATCAAACGAAATCGTGAAGCCTGACGTTGGGTGATCTCGTAAAGTTTCATCTTTTTCATGTCATAAGTTTCAACCGTAGAAATATGTAATCTTCATATATAATGGCGCTATAACTGAAACGAGAAATTAACAAATGTGGAATACAGTTTCATATATTATAGGTAATGAAATGTTTCGCATAATATAACAGAAATTAGCGTGTATTTACGAGAGAGAGAGCGTCAGATAAAATACTTCGTGGCTTTTAGTTCAGGCCCATTACACTTTGAATTCAAATACGCTATATTACTAGTTAAGTACTGGGGTCGATATAATCTACTTTCCCATTCCACAAAATATTAGAAAGAATATGGAAAGAATGGCCAATGTTAGAAAGAATAAATAGAAACTTTATTATAAATAGAAAATAGAACGTCGGATAAAATGATTTGCGGCATTTAATTCCGGCCATTTTCTTTTCAATTCCCTTGTATATAAATTTTGCCTTTCATCTTTCCGGGGTTGAGAAACTTAATTACCCGTCAAGTATTGGGCTCGTTTTAATCGATTTTCCCTTCCTAAAATTATTAGCCATGTACCTAATTTAGAGATTTTGGTGTTTCCCACCCTTCCATAGTCACTGTTGTGTATTGTCGATATCATCGAATAAAAATCTTTATTTACATTATTAGCCATTGACAGATTTTTTTATATATTTACTAAGACAGACGGGGTCCATAACCCTTTCTGACATACGTAGTCAAGAGGTTAATGTTGAATGAATGAATTAAAAATATATTTGAATTATTATAAATTGGTGATTGGAGAGACTCAAGGACAGGAAGGAAGTTCAAGGGGGGTTGAAAACTGAATAAGAAAGCTGGAACTATGTGTTTAGTACGCGGTTTTCGAAGTTAAACACAGCGGGGGTAAGGAGAGTAAAAGGGGTGGGTGCATTTGGTGTATTTTGGTGGAGGCGGTATAATAGTAGCAACAAGAATTGCCAATAAACCAAATAATAAAGATAAACAGTTGGAAGTGACATTTCATATATAAGCAATAATGAATCACTGGTTTAGAGGATGTTCTGACATTTCCGCCAAGAAATTGTGGATTGCATTACATACTAATTATTTGTTTTTGACCTAGTGTCATTTCAAAACCATGTCTAGCTGTTGATTATACCATTACCAAGGCAGCTGTTCCGAGTATTTTCTCTTTTTGTTTCTATTTTATTATCGTATAAGCCATTAAAATATTTTAAATATAAATTGTTTCTGATCAATTTCAAAAATTCGGCAGTTTTATATATTTTATTATATTCTATTAAAACAAAAACAACCTACATTTTATTAATATTATCTTTTTCGTTTGCTTTGATTTCTTTGTTTTCTTTGTTTTAATTCAAGTGCTTTACCCATATTTTGACATTTCCCACTTAAACGTGTTCCAATTTAAAGTGCCCTTTTTATCATCTTTAATCTTATGAAAAGCTAAAGATTGATCGAACAATAAGAAAAACAAATTTATTTTTATACAATTTACACATACAAAAAAAATATATACATGCAAACATATATACATATATATATATATGTGTGTATTTTTATATGTATGTGTGTGTATATATGTATTTTTGTGTGTATGTATATATACACACACATATATGTGCATACATACATCTGCTGATTAAATAGCATGCTTAATAGGTCAAATAAAGAATGTTAGTATCCACCGGATATTTATCTTCACTTTTTTATCTGTATGATTTAGATTAGAATATAGCTGTATCGGTTTGTAAATATTTAAAACCTCTATGTATTCATGATATATATTGATTAAGCAGTTGAAAGGTATATGCTTGCATTTCGTGTGTTTTACATCTGGAAGAATTTCAATCTATGGTACCTATGGTCATGACTCTTGAGTTATGACCATATCTACCATTGATTGAAAATACGATCGCGAATCCAAGCAGCCGAACTGGGATTCCTCCGATAGGTCGTTGGAGTAACATTATTCGATATAATGCGTAGCTCGGAGATCAGAGAGTCACTCCAGGTAGAGCCGTTACTTCTCCGAATCGAGAGATCACAGCTCCGATGCTATGGGCATGTGGTTAGAATGAATAGCTAGACAGATTGTACAGGGAAAACCAACTGGCAGAAGACCCAGGGATAGACCACGAACAAGATAGTTGGATAACAACTATGAGCACGCTGGTCTCACTTGAGAATCCAACCGGATCAGTTGGAAGCGGTTGCTTCTGATAGGACCCGCTGGAAGGGAAGGAGTGTTTGAGAACTCTGCCCCCACGACCCCCACATGAATATTTGAACGAAGAAGACGAAGAAGAAGAAGAAGAAGAAGAAGAAGAAGAAGAAGAAGAAGAAGGCACCTATTTAATACGAAATGCACTGCACCATTGCATGTTTGAATATATCAACAAAACATTGCAGGCTCGTTAACAAAGAATTCTGATAGGCCATGATCTCTATAATTCCTCCAATTACATCTCTAATCGGGTCGCTCAATTCTCGCTGCTCAAGGTTTATTTTCTCTCTACGTGTCTTTATTTTCTACAAACCACCCCACATTCTCTCCCCTCTCTCTCTCTCTCTCTCTCTCTCTCTCTCTCTCTCTATATATATATATATATATATATATATATATATATATATATATATATATATATAACCAGTTTGTAACGAAAGGTCTGTCCATTTTTTAACATTCACTATAACAATAAAAAATGCAATTTCAGATTTATTTAATTGTTAATGTAGTCTCCATTCTCCTCTATGACCTCCCTCCATCTGTCAATGCGCTTTTTAATGCCACGAGCATAAAATTCTATAGGTTTTGAACTAAAAAAAGAAACTAACTCATTTTCGACTTCTTCTCTTGAAGTAAGTCTTAATCCACTCAAAAGATATTGCAAACTTCTAAAAAGATGGTAATCTGTTGGTGTGAGGTCCGGGGAATATGGTGTGACGCATGATTTCCCGGAGATGTTGTTTTTTGGATCTTTGGTCTTTTGTGCAGTGTGATGTTTAGCGTTTTCATGATGAAGGATGACACCTTTTCTGTCTGTTAATGATGGGCGTTTTTGCTGCAAAACTATTTTCAAACATCTTATCTGTTTGACAATAGACTTCGGCTGTTTTTGTTTAATTATCGCATAGCAGTTTGTGATGAATTATCCCTCACATATCTCACCACACACTCAGAAGAATTTTCTTTGGATGCGGGCCACTTCTCAGCTGCTGGGGTGGCTCTTCACCACGACGTCTTCGTTTAACAGCATCGTAAAGTTTCCATATCTCATCTCCAATAAAGACGTTCTTCAAACGAGATATTTGCAGCTCACAAGAACGCAATGATACTCAACAGTCAACACGTTATTTGTGATTATCTGTAGAGAGACCATACAGAACCTTTGACACTTTACCAAGTCTTTTAAATTCACGATGAATGGTGATATGGCTCACATTGAAGTCCGTGCTTACTTTCCGAAATGTAACGGTCGGGTTTGCATCAACAGTAGTTTCCAAATGCAACAGAATCCGGACCTTTTTGAGCGCCTTTCTCTTGATTCATACTGCAGGCAGTAATCCCCGTTTTTAAATCGTGAAAACCATCTCCTGCGTGTTCTTTCAGTCACTATGCCATCTATATAAATGTTTTGGAATTATTTTGCTGCTGCACTTGCACTATTACGTTTTTGAAATCCATAAAGATTAGCTTTACTTGGGGTTAAAATGGCGCCTAAATAACAACATTAATAAAGAATGAATTTTACAAATTCTGAAAGAAAAGGAAACATGTTATTGATTTCGACATATTCCAAATATAATTGAGAATTTAGAAGACACCTTTTTAAAAAAACGGACAGAACTTTCGTTACAACCTCATATACAGGGTGGGGCATAAAGATCTGCCAATTTGGAGCGGGCACTGTGCGGGCTGAAGTGGCGGGGCAGGTCTCATTCGGTAGGCTAGGCTCTATTATTTTTAGTACCTATCATGAGTTGGACCGGTGAACATCGTGGCTTTGTTGTTCAAGCATATTATGAAAGCAACCGTTCTATAATAACGACGCAGCGAACGTTCTCTAGACGCGTCACGCTTGGTCCAAATCCATCTGTACCAGATCGGAAAACGATTTTGCTGTGGATTTCTAACCTTCAGGCAACTGAATCCACACAGAAAAGAACATCACCTAGCAGACCTATATATATATATATATATATATATACATATTCCGTTAAATATCTTCACTCACTATCTCTCTCCTCTGAATCTCGTCTTTGTCTCTTTACATACCTTCTATTTTTTTTTTATTCTTCCCCATTTTACTCATATATATTCATTATCCACCTTCTTCTTCTTCTTCTTCTTCTTCTTCTTCTTCTTCTTCTTCTTCTTCTTCTTCTTCTTCTTCTTTTTCTTCTTTTTCTTCTTTTTCCTCTTCTTCTTCTTCACGTCGTATTGTAAAGATAAAGAAGGCAAAGGTCTGTATGGAGCTCCCAACCTAACCTTCGATCCAAACTTGTTACACATGTTATCCAACTATCTTACCTGTTGTCTCCCTCTGGGTATCCTGCTTGTTGGATTTTCCCGAACAATTTGTCCTACGATTCTTTTCATAGGCATTCTAACCCCGTGCCCTAGTACTGGAGCTGTGATTCTTCGATGCGAAAGAGTAGCGGCTCTACCCGAAACAACTCCCTTATCCTGGAGCTACGTAACTCCAGCGACCAGCCAGAGTAACTTCATTTCGGTCGCTTGTATTCGTGATCGTACTCTTTCGGTCATTACCCAAGATTCATGACCATAGATAAGAGTAGGAACGAATACTAAATTGAAAATAGCGAATTTGGCTTATACACCTTCGCCTCTTGAAGCTGGCGCATTAAGATTTAAACCCATCATCTTTTCTCATCCTTGAAATATACAGCCGTACTAGACTCATTGTCACCACCCGTCACGAAATCCAATAGATAATACAAATAGATGAAATGATCAGGGAATTGGACCTCGAGATCACTGCCAGTTATATTTCCCGGCCAAAAGTTGATTAGGCTACATTTTCAACTCAGATAAAGCTCTAAAGAACAACAGTCTCAATTATTGTACCAACAAGTTTTCTCATAGTTAATAGTAATAAGATTATTTTTACGACCAGACTTTTAACAACAGTGTTGTTAACAATAATTGTTTACTATTACTGACCATCACCTACCATTACTGTAATAGTAGGGTTGTAAATAGTAGCAATGGTTTCGTTAGTAGTCTCAAAGATATTACTAGTAATAGTAGGGTTGTAATAACAATCATATTGTTAATTATTCTTTTCATAGCAGTAATGTTTATTTATGTCTCAAAGGTATTACTAGTAATCGTAGGGCTGTAATACTATCTATGTTGTAATAGTCAAATTAAGGGTTGTAATAGTAATCTCATGCCGGCATATGCACACCTACAGAGGATCAGCATGAAAAGATACATATACGCAGCCACGAATATACATTTCTTTTATCTCTCTTCCTGGCGTCATTTTATTTATTTATTTTTTTTTTTTTTGTGTAGTTTCTCGTCAAGCGAAATTACTTTCTTTTCACACAGTTATAAGTTTAAAGTAACCAGAACAAGTTTGGATCGAAGGTTAGGATGGAAGCTCCGTACACAACGTTGCATTATTTATCTTTACAATACGACTTGATGCCAGCATTTCAAAATAGCATTAGTTAATTCAAAATACTATCCGTTAATTAGAAAGAACGGCGAATTGTACCTCAAACTGTACAAGTTTACAGTTATATTTTTGGAGGTGAACCAGATTGGAAATGCTTTTAAATTTTGTGGACTATGGCGAATAAAAAATGAAGGTATGATCATACAAGGCTATGGAAATAACTCGTTTTTTAATTACTTTAGTGTTTTTAATAAGTGCTTAACGTAAAATGTTCTTCACTAGGGATATAAAGAATAAGCAAAAGAGTAGGTGTTTCTTAATACCATAATATCGTTTGATTACATTAATATAAATATTTCTTTTTCTAAGCCAGAGCGGGATCAGAATAATGTATATGAACGAATGACGATGGCTTTGAACTTAAAAAGTTCCCCCTTGAGGTATAAGCCCAGGCAAAATTTATTTGTGGAAAACCAGCAGTTACTAGACTCCCTTCTCCACGCCCTTGATATTGTCCAAGAGAAAGGCAAATGTCCGATACAATTTGGCACCAGTGACGTTGCAACTAATTTTTTACTAGCTGAGAGAACTGGAGCAATGTGAAATAAAGTGTTTTGTTCAAGGACACAAAGAACCGCCTGGTTGGAGAATCAAACTCACAAATTCACGATTGTGAGCCCAATGCTCTAATCCCCATGCCAAGCACATTCTTGATGTTATAATAACATCAATAGTACAGCATGATGGAAGAAAATAAATGAATAACAGTCACAATATATTACCCTGCAATGGCTGTGAATTGCTGTAAGTGAGTTAAGTAAAATGCCCTTTAGTTCACTTTCCTTTAATGAAAAGAAACGCATAGTCGACAGTGGAAGGCCTATTTTGACATTATACTTGACGAAAGCTAACAAAGGGTATACGAGAAATTTTAACGCTGAACTTTATGAAACAAATAGTTATGTAAAAATATTTCTATTCATAAAGTGTACTGCTAGAGATGCTTAATCTTTTAAAGAGAAATTCAGATTGGAGCAGCTCTGTGTGTTGACGAGGAGAGTTTGAATAGACTCTTCTAGAAGACTTTCGGTTCGAGGATAATGAACAATTTTCTAACCTCCTTGGCATTGCAATGTTACCGAGTAGCTCTATCAGTTCGAGAGAAGTTCAATAGGCACGGAACTTGCAACAGCCGGACTTTCCAAAATGTATGCATGGAAACGAACCCGATCTGCATATGTCCAGAGAGCCCGTGCATTGCAAACTTGTGGTTTTGTGCCGAACAGCCTCTGTCATGTGTAGGACAGATGTGGCTATCAGCCGAGTCCTTAGTAAAAAATTACCGCCACCTTCCTTTAGTAGCTATGGCGAAGGAAGCTTTATTGTTGACATGTCTAAACTATTTGAGAACAGAAATCTTCCTCTCTTACCAAGGCCGCATTATCTTCTTCCAGTTCTATTTGAGGAGAAAGATGAGAGTAAAGAGGGAGACGTTGCTTTCTAGTGCATTTTATAAAAGATGTGAAAGAGCGGTTAAATTGACGAGGCTGAATGGGCCTGATCTGACTATGCTTTTCTAAGCAAGAGAAAAGAGACCGACATAGGTCACTTTTAATACCCGTGGAGCAACAGAGTAATCCGGGGTTGTGTGGTTACTCCTTTAAATTTCCTTAAAGTGCAGTTGCTCTCCTTCCCCTTATAATCGACTTTCTTGTCCCCAAAATTGATGGCGTTGTGCCAATGTTATATATAATTATCATCTCTCTATATATAAAACGGTAGATGTCTGTCTGTGCGTGTGTATGATTTTTATGCATTTCCACATTTCTCTACCGATTTTGATGATTTCTTTTTCAATGTGCTCCAAATTTACCAGGGCAGGTCAACGTATAATTACTTTTGCCAAACATTTCCTGCTTCTATGAAAAGAAATCGATAAAACTAAATACATGCTGTAACCCTCTCTTTTACACGCTTCATTCCTCTCACTACCCTCAATCTCCTCTGCAACTCTCTTTAAAAGGTTACTGCCTCCGTCTCTGAAGGAACGCGACATAAACTTTCATAACCCTCTCTCTTACACGCTTCATTCCTCTCACTACCCTCAATCTCCTCCGCAACTCTCTTTAAAAGGTTACTGAATCCGTCTCTGAAGGAACGCGACACAAACTTTCATAACCCTCTCTCTTACACGCTTCATTCCTCTCACTACCCTCAATCTCCTCCGCAACTCTCTTTAAAAGTGAGTGCCTTTCAATGAGAGGCAGCAGAGTCTCAGCAGTACGATCAGGGATTTCATGTAGAAAAATATTGCTGTAAAAGAAATACTGTATATCGCACCAATATATTGTTTAAAGAAATTTTTTTTCTGTTGTTAAAAACTGTTTCGCAACAATATTTTTCTGTTTTCTAATTTTCTCTGTTAATATTTTAATAAATATTTATTATAAAAATTCAATGTTTTTCCGTGTAAAAATGAAGCACGTAAGGTAAAAACCAAGCAGCAGCAGCAGCTGATGATGTGTCGTGACGTGTCGTGTAGTGGGTGGAGCTAATAACTGATTGTCGATGATCATCATTTAGGACACTAAAACCAAGTATCGCCGAATTTATAAAACAACAAACGTAACAATAACGACGCTTAAGCGTTCATTTACTTGAATCTCAACAGACATTATATTTTATTGTTGTCCTTTTTGTAATTTTTCTTTCTTTCTTTTTCTCAATATGAGACAAAAAATTAAAAATTAATGAGAAAACTTTTTTAACGAACGTCCGATTTCGATGATTTATTTTCCAGTGTGCTCCAAAATAACGCCCCTGTTTACGCTCTTTTGTGCTATAACTCAGACAGGCTTGGCTTACAGGTTTGACCTATTATTTGACGTGCATTCTTACTTAGTTCTCACTTTCCACTTACTCACCGTTCAATTGAAAGTTTTGGCTACTTCCCCTTTCATGCTCTATTACCTACATAAATATTTACGTGTTCGGTCCTGCTACAATATAGTACTCACTTTAAACTAAGTCAAAGTTCATTTGAAAATTTTCGCTACCAAACACATTCTTTGAATCTACGGTCATGTCACCCAAGAAAAGACCAAGACTTAGTCACCAAACTAAAGCTGCTTCTGCTGCCAAACGAAGAAGAGCTACAGAGTTGTCCGTAGAAAAATTGACTCGGTTGTCACAAAATGCAACTCGAAATGCAATTACCCGGGCAACCGAGACAGAAAAAAATAGGAGCATCCGCCTTTCCGGAAATGCCTTTGTAACTGCAGTTGCACGTGCAGCGCAAACTGATGAACAACATTCTCGACGACGAAGCAAAAATGCGGCCTCCACCGCTGCGGCATGTGACAGTGAGGACGAAGAACACCGTTACAGTCGACGACGAAGAGATGCCGCCTCAACTGCTGCGTCACGTGGACGAAGGGCAGCGTTCCAGACGTCAACGTACGAACGCCGCTTCAACAGCTTCCGTTAGCGCATCAGAGACTGCGCAAATTCAATTACAAAGGCTAAACGCCAACGCACTCCACACGAGTGCTAAACGAGGTACACAGAGGATCAGTTGTACTCAGTGGTCTCATAAGGCTTTCCACTATGACCCAACAGTAAACTATGCACTGATGCCAGAAGTTCAGATTGGATCTATGTCTGTCATTTGGCAATATTGTCGGGCAAAAAAATGGCCTGGGGAGACTTCAGGGATGTGCTGCTCTGACGGCAAAGTGAAACTGCCTCCTCTACAGGAACCATCACAAGTCTCTACTGACCGGTGCCACAGCGGAGTCGGAACACTTCCTTCGATGTTCCAGGAGATACAACTCTGCCTTCCAAATGACCTCTTTCGGAGTTAACATCATACGGGAGGACGGCTTCATGCCTACCTTTAAAGTTCAAGGACAAATTTACCACAGAATCCGTTCGCTACTGCCCACGACAGACGGACAGCCCCAGTTCCTACAGCTATACTTTGTCACTGACTATTTAGACCAAGCGGAACGACGCGCTTCAATTTCGCCTGGCACAGACAGGAAAATTCTGTTGCAACTCCAGAGAATGCTGCACGAAAACAACAACAGTTTTAAATGCGCATTGGAGGCTGCTCCGTTGCCAAACTTTGCTGTTATAATCGACGCTGTCAGGAAACCACCAGGCACCCACGCTGGACGTTTTAACACTCCCACGTGCAATGAAATAGCTGTGCTTTTTCATGGAGAACAGTACAACAAGCGGGACATCATACTTCAGTGTAGGGACAATAGTCTGCAACGGATCAGCGAAACGCATAGGTCCTACGACGCATTCCAATATCCCCTACTTTTCCCATTTGGTGACGACGGATACCACTTTGGAATTCCTTTGTGCAACAGCAACACAACTTTCCTCTATGCAATTCTACACCTACCGATTCATGGTCCGCGAAGGCTGCTTTAACCACCTCCACCGTGAAAGAGTACTCTTCAACCAGCTTGCTGTAGACGCGTGCGCAAAGATGGAATCTGAAAGGCTGTGCTACATAAGGAACAATCAAGTACGCCTTCGTTCGGACAGCTACATTCACTTACGGGATGGAGTAAGGAATGACGTCGATCCCGAGAACCTAGGAAAACATTGTATCCTTCCGTCGACCTTCATTGGGAGTCCCCGATACATGAGTGAACGCACACAGGATGCTATGACGTACGTGCGTCTCTACGGGAGACCGGATCTCTTCATCACTTCAACATGCAACCCTAAGTGGAATGAAATTACCGCGGAATTATTCCCCGGACAAAGGGCGTCAGACAGACACGACCTTACGGCACGAGTCTTTCACTTGAAGCTGACAAAACTTATTGAAATCCTAAAATCAGGTAAGGCCTTTGGACCTGTTAGGTGCTACTTATACACCGTTGAGTGGCAAAAGAGATGCCTGCCACACGCTCACCTACTCATTTGGCTGATAACGAAAATCAACGCAAGCAGCATTGACAGCATCATTTCAGCAGAAATACCCGACCCGAAATTGGACAGAGAACTCCACAACATCGTCACTGCTCACATGGTTCATGGGCCATGCGGAAACGGTTTCAACATGAATTCTCCATGCATTAAAGAAAGAAGGTGCACCAAGAGGTATCCAAGGCCATTCCTCCGAGAAACTCAGACAGGTGATGACGGTTACCCATTATACCGCCGCAGGGAGCCAGCGGACGGAGGGATTGTTGCGAAAATACCACATCACAACGTCGGCAACCGGTGGATTGTACCCTACTGCCCACTTCTGCTGAAATTGTTTAACACCCACATTAACTCCGACAAATCGATAAAGTACGTCTGCAAGTACATCAATAAGGGGTCCGATCCTGCGTCCTTCGATCTTACAATGGAGAACAACCGAGACGAAGTAACTCGATACCAGGTCGGCCGATACATCAGCAGCAATGAAGCGTTCTGGCGATTCTTCCACTTTGCAATACACCATAACTACCCCCCAATCAAACAGTTGGCGGTGCACCTTGAAAACGGTCAAAGAGTCTACTTCACCGCCTCTACCGCTGCTGAGATAGCAGAGGAACCCAAGGACACCACACTTCCGGCATTTTTTAAGTTATGCCGAAACGATCCCTTCGCCAAGATCATCTTCTACTCTCAGGTGCCATCATACTACACATGGAACATAGACAACATAATTTGGTTAAGAAGTGTGAAAGGACAACCCGTCGAGGGACATCCAGACATTAAAATGTCCCTTACCCTTGGGAGAGTCTACACAATACATCCTAACCAACAGGAATGCTTTTATCTCCGCCTTCTACTGCATGATGTGGTAGGATCGACATCTTTCGATGATCTGAAAACAATCAACGGAGAGCTTTGTACCTCATTCCGCGCAGCCTGCCTTAGACGAGGTCTACTGGAAGATGGCGCTCAGTGGGATGCGACATCGGCGGAGGCAGCTACAATAGCTCAGCGCGAACTCTTCGGCAACTCTTTGCGGTGCTACTGCAGACATGCGAGTTAAGCGACCCTGCATCCTTATGGGAGAAATACTAAGAGGACCTTTCCGATGACTACATACACCAAGGACAACTGCTACTCCCTCATTCCGGCGTACCAATCAGCGACGAATTCTTCAACAAAGCTCTCATTGACATCGAGAACAAAATCCTAACTGCCGGGGGAAATGACTTTCCATTCTATGAACTGCCAAAAGTTCAGCGAACGGGCTCCGACAAACTTCCGACGGGAATAATTCATGAAACTGCCTACGACGTCCACGCCCTCGAACTGTTCATCAACGAAAACGAGCCGAAATTGTTGCAGGACCAACGGCGGGCGTATGACACAGTTTGCACTTCCATTCATGAACGCAGAGGAGGTATCTTCTTTTTGGACGCCCCAGGAGGAACTGGTAAAACATTCATCAATAAACTCCTCCTCGCCAAAGTGCGACAGCAGAAAGGAATCGCCCTGGCTGTGGCTTCTTCTGGCATTGCCGCAACTCTGCTGCCCGGAGGTAGGACAGCTCATTCCGCATTTAAACTGCCATTGAACACGACTTCAGACGACACAATAACCTGCAATATCACCAAGGACTCTGACAAAGCAGAAGTCTTGAAAAGATGCCACCTAATTGTGTGGGACGAATGCACAATGGCCCATAAAGGGTCCCTTGAGGCGTTAGACAGGACCCTACGAGACATCAGGGAATGCAACCGGTCGATGGGAGGAGTACCTCTACTGCTGTCTGGCGATTTTCGACAAACTCTTCCAGTTGTTCCAGGGCCGACACTGTGGGGGCTTGCATTAAGTCATCTCCCCTGTGGCAGGAAGTGACAATCCTGACCCTCACAACAAACATGAGAGCCCAACTGCTCGGCGACCATTCAGCAGCCGACTTCTCAAAGGACCTCTTAAGAGTTGGTGACGGCACTGCACCTTCAGATGCAGCTGGAGAAATGGCAGTCTCGCAAGTAGGCACCGTTGTCGACACTGTTGACGACCTCACAGCCTCTGTCTTTCCCGATATGGCGACCAACTACAAAAACAAGAGTTGGCTCGAGTTGGCTCCGATAGAGCCATATTGGCTCCCAAAAATGTCTCAGTTGCAATAATCAATAAGGACCTTCTGCAACGCATTCCTGGAAACCTCCGTACCTACAAATATGTGGACAAAGTGGTGGACAAAGATGAGGTTGACGATTTTCCAACAGAATTCCTCAATTCCTTGGACCTCTCTGGACTGCCACCTCATGAACTGCGCGTCAAAGTTGGGACTCCAGTGATGCTGTTGAGGAACCTGGAACCACCACGTCTCTGCAATGGAACACGGTTAGTGGTAAGAAACCTCCTGCCGCATGTAATTGAAGCCACAATTCTCACGGGCTGCAGCGCTGGTGAAGACGTCTTCATACCCAGAATACCATTAACTCCATCAGGTTTGGAATGTCCCTATACTCTGCGCCGACTTCAATTCCCCGTTAAACTTTGCTCCGCGATGTCAATCAACAAGTCCCAAGGCCAAACGCTATCAATGGCAGGCCTGCATTTAGCCCAGCCGTGCTTCTCACACGGCCAATTATACGTCGCATGCTCAAGAGTGGGATGCAAGCAGAACTTATTCATACTTGCGCCCAAAGGCAGAACAAAAAATGTGGTCTACAGAGAGGTGTGGTGACTCCTCTATACAGCACCACTGCAGTCTTGCCGGTCTGACATATGGTGAGTAGATGCTATTGTTGTATATTTTCAAACTTACCCGTATTTACTTTCAATGCCTCAATATTCATTGAGTGGAATCATTAAAAGTACTTTAAAGCAATTAAACTCCGTGCAACGCCGGGCACTAGTCATTATTATTATTATTGAAGGTGGATTGGTAGTATCGGTAGAGCATCGGTCAACATGCTTAGCGGCATAGAGTTACGGCCCTTTATGATCTGAGTTCAAATCCAGCCGAGGTTAACTTTGCCTTTCATCCTTACAGGGTCTATAAAATAAAGCACCATTAATGCGCTGGGGTCAATTTAATCAACTTTCCCCTCCCCAAAATTGCTGGCCTTGTGCCTTTAGTAGAATTCATTATTATTTTGCAGTTTCAGCAGAGCGCCAGCGTCATATAGTACGTCCCTTTACGTTCTGAGTTTAAATCCCACTGAAGTTATCCTTGCGTGGTTGATAAAATATAGTACCAGTAACTACAGATCTGTTAAAGAGATAAACTAGGGGCAAATGTGTCTAGTAAACGGCAACTACACCTGCTCAACGTCAGGGAAACGTTGGAGATGTGGCAGCCTCAGTGCATATTTGCACATCATCAGTTACAGCATTCCTAGTCTTCCACACAAGGGTGTTGACAAACAATAGAGCACCTGACCTGTGGATCACATTTCGTTCACATAAAAGCGAAAGTGAAAATGATCCAGTCCCGTAGCACGTGAACTTGTGCAAGACAAGCGGTAATAGATGACGGAGGTAATGTTAGCGTGAGCCACATCTACCTGTCTTTTCGAGGACAGCTTCTTTCGAACTATTTCTGGATGACATTGGCCACCCTTCTCATCATTTTGTCCTTGTTCTTCTTCACCTGGGGATCTGGACCAAACTAGACCACGAGCAATTTAAAAGATTCATCCACCCAGTGCTCCATTACTCCGTTAGGCGGCATCAACTTACTTCTCCAAGTGCCGAGAAGCAGGTCCACCTACTTTTCCTGGTTAATTTTCGATCTTGTCACCGGTTCTCCCTTAGAGCAGTGCTGATCACCTCGATATGGTTGGTGTCTGACACTACTATTGTGACATCGTCCTTATATGCCGACACAGATCTGTCGCATCCCATTTAACAGGATTCCCCTATCCTATCTAGTTTCTACAGTCGTAGCTTTATAGTCAATATATACAGAAGTAACAAGAAGAAACAGCTTGAAGAAGCGAGCGCATGTTAATGGGTCCCAAAAGGTAACCTTTTACTACAGGGATCCATGCCCTAAAGACGGGACCGAAACTGGTTACCATGAGGACAGCCGCCAAGTATAGATGGCAGTCCTGAAGATTGATCTGTTCGGGAAGGGGAAGACCTGTGCATCCCAATCAGAGCATCCACAACAGCTGCTAATCTCTTTGATAACATCTTGGCCAAAATCTTGAACACAGCGCTTAGCAAAATTATAGGCCAAAAATTGTGAATGTGGTTTTTATTGTTCGGATCCTTACTCAATAACACCATCGCTCCTCCATACACAGAACTGGGAATTCTCCCATTCTGCTGCCAGTTGCGCTAGATATCACCCTAAATGTAACCTAACAAGTCTAAATTTTAGTGTAAATCTCGTGGGGCAGACCAACCATCTCCTCTCGTATTTCATGACTGTAATTGACTTTTCACAATACTCCCATTCTGGTGCCAAATGTCATGGAAGGCTACCGAGGTGGACACTGAAGTCCAAGCTCTAATCCTGTCTACCACTCCTCCCGAACAACTGAGCAAAGAATCACTAAAACGTCATGCACATCTGTTTGGAATTGAGGAGCACACGCTTATCGTAGTCCGATAAAAACCGAATTGTGACTTTGTTGGTACGCCACGAATCTGACGCTCGGACACTTTATACTTGGCGTTGAAGACTGGGTCGAGGGCCAATATTACTGCAAAGACATTGGCCGGAATGACTTTCCTAAAAGCCTCTCCTAAGTTTCTAACTAGCTTTCTTTTTTATCTAGATTTCTCTACCATCATTCCTTTATCGATCCTACTCTTCGTTGCTGGTCACGTCCAGCACCAGCCATGTTCATCCTAGATCCAAGACAATGGCTCATATCGTGAGATCCAGACCTTTTCGAAACAAAACAGCAGCTTTCGAACCTAGATGACTTGAAAACGCGCGTACCTCGTAGCCACCTTGATTGATTTGTTGGCGGTGGCGTTTTCGCTTTTCCTTTTTATGGTTGTAATTATCAATGTTGTAGTGACTTATAGGAATATATTTTTTGAAGTATTATTCTGGCTACTCATTAAGTTCAAAGCAAAGTTTTTTTGTTATTATTGCTGGTGATTTTATATTTCTGATTTCTACCTGGAGGTTGAAATTCAGAATCATACTTATGGGTGAAACACATTGTTGGTTATCATTTGCACCGAGTGAGCAGTTGTGACTATTCCGCTCTGTGAATTATTTGCCTCCATTTTTTGCTAAAAAATAAGGGCATGTTTATATCTAAAATATAGATTTTGCGCCTATAAGGCCAAATTCTGAGAATCACCCTTTCTTTCAAAAAAATGAGGAGGTGGGGGGCCTTAGTTACATTAATTTAACAAAATCTTACTAAAATGCGTGTTGTAAACAAGTGAAAACAAGAACCTTATGACAGCGATGAGAACATGTGTAAATAAAACAAAGTAATAATAATAATAATAATGCTTTCTTTATTAGCCATACAGGTTCACACTAAGAAAATATTAAGGGCGGCACAAGACGATGCAGTGTGGGTTTTTACGTGTAAAATAAATTATGAAAATTTAATCAACGCTTTCAAGCGTGTCGATCACGTGACCTTTTTCACTGTAGCCATCAGGTAGATAAAAACGGCATGTCATTTCCGGCTAAAGAACAGAGTTAGTACGTACAAACGAGACTTGGCGGACCAAATGCATGATACTGAGCGGCTCCGATATGTGGCGATTCACTCAGACCACCGAGCAGATATCATTGTGAATTCCAGTGATCCATGCCCTAATAACGGGGACAAAATCGGCCACCCTGAGGACAACTGTCAGGTACAGATTGTCTATCCGATCAAAAGCTTTTGATCGATCCAAA
Organism: Eledone cirrhosa; assembly: GCA_964016885.1. NCBI lineage: Eukaryota > Metazoa > Mollusca > Cephalopoda > Octopoda > Eledonidae > Eledone > Eledone cirrhosa. Next base: position 149,549,106 of record OZ024740.1, read on the forward strand.
TTGATTAGGGCCCCATTCGTGACAGGTTCCTTACTTACCCTCTCTGTGATGTATCGTATGAGGTAGAGGTTGTCATAGATAGATCTGTTTGAATGTAGTATGTCAGCACCTCTCCAGCCTGACCGTTGACGAGACATGCTAAACTCAGTGCTAACCATATCTACTTGCCTCTGTGTAGGTGTTGGTAGCAGATGGACCGCCTCACCAATGGAACCTGTCCTTTCCACAAAAAGCGAAAGAGCATACGTTCCAATTTGGTGATGTGCGAACGGGAGCAAGGTACGACGGTCAGGTGGTTGTAGATAATGGACGTGTTGTACGTGTTCACCACCTTCACCCGACCTTTCAGGAATAGCTTCCTCTCGACCCATTTTGGTTGAGAGAGGCTCCCCAGCTCGTTACCTCGTCAAGATTTTTAACCACCTGGAGGTCTGTTCCGAACTAGATCTTAAGCAACTTCACCGGTCCGTCCGTTCGGCGTCCAACGACGTTGTTGAACGGCATGGATTTGCCTGTCCAGGTGCCGAACTACAAACCCACCAACTTTTCCGGGTTCAGTTTTACTCCCGTCAACCTTTCATTATGGCAGCTAAATCACCCTCAAACCACAACCGTTTGTTATCAGTGGATAACTTATAAAAATTATCCACTGATAGAGAAGCGGTGATTCGAAAGCTTCACTGATGTCGAAGGTAAAGTTTTTTCTTTATTGAGGTGTGAGTATGTTTTGATGATAGTAGGTGATCTGAAGAATCTTGTGAGATTCCTGCTAAGACGTTGCATCGAGGTGTGTGGAGCAGAAGGTGGTATCAGGTGAAGAATTGTTGTAATTGGTTTGGTGACATGCATGTGCATGCGTTAATGTGGGTTGTTTAAGATGGAGAAGACATTTAGTTTTGTGTGATACCTACTATTTGAAGACCAGGACATGCTACGTGTATAGAAATTTCCCCACAATGACTGTGTTTTGTAGAATGTCAAAGTTTTATAGTTGTGTTGTATAACCGGGCTAGATACTTGGTGGGCCAAGTGACGGTACGCGCGCGTGTGTGAGAGAGAGCACGCGCGTGTGCTAATATATTTTTGAAAGCGTGCATTTCTAGTGTGGTATTTATATTGTTTTCTAGTATTTTAAATATTTTGTCAGATTTACAATGAATTTTGTGTGTGCGAAATTTCTTTTAAATGCATTCTTTGTGGGCCTGTGACACTAAGTAGGTGGATACTATAGTTACGCTCTGTTTTTATTGTTTGTTTTGTATGTTTCATTATGTATTGTTATATTTCAACACCCGATTTCCCATAAAGAATCTTGCAAAACAAATACATTAATATATACATATATATATATATAAGGGTATTCTTTGATTGATCTTTTCTAATTTGAAAAGTAGCGTTTGAAAGGCACCATCATTATTTGATGGCATTCCCACATTCCACTAGCATTCAAGCCGTGACCACACTGTCTTCTTTTCCAGTACAATATATATAGATTTACTTCATTCATTTTAACGTAGTAACGTGTTATTTGAAGATTTAATTATACATTTTGCAGGTCCAGTGACCGCTTAAACTCAACATTAAGCTTAACCTCACTTGTAGCTGAGGGTAGGCATAGGTCATGGCTATACAGTAGTTCACCGGTATTCGCGGGTGTTACGTGCCTCGAACACCCGCGAAGAGTGAAAAACCGTGAATATTGGACATGGTCCAAAAAATGCCTATAAACGTCAAAATATAACATAAAATATAATTAAAAAAGAGGGAGCGTCTCATGCGAAGGGGTGTCCAATAGGCCGGCAAATACGGTATATTGTTATTAATAATTTAGCGTTAAAAAATGTATATTGCTACGAAAAAAGCCATTTAAAAAATTGCGGAAGATTCCGCGGACATGCGGTGGTTTCCACGAACAATTATTAGTTAGGCTTTAAGGAAAATTCCGCGAATAACCAGGACCACGAATATCTGGGGTACACTGTATTCCTTTCCTACTAGCAAAAACCATAAAATACATCTCATAGCTATGAAACTAGATTGAAATGTAAGTACCTACGTTTAGTCTGTGTTTGTGTTGTTTACGAATTAGAAACTTGACGTCGTTTGCATGTCCAATCCAGAATGACAAAGTAAAATCACAGATTGTTTTACTGTTTGGTCTAATATACGTCCGGAAAATGTAAATCTCATAGTATGCTGAAATGTTTGCTCTTTGTTATTGAAATAACCAAAAAAAGCAGACATACCACGTCAACATAGCCCCCAGAAATCGGTCACCGTCAACTCTGAAATCACTTGTCATTCAGTAGATGTATTGTATTCATAGAAAAATTGTTTGATGGATGGTGTGAATACTGTAACTGACTTAGTCGCATTTATAATTCTTTTGTAATGTCAGAATCTTACATGTCTTGTCTAATATATTTTGAGTGTCTTTATAACACTGTACAACTTGCAAGACTACAGAATCTGGGTAAGAAAATTTCCAGTTCAAAGTCAGAAGATTTCGCATTTTTAATTTGTTGCATTGTGTTCGTATTCTTGTACTTGCATTGTGTTCGTATTCTTGTTCTTTTATCTCTATATATGGTAAGACATTTTCTAGAGGCTTATTCTTGCTCTTATTATTTTTTTTTATTTTCATTTATCTTGCTTTATGTTCATACGAGTTATCACCAAGTCACAACCAGTGACCTCAAGAGACAACAACGTTTACCATGTTCAAGAAAGAACATACATATACGCACATGTATCTTTAGGTGTTTAGACTTGTGATGTATTTATATTGACAGAATCTTCCTTGGTATATGGGCAGTTCCCATTAGTACTATCTTTTGAATTTCTTCTATACGTGGGTTTCTTGGGATTTGGGATAAGTAATCATTAGATCCTTTAGGTATCATTCCTAGAGCGCCTACAACCACTGGTATTGTTTTAATTCTCAACTTCCGCATTTTTCCAATCTCTATCTCCAGGTCTTTATACTTGCTCAATTTTTCAAATGTTTTTATAGATACATTCTTGTCTATTGGAACAGACATATAAATTAGCAGGCATACCCTCTTTTTAAAGTCATTCAGTATTATATCAGGTCTATTTGCATCTAATTTTCGGTCTGTTTGGATGCTAAAGATCCACAAAATTGAGATGTGACCTTTTTAAAGTACAGGAGGTGGTTGATGCTCCCACCAATTCTTTTGATGGGGCAGGTCAAAATGCTTACACATTACCCAATGTATGTATTATGCAGCTCTGTCGTGCCTGTTTAGGTATTCGGTTAGACTGCGCATTGGAATTATATGATCAATGGTCTCTGGTTGTTTTTTTATATACACGGCATAATGGGTTGCATCTATTTTTTATGATGTTGGCTTAATATTTTTGAGGGAAGACACTGATCTTGTGCTGACATAATCAGTCCTTCAGTCTCCGATTTCAGTCCAGAGGAGGCCAACCACTGATGGGTTAAAGTTTTGTCAACATTAGGATTATTAGCTCTTTCTGGGTATTTTCTATACAGAGGCTTTTCTTACAATTTCTTAGCCAGTTTCTGTAGCAGTTCTTTCTTTGCAGTTACTGTTACCTGCTTTGCTTCTTCTGTGTTATTCATTTCAGCAGTTAAGGGAATGTTAAGTGTAATGGAGTATGATCTATTGTTGCTTTCGTGTTTCAAAACGAGTTTGATCATCCAATCATGTGCTTCCCTATGTAGATAATCCAATTGTTGCAGTTTTCAAAGAAATATCTAACTGGATTAATCCACATCCTCCTTCTTTCCTAGAGAGTTATATTCTATCTGTATCTGCCTTAGGGTGATGCATTCTGTGCATGGTTAAGAATTTTCTAATTTTCGTATCGAGCCTACGGATCTCTGTACTTAACCAGTTGATGACATTGAAACTGTAAGCTACTACTGGTATGGCAAGTGTGTTCATGGCATCGATCCTATTCCTTGCATTCAACTCCGTTCATTATTATTATTATTATGGTGGTGAATTAGCAGTATCGGTAGAGGGTCGGACATGCTTTCCAGCATAGTTACGTCCCTTTACGATCTGAGTTCAAATCTGGCTGAGATTAACTTTGCCTTTCATCCTTACGGGGTCGATAAAATAAAGTACCAGTAATGTACTGGGTAATTGCTGGCCTTGTGCCAAATGTTATTATTATTATTATTATTATTATTATTATTATTATTATTATTATTATTATTATTATTATTATTATTATTATTATTCCGGGGAGGGGCATGGGGAAAGAGTCCTCAAGCGCGCCTTCCAGTGGGTCCTGTCAGAAGCAACCGTCTCCAATTGATCCGGCTAGATCCCCAAGCGAAATCAGCCAAGCTAATGGAGGTTATCCAACCATCTAGCTCGGTGTATACATCTGGGTATCCTGTCGGTTGGTTTTGCCCTTAAAATCTGTCCAGTGATTCTTTCCTGAGACATTCTAACGACAGGTTCATAGCATCGGAGCTGAGATCTCTCAATTCGGAGAAGTAGTAGCTCTACCTGGAGTGACTCTCTGATCTCCGAGCTACGCACTCTATCGAGTAACGTTACTCCAAAACTTGACAGAAGGTGATCTCCGACATGCACTTGATAGGTTTGATACCGAGTGCTGCATGACTAGAATGAAAATCACTGCTGCGAAAACTGAGACACTCGTTCTTTCATGGAAACCTGCACAGCGCACTCGACATATGAATGGAGTTCTACTGTGGAGAATTTCAAGTAAATTAAGGCCTTATTCACGAGTTATGGAAGGCAGGATACTGAATTATGTGCAATAATTACAGGAGCTGATGCAGTAATGCGTCAGCTTCAACATTCAAGTAATCAGAAGAAGGTGGTAGGTGTAAAACCCAAACTCGCTATCTTCAATTCGGCATTCGTGCCACCCCTTACTTATGGTCATTCAAAAGAATACGCCCGCATGCAGGCTTGCATACATATTTACCTTGTTGATGTTCTCTAAATTCCGATGAATGAGTCTTGTGTCTGTTAGAAACCGACTCTCTTCTTATTAGTAAAAAAATATAAAATTATAAAACCAGAAGAACATACATACGTGCATACACAGACATACAGACATTTGTATATACACAGACAAGGAAACAAGCATACAGGTGAAGTGGGAGAGGGAGAGCAAGGGAGACACAACAAACGACAAAGAAACTAGGCTTAACAGAAGGGAAGAAAAACTGTACTCGCTGTCATTCTTTTGGAATGTAGCCCATTGTTTGTTGTATTTTATGTACTACACACCCAATTTTCCTTATGCTAGCTTACTACTGTTTTTTCTCACACTTCCACTCTTTACTGTATCACAGTATACTTTCATACCCTGGAGTTACAAAGAAGTTTTAAAAATAAAAAAGTAAAACAAGAGCGATGGTGAATGTATTAAGAAGAGTAAAAAAAGTGTCACAACCCTCTTTCCCATTCTGAAAAATGGGCTTCTATCGGTTTCGACGATTAGTGTTTCAGTTACTTTATCAACGGAACAGCCTGGTCATGAAATTAATGTGTAATTGGCAGAGCATTCTATAGACAGACCCTAAACGTAATTCTCAGGGAGATTCAGCAAGTCACAGTGTGACAAGGCTGCTCATTTGAAGTACATGTATAGTCCATCCGACATGCTTCTAAGCAGTTTCCACCAATCCAGTCGCACTCACAAGGCACGTGTCGATCCGATGCAATAGTAAATGACACTTGCCCAGAATGCCATACCGTGAGATCGAACCCGGGACTTAATGATGATTGTGAAGCGAACTTAACCATTAGGCCATAATTATGTGTGCGTGTGTGTGTGTGTGTGTGTGTGTGTGTGTGTGTGTGTGTGTGGTCCATCGCTGGAAATTTAAATATCACCGCAGAATCCGATTCGTTTACAGATTGAATATGCAACGTGCTTATTAGCTAATCAAATCCTTTCCCTGTATATGTATGTATGTACAAGAACAACCTCAAAGAGCTGGCATTTGATATAGACTACTGCGAGGAGATAGCTCTAAATAGGGCTGAGTGGAGAAAGCGCATAAAGGGCAGTTGCAAAACGTTTACAGAACGTCGCCTAGAACATAAACAACTGAAGCGTCAGCACCGGAAGGGTTTGGCTCACAGTCTTGATGAAGACATCAGTAGTTTGAGATGTGAATTCTGTCAACGTGTACTCATCACAAAAGCTGGTTAATTTAATCACCTGAAGCCACATGAAAAACAACCACCCTCAGCACCACTCAAAAAAAACCTGGTAAAACAACGTGCGTTATATATGCAACAAAGTGTGTAGAACTAGTTCCGGACTAAATAAAACACATGGTGGTGCATAAAGATTGTATCCCACAAAATGACTCCACCAATCCTGTGGAAAGTATAACTCTCTTCTGTCACCTGTGTCATAAACCATGCAGATCTGCAGCTGAACTAAAACGTCATCAACGAAGTCATTGGCGTGGATGGGATGACAATGAAATATAAATAAGAGACGGCAATCGTCTGCGAAAACGCTGCAATCTTTATGTATGTATGTATGTTCTTCTGATTTTATAATTTTATAAATTTTTACCAAGAAAAAGAGAGTCAGTTTCTAAGATAGATACAAGACTCTCTCAATTAGGTAAATATGTATGTGTGTGCAGGTATGGATGTTATTTATGTGCGGATGTGGATGTTTTGAGTTACATGTGTGCATGTGCATATGCTTTGCATTTGTACATGTGCACATGCAGTTATTAGATGCAGAATTTTTGAAATAGTTATTAGACATAGAATTTTTGGAATGAGTTATTAGATACAGGATTTTTGGAATGTATTAATGTACGTATGTATGTTTCATGTCACCCTGGGAGTGTGCAAAGAGATCACAATCATCTGCATTCAGAAATTCTCTGATCAAGGTACTCAGTAACTTAGTGTTGGCAGTGAGACTCCTGAAGTTGAACAGCTTGCCGGAATTGCGATATCTGAGAGATATACCGTGTTGACAATTCTGAAAGGTCATGAAGAACACCATTGCAAAATACAGGGCAAGCAAAGTTGGTGCAGGAATATCACCTTGCCTGACACCATTTTCAACCGAGCTTGTTTACCCAGGCCTGCATGTCATCGTGGAAGAGCTTGAGCATGTTCACAAACTTTTCTTGACAGCCCAATCTCTCCAAAATAAGCACAATGCCTTCCGATTGACGGTGTCAAATGCCTTGGTCAGATCGACAAAAAACTTGGTATAAGTCCATGCGCTACTCAATGCATTTCTCTTGAAGTTGTTTGGCCGAGAAGACCTTGTCAACAATGCCTCTGCCATCCCTGAAGCCACATTGGGACTCAGGAAGTACCTCAAAAGAAATGTGCTGTATCAATCTGTCCAACAAAATCTTGTACAAGATCTTCCCAGCCACAGATAGCAGGGAAATACCTCTGCAGTTGCCACAGTAATCTTAGGCTCCCTTTCCTTTGTAAAGTATCACCATCAATGCATCTTTTCTGTCCTGCGGTACATCTTCCATCCTTATGGATTTGTTTCCAATGCATGCAATGTTTTGGGACTGACAATCAGTCTGAAGAAGACTGTCGTCATGTACCTCCTTCTCCGGGTAAAGTTTTCAATGAATCTTCCATATATGTATACGATCAAAAGCTGAAGGTTGCTGACAGATTTGTGTATTTGGAGAGTACTCTGAGTGTGACCTGATCTCTGGGTGCAGAAGTAGGTCTGCATGTTAGCAAAGCAAGTGAGTCATTTGGAAGGCTTAGTGACCGTCTGTGGTGCAGGAGAGGAATCACAATGAAGACCAAGGTAAAGGTGTATGCCGCATGTGTACTGTCAGCATTGTTGTATGAGTGTGAGACATGGGTTGCATACAAACAACATATCAAAAGACTGGAACGATTTCAACAGCAGTGTCTCAGAAAGATGTTCGGTATCAAGTGGCAGATGCATGTGAGTGATGTTGAGGCCCTTGAGAGAAGTGAGTGTCAGAGTATTAAAAGTTTCATCCACCAACGTTGTTTGCGCTGGACCGGACACCTCTGCAGAATGGAAGATGATCGAATCCCGAAATAACTTTTGTATGGCAAGCTTTGTAAAGGTACGAGACCACCTCACAAACCAAAGCTCCGCTTCAAAGATTGTGTAAAGGACTCATTGAAAAGAACTTGCTTGGTGGTGGCTGACTGGGAGATAGAAGCTCTTGAAAGAGAACCTTGGCGTGGAATGGTGAATGATGGGTCCATAATTTTGAGAACAGGTGCATAGAGCACGAGAAGATCAAATGGGATGTGTGTAAGTAATGCCCTGGTTATTTCTCGAAACGATCGGTGTCTCCACTGAATTGGTGTGCCCTGGGTGTGGAAAGATTTTTTTGAGCAAATCTGATCTCAGGAGCCACAGTCGCAGCTATGTTCAGAGAGAACCAGTGAACTATGATCTCAACGCTATTGCAAAAGTTCACAGGCAAACTTATGCAAGACCTGAGGCTAGGGAGATTCATAGTTGTCGTCAATGTGCGAAGGAGTGCAAGTCTCTAGCAGGCTTGAAAAGTCATATCTGAGCGTCACACATCTGAATCTGATAAGCGATTGCAATACTCGCAGGATAGTTTGCAGCCATCATGTATGTATATATGTATGTATGCATGCATATAAGTATGTATATATGTATGTATATATGCATGTATGTATGTATTTATGTATTCACGTACGTACGTATGTATGTACATATAAATGTATGTTTATATATGTATCTGTGTATGCATCAATGTATGTATGTAAACCAAGCTTGTTTGGCGAGGTGCGTGATTTTGGACCCTGCAGGATGAAAAACAAACCTATCAAAGGGCGGCGAATCACAGAATAGTCAACGGTCATCCAATAAAGTGCTTTTTTTTGTGGAGCGAAACACTCCTAGTCTTCATTAAGACATCTCTGATATAAAACCCTGCCACTTCATTTGCATCCAATGTTGTAGACCAGTTCTTCTTTGGGGGAAAATGTATTCGATGTTCAGAGAGTGGGATTGGCCCCGTGCAAAGCCTTTCCTCACTTAAAAAAGCTTCAAGTACTGGCATCGTTTGATATGTGACATTTTTTGTGAAGCATGGTATTGCAGGCCATAGGCAAGAACCTAGCAGGGCTAAAAAGCCACGTCCATAACGCTCATGCTTAAGTATCAAGCGATGGCATTACTCGAAATCGAGTTGCATGTATATATGTATGTTCGTACGTATATATGAACGTATGAATGTATATATGAATGCATGTATAAATGTATATCTGCTTTTTAACGTCTATTACTATCTACGGTACATCTATACGTACGTACCTATGTATGTATGTCAAAGAGTGAATAAACTCAAGAACAGACTATGTGCATATGAAATTTGATACTCTAAATTGAAACCCATTGTGCTTGTGATCTCCGTCTAGCGTGTCATTATCTATATATCTAAAACAGAGAATGTCTATCTGTCTGTCAGCTCACTAAAACTCGGGAACCACCCAACCAATTGTTTTCAAACTTTACACATGTAATACTTATGGTCCTGTGAGTGTTGTGAGGAAAGAAATTTCAAATTTTCAATGCCCTAGGGACCGCATTAGGCGATTTAGCGATCTCTCTCTATAATTCTTAGTCTTTCTTTTTAGATAGATACATAGATATAACGTTGCGCCCTTATAATTGTTTCTACGTTTGGCACAAGGCCAGCAATTACCCAGTGCATTACTGGTACTTTCTGTCTGTATGTCTGGCTGTCTGCATTACGACATTATGACGCGGTGTGTGTGTGTGTATCTATATATATATATATAGTGTATATATATATATATATAGTGTGTAACGTTTTTCGAAATATTTACTTCTGCGTTCACAGATTGATTTTTTTTTAGTTTTAGAAGATCCCGTTAAGGGTGAAAGCAACGATTCTTTGCTTAAACTTTAATCTGTTATTTTAATATATATATATACGTGATATATTTAATATATATATATACGTGATTGATTCTTTTGAATTTGCCACCGACCAAGTAGGCAGTGATTTTCTCAATGGCTTGGAACTTAGTCCACGCTTTGCTTTTTTCCAACCACTGAATTATTTTTGTATAAGTTCTCTGTGTCCACGCATTGCCTGGGAACTTAGCTGAGAATAGACTTCCCTGATGACGAAAGGATTTCTCCATGCGTTCCTTCGGAAACCATGTTTATTCCCTTTCAGAAACTAATTAGTTGGAGTGAAATTTTAGTAAGTTAATTTTTATAATTTTCTTATTTTACGTCTTTCATATTATTGTTCTGCATCACCTTGCATTGAACCACAAAGTTACTAAGACAAAACCTATATATTTGCTAGCATAGGTATGCATCTGTATATATATGTTGGTAGATATACTAATTCTTTATAATTATCTCCAAATTATTTTGTTGAGCAAAAATTTGCCAAAACTGCTACTAGAGTTCATAGTAATGGTTCGGCTGCTGTCTTCTTAACACACCACTCCTCACTGATTAACCTCGATGTCACGTGATTGATTCTTTTGAATTTGCCACCGACCAAGTAGGCAGTGATTTTTTTCAATGTCTTGGAACTTAGTCCACGCTTTGCTTTTTTCCATCCACTGAATTATTTTTGTATAAGTTCCCTGTGTCCACACATTGCCTGGGAACTTAGCTGAGAATAGACTTCCCTGATAACGAAAGGATTTCTCCATGCGTTCCTTCGGAAACCATGTTTATTCCCTTTCAGAAACTAATTAGTTGGAGTGAAATTTTAGTAAGTAAGTTAATTTTTATAATTTTCTTATTTTACGTCTTTCATATATATATATATATATATATATATATATATATGGCGTGCTGCGCTGTTGCCAATATGAACATATGAATGAAAATAGACCGAGAAACAAGAATGTCCTTCATCAGTAGTCTGCTGATAATCATTGGTATTACTTCGCATTAAAGACTAGATACCTAAAATCAGTACGAGCGATAACTAAATAAATTTATGGGGACAGAGGAAAGTAAACAAACAACATGGTAGTAATGCAACGTAAGGAGAGACAAGTCAATGAATCTTGTGGGCTTAAGTTCGACAAATCAAATGACGAGAAGAAATAGACGCGTCCGAGCCACGCGAAAAGTGAGAGAGGAAAGAATTTCATGCAGGTCAGACGGGAGGAAGTGAGAGAGGGGGAGTAGCAGAGAGTGAGTGAGTGAAAGTGTGAGGAAGGGGCCAGCTGAGAGTGTGTGACCAGCAGCGGGGGTGGAAGAAAGCAAGAGGTAAAGGGGAGAGAAGGTGACAGAAAAAATATGAACCACAGCGAAGGGAAAACATATATGTGAATGAAAAATGGCGTGCTCTCTCCCCCTTCTGTGGGTGTCGATAGTCTCTCTTCTTTTTTCAATCCCATTACCGTCACTTACCTCTGTGTTACTGTCATTATCTGTTTTCTGTGTCTGTGTGTCTGTTAAGATTGTGGTGGTGATGAGTGGCATAGGATGTGTGTGTGATGTTGCTGTTGATGTGTGTTGTTGTTGTTGTTATTGTTGTTGTCTCTGTGTATGTTGTTATTATTGTTGTGTGTGTTGTTGTTGTTGTTATCGTTGTTTGTGTCTGTGTGTCTGTTGTTGTTGAGATGTGTGTTGTGTGTGCGTATGTTGTTCGTGTTGTTATTTTTGTTTTTGCTTTTGTTGTTGTTTTTGAAGCTCCAACGTAATTTTGTAAATGATTTTTCTATTTCTGACAAGCATCTTATCATATTTACCTTATTATATGTGGCATATTTAGGTGGTAGCTGTAATATGGATAGTTCATCAGTGTCCACTGTAGTGTTGTCGTATATATTTGTGTTGTTGTTGTTGAATTCGTCCATTAATGAGACGTCGGCCATGTTTATACCATCAATCCTATCTGGATATATATCTCTATTTTCTGAAGTTTCTTGGTTTAGTTTCATCTGTTTGAGCCACGTTAATTTCTTGTTAAAGTGTTTGTTGCATTCTTGGATGATGTACTTTTCTTCTTCGTGTATAATGTTTATGTATTCTAATTTTTCTCTTTGTGTGGTTATTTCTCGTATTAGGTTACGCTTATGTTTTTCTTAATGACTTAATTCTCTGTAAATCTTTTTTATGTTTAGAATTAGTGTTCGTTTTAGTCTACAACTTACCAAAAAACAAGCAGATAATCTTCTTACATCGGTGTTGGTGTAAACTCAGGATGAGGCACATTCTTTTATGAAGTGTAGTTGTCGAGCTGCTATTGTTTTCCTTAGGCAACAGAACATGGTGGTTTTCAGTATCTTGTTAGTTTGGCTAAAGCTTACGATATTTCGTTTCTGAATTTGTTTAGCAAGATTCTTTATCTGAAAACGTGTGTTCAAAAAGATATTGTTATACTTTGGGAGGGTCATGTTGCCAATAAGAAACACACGCACCAGATGCTTTCACTCCAATTTATTATAAATTTAATTATAAATAAAAAAATAAAAAAAATATAAGTTTCCGGTTGATTGGTTCCACAACCGGACGGTTGTTCATATATTGTCGAAATTCTTTCGTCACAATTCTGTGACCTCTTCAGTGACTGGGGATTATTTCCTATTCATGGTATGGTGGGAGAATAAAGTTAAAGAACAATTAGAAGACAGCAACCTCTTAACCCTGATAATGCACTCTCGCTACGTTGATGATATAAACATTGTAGTAAAAACACCCCCACTAGAGAACAGTCAGAAATTAGAGAAAAACACCATGGAAAGCATCCAGCAAATAGCTAACTCCATCCACCAGAGTATTAGAGTTACTATAGACTACCCAAGCAAACACCCCAACCATCGATTACCTGTACTAGACACAGAGCTCTGGTTAGATACTATCAATAACAAAAAACAGATCCTCCATTCCCATTATGCCAAACCCATGACTTCCAAATATCTGATCCACCGAAACTCAGCTGTTTCGGACCACACCAAAATCAACACACTGATTGCGGATTTGGTACGGGTGATGAGAAACGTGTCCCGCATGTGCAACCCCAAAGAACTAGAGAGACACATACAACACTTCATCCACCGTATGCAGTTCTCTGGTTACAATCAGAGAGATAAGATCAGAGTATGTAGAGGAGCCAGAACCAAATGGGAAAAAATGTTAAATAATGATACAAATGGGACCTGCCTCTTGTATAGGAGCAAATTTTGGAATAGAATAGAAAGAACTAGGAATAAGATTAATAGAATAAACTCATGGTATGATAGCAATAAATACCACAGTGTAATGTTCCTCGATACAATCCCTAGAGGTGAATTAGCTTACAAATTCAGAAGGGCCCTAGATAAACATAAACTCAATATTAAGATAGTAGAAAGACCAGGTACCTCCATAAAAACACTTATTAGCAATACATACCCTTTTCAAAGACCTCTCTGTATAGAAAAGAAATGTATAATCTGTAAATTAAGCCCCCATATTAACTGTAAACCTAGAAATGTAGTATATAGCATAAGATGTACTGAAGGACAATGTAGAGATAAGAATGTAGTGTACATAGTTCGTAGTATCGGAGAACGGATAAATGAACACTGGCGAGAGCTTCAAGATAGTAAAGAATCATCTGTACTCTACCAACATGCTAAAATAGAACATAAGGGTAAATTAGAGAACATAGAAATAAAAACAGAATCTACACACAGAAAAGACGCAATGTTTAGACAAATCACAGAGGCAATAAACATAAATGAACTCCAACCAAAATTAAATAGAAAACATGAATGGAATAGCAACATCACAACTTACAATTAAGGACAAAATGAAAACACACACACATAGAACAAACAACCAACCAGTAACATGTAAATAAACAAATAAATATACAAATATAAACACACACAGACACCCGGATGTAACATATGCGCAAACTAAGCACACAACACACACAAAAACAAGATGGCGTAGGACAGAACAAAGGAGAGGCACAAAAACAAAGAAAAGAATCCCAGTCACTGAAGAAGTCACAGAATGTGTGACGAAAGAACTTTGACAATATATAAACAATCATCTGGTTGTGGAACCAGCCAACCAACCGGAAATTTATAAATTCCTAAATTTATTGATTTAATTTATAATAAATTGAAGTGAAAGCATCTGGTGCGTGCGAATCTTATTGGCAACATGACCCTCCCAAAGTATAACAATATCGGTTTCAACACACGTTTTCAGATAAAGAATCTTGCTAAACAAATTCAGAAACGAAATAGCGTAAGCCTTAGCCAAGCTAACAAGATACTGAAAACCACCATGTTCTGTTGCCTAAGGAAAACAATAACATCTCGACAACTACACTTCATAAAAGAATGTGCCTCATCCCGAGTTTACACCAACACCGATGTAAGAAGGTTATCTGCTTGTTTTTTGGTAAGTTATAGACTAAAACGAACACTAATTCTAAACATAAAAAAGATTTACAGAGAATTAAGTCATTAAGAAAAACATAAGCGTAACCTAATACAAGAAATAACCACACAAAGAGAAAAATTAGAATACATAAACATTATACACGAAGAAGAAAAGTACATCATCCATACGGACAGTTCATTAACCGAAAGCCCCCAAGAGATATGTGAAATACTGAACGAACAGTACAAAAGTGTGTTCACATGTCCACTGAGGCACATGCAAATAACGAAGCCATAGCAGTTCTTTGCTGCTACAACATTACATGAAGAAATGGCGACCATCAACCACATAGACATAACGGAGGAGGATGTGGTGTACGCCATAGATGAAATTAGAACAGACTCAGCTGCTGGACCTGATGGATTCCCAGCAGTTCTCTTAAAAACAGGTAAGCGTGCCTTAGCAACTCCACTGAAGATGCTCTTCAGAAGCTCCTTGGCTAGCGGTGTACTACCCAGGGAGCTGAAATGAGGCACAATATGCCCTATCCATAAAGGAAGTAGCAGAGCGGAGGCCAAAAACTATAGGCCAGTCTCTATGACGTCGCATATCAGTAAGGTCATGGAGCGAGTCGTCAGAAAGAAACTGATCACTTTCCTCGAGGAAAATGACCGCCTGACTAGCACGCAACATGGCTTCCGCCCAGGATGAAGCTGCCTTACACAGCTGCTACATCACTACGACTGGGTACTGAAACAACTACTAGACAGCTCACATGTGGACGTGATATATCTTGACTTTGCGAAGGCCTTTGACAAGGTCGACCACGGAATGATATGTCACAAACTACACGAACTGGGCATAACTGGAAAAGTAGGTGAGTGGCTGCATGACATCCGAAAGGACAGAAGCCAGACAGTCGCAGCAAATGGGGCCCTCTCAAAGGAAACACCAATAACAAGTGGGGTGCCCCAGGGGACAGTCCTGAGACCACTACTGTTTTTGGTGGCTCTGTCAGACATGCCCTCTGTAGTACATACAACAACATCCCCCACTAGCTATGCTGATGACACTAAGGTAGCACAGGCAATCAAAAAACCCGGCTGACGCTGCCCTTTTACAACAAGATCTGGATGCCATATACAAATGGGCGGAAGAAAACAACATGCAGTTTAATGCTGGCAAATTCCAAGCCCTACAGTACAAACCTCCAAACAAACCTGCAAACACAAATATAGTACAACACAACTACACAGGACCATGAGGGACCGATATCCCCGTGTCAAAATCGATACGAGACCTGGGCATAGACATGAGCGATTATGCATCTTTTTCCTCACCCATTATGAAGGTGGCGACAATGTGCAGACAACTCGCTGGCTGGATCTCGAGGATTTTCCGGACAAGAGACCGAGACACCATGTTGCACTATGGAGGACATTTGTCCTAAGCCGCCTGGACTACTGCTCCCAGTTGTGGTCACCCCATAGTGTCAAACTAACCACGGAACTTGAGGCAATCGAGCGAAGCTACACCAAGAGGATTGCCACGATAAAGGAGACAAGCTACTGGGAGAGGCTAAAGGAACTGAACCTCTACTCCTTGGAACGAAGACGGGAGAGATACGCAGTGATCTACATGTGGAAAATCCTGGAGGGACTAGCACCAAACTTTGGCATTGGGAGCTGGACCAACCGTCGAACAGGAGCAGGTATTGCAATACCCTGGGATTCAAAGGCCCTCAACTCTTCAAAAAGCTGCCGAGGGATCTGAGAGATTTGCATGACGTGGAGGTGGATGTCTTCAAGAAACACCTCAACACCTTGCTATCCAGGATCCCGGATGAGCCCACAGCAAGGCACGAGGGAAAAATAAGGGCAGCAGCAACAAACTCCCTCTTACACCAGTGGCCAACCTATACAGGCAGGAGATAAAATGTGTAGCAACAAGGGCGGTGCCCTAGCATGGCCTCAGCCGGATGGCTGAAACAGGTAAAAGAGTAAAAGAATATATATATATTAATATATATTAATATATATATATATATATATATATATATATATATATATATATATATATATATATATATATATATATATATATAACGAAGGAAATGTGCTAACGAACCAGGTGGACCATAACGCACCAAAGTACTCAATACTTAGGGTAGTAGAGTTGGTAATAGGAACGAGTAGGACCCCGACGGCTGAGCTCAAGCCGTTTCGACGGCTAATTCTGGACTAAATGAACATTTTTATCCTGGTATATGAATAGCCGAGCTTCTCAGGGGGTAATTCCATATATGGTCAAAGTGATTGTCACAAGGATTGGTCAAAAGTTTGTTGTTGAGACACACAATTCTATCATGGCAATTTGTGGCAGGAAGGGGTAGCTGAACCTGCCAGTAGAAGAAAGAGGGTGAGGGGGTGGAGGAAACCCAGTCGTGCGTTGATAGTGCCAACTACAGCAGGGCAGGAGGTCAAGGAAGTATACTAGGGAGGGGGAGGGCGAGGAAGTCGAAAAAATAAGTAAAACAATATGGGGTAAATATATAGAAAAATACCGAGAATGTTAAAAAAACAATTAAATATTAAAAAAAAAACAAAAAAAATTTTGGTTACTATTCCCCAAGGACAGCTATCAAGTCTCTCACTGGTACTGCTAGACTAAAGAAAAGTTTACTAGGTGGGACGGAATTATAATGAGACCCTTTTAAGAGGTAGTAGTAATCAACCGAGTATATCTTACGGTGACGGGTCAACAAGTGGGGGGCCAAAATACTAAAGAAACTACCACGAAATAATAATTCAGAGTCCCGAGACTAATACGAAATAACTGTTTCCACCCCAGGCACAAGGCCAGCAACCACCCAGTGCAAAAAAATAAACTAATACGAAATAATAATTCAGAATCCCGAAAAAGAATACTAATACTATCTCTATGGGTGCCGCTACGATACAAAAATTCTAGTGCCAACTACATAAATGCTCGTAAGAAGTATATGATAAATTTGATACGGAAAATTAATTAAGAATCCCCCCCCCCCCAAAAAAAAAATACTGATATACGAGAAATTAAAGCAAAGATACCACTAAGAAATGTAGAAAGCACGGAAAAGGGGCAGCCATCGGATAAGAAGGCAAGTATCCGGGGTCTATCACATCTGCTATAAAAAGCGGAGTCGACCAAATCTATCATAGAATAGGGGAAGGGGTGGGGGTACTGAGGCTACAAAGGACCGAGGGGCTGCCTCGGGTGGGCGAGAAAGTGAAAAGGACGAAGACAAAGAAAGAGGACTGGGGTGGAAGGACTAGGAAGGGATGGGGGAAGAAGGAAATATAGAGGAAGCGATAAAAAGATATAAAAGAAGATCTTATGTCTACTTTTGCAAGCAGGGGTTACCCATTACAAAGTCGGCAAGTGGGGTGTTACAGCCCTTGTCTACCCCCCCCCCCCCCCGGGTCATTATGGGGTTTGAGGGCGAGGTAAGTCCTACGCAATCTGTGTTTGCATGCAGTTACCAGTTCATATTTCTTTCATCTCTACTACCCTAAGTATTGAATACTTTGGTGCGTTATGGTCCACCTGGTTCCTTACCACATTTCCTTCGTTATCTAGCTCCTATTCCCGTAGTAGAGCACTTTCCGACCCTACCACGCCGTATCCAGACTTTTCCGCTAAGCTCAAGTTCTTTCACCCGCACCATGCGAAAACACAACATCGACTTCTCTACCAAGAACATCCCAGTTCCACCGAAAAAACTTTACCTTCGGATGCTCACGCAAAAAATCGATCTATTTGCGAAAAGACTTAGATGGAGAACTTTTTTCTACGACAGATATTGCGACAACCATGACTTCGGTACCAAGGAGAGATTCGGATTTA
Source organism: Eledone cirrhosa (assembly GCA_964016885.1). Lineage (NCBI taxonomy): Eukaryota > Metazoa > Mollusca > Cephalopoda > Octopoda > Eledonidae > Eledone > Eledone cirrhosa. The sequence continues at coordinate 149,567,388 of OZ024740.1, forward strand.
ATACCTACAAATCTCTACCTCCGAACCCTATGCTCTCACCCTTCGAGAATGACCTTTTCCAACTGGTCAAGAACATTAAATTCAAACCCAGACACAACCGATTCCTACAAAAACTCCGTAGCAACTTAACAGAGTATGATAACACCAATGACATCATGGTGCACTCGGATAAAACTGGTAACCTCTACTTCGTCAACCCCGACAGATACCACACACTGATCAGAAGCAGCCTAAACTACACCTATAAAAAGGCTAACCACTCATGCATCGAGGACATAAATCGAGATGGACAACAAATTACCTCCAGCCTCGGGGTCGCCGACCGCACGGAACCCCTAGACCCACGGACACCCTACTTCACACTGAAGGACCACAAATCCGATTTCGACCGTAAACCTTCTATCAGGCTTATAAACCCAACGACGTCCGACATAGGGAGAATCAGCAAAAAAATCCTAGACCGCGTTATACCAAAAGTTAAGCAACACGCCAGACTTAGCCTATGGGTCAACACCCAGGAAGTAATCTCATGGTTCAGCAATATGGAGGACAAACGAGACACTAAATTCATCCAGTTTGACATAGAGAGTTACTATGCTTCAATTACCTTACCGCTACTTACGGCTGCCTTGGACTTCGCCGAAACACTTGCGCCCTTCACCGACCAGGAAAGAAACATCATCCTCCACGCCAGGAAGACAGTCCTACTCTTCGACAACTCCAAGTGGATAAAGAGAGCTCCCGACTCACCCTTCGACGTCAGCATGGGCGCGACTGATTCGGCTGAGGTCACAGATCTTATAGGATTATTCCTACTAGCTAAATTCACCGATATGTTTCCTGCATTCGGCGGTGGATTGTACCGTGATGATGAGCTCCTTACCCTTAAAGGGTACAACCCCAGTAGTACAGACCGGGTCGGTAAACAATTAATAAGCTTATTCCGCGACTGGGGATTTAAAATAACCCTACAAACGTCCCTGACCCGAGTAAACTTCCTGCACGTTACCCTTGACCTCGATAAGGATCTGTACTACCCATACAGGAAACCCAACGACAACCTGCACTACATCCACCGCCGGTAAAACCATCCTAGGAACATCACCAATAACCTGGGTAAAAACATCTCCCTCCGCATATCTCGTTTGTCCGCTAATGAGCAGATATTCGAGGAACATGCGCCTTATTACAACCAGGCCCTCAAGCGGAGTGGTTTCCGGGAGGAAATATCCTACTGTCCAGCTTCCATTAGCGGAACCAGCAGGCGACACCGCCACTCACGCAATGTAACATGGTTCAATCCTCCCCACAACGCCGAGGTGACAACTCCTATCGGGAAAATCTTCTTTAGGCTCATTGAAAAACACTTCCCACTACAACACCGCTACCACAACATAATTAACAAAAATACCATCAAACTCTCCTACAGCACCACACCAAACTTTGCACAAAACATCGTTTCCTCTAATAACAAAAAACTCAACCCCTATGGAAGAAATAACCTAAATAGCCGACCAGGGGGTGCAACTGTCCCGATGGATCCGTTTTCCCCCTCGACAACAGATGCAGAGATCGTAATGTGATCTACCAGTGCAACGTGAGGACGGACACCTCCAACAAGGCTTATATAGGATTAACCACATGTGACTTCAAGACCCGGCTATGCCAACACAGACATACCTTCCGAAACACGGCCCGGCGTCACGCCACCACACTTTCGGGTCACATCTGGGACCTCAAGGATAACAATATTATCTATGATCTCACTTGGAGCTTACTGTCCTCTACTCCTTGGAGCGAAGACGGGAGAGATACGCAGTGATCTACATGTGGAAAATCCTGGAGGGACTAGCACCAAACTTTGGCATTGGGAGCTGGACCAACCGTCGAACAGGACATCACTGTGTGGTGCCAAAGGTCCCGTCTTCCACATCTAGAATAAGGAGCAGGTATTGCAATAGCCTGGGATTCAAGGGCCCTCAACATATTTTAAATAGACCAATGAAATACATAAAAATTCATCAAGAAAATACAGTTAGGTGTATGTATATATGTAAGTAAATTCGTTCACAGATATGCATAAAAATGTATGTTCACAAGCATACGCATGTCGAAAAAGTGTATGTAAATATAAAATTTAGGGCTAATGTATCTGTATGTTTATAATCTACAGACAAAATATACATACATATACATATATATATACACATACATATATACACACATATACATACATTCACACACACACACACGCATATATACATAAACACACACATTCCTACGAACACACATATATATACACACACACACACACACATACGTATATATTATTATTATAACTATATGGATATTGAGGCGCACACATAAACACGGCCACACACACTTACATTTAGATGCAGAATTAAAAGGAGGTAAGGGAGTAAGTAATTAAAGGAGAGTGTCAAACTCAGCATATTTATAAAAATGTATCTATAAAGTTAGAAATAAAAAAAAAATTTTTATAGAAGGAAAAAACTTAAACACGGGGGCACAAAAAATAAGGGGGGGGGGATACGTACATACACAGACGCGAATGTCTCAAAAAAGAAATATAATATGAAAAAAACATAAAAAAACATAAAAGAGAGACATAAAATATACATGCTTATATACATACGCACATTTACACATCCATACGTTCGATACATACAT
>OZ024740.1:149572578-149582578 GCA_964016885.1 Eledone cirrhosa
GGAAACGCTACTTGGATGATTGTCTCATTCTTTGGTCCCACACACTCGACCAACTGAAGGATTTCAAAAACTTAATAAACGGCATCAATTAACACATCCAATTCACAATGGAATACAGCCAAGATCAACTCCCATTTCTGGACATCTTAATCTTAAAAAAAGACACAAATATTGAAATTGACATACACTACAAACCAACAGATTCCAAACAATACCTGCTATTCACCTCCAACCATCCAAAGCACACGAAGACGAACATTCCTTTTAACCTAGCAAGAAGAATTTGCATAATTGTCTCCAATTATGAAACGCGAAATAAAAGACTTCAAGAATTAAAGGAAATTCTACTCGAAAAAGAGTACCCACCATTACTAATAAATAATGGAATAGAAAAGGCTAAAGCAATAGGCATTGATGAATTACGAAAACAGAAACAAATTCAAGGTACGTTCAATATTCTATCATATATCTCAACACACAACCCAAGAAATGCGGAAGCTTACAACACTATTCACAAGAACATCCCACTACTAAAAAAAAACCCAAGAATCAAAAAAGCCCTTGAAACACACAAAATAATCAAAAGCAAAAGACAACCAAAATCACTGAAAACATTACTCACCAATGCCAAATTACCTACCACAAACCCACAACCAACTGTCAAAAAATGTGGTCGCTCTAATTGTGGAACCTGCACTCACCTCATTGAAGGCAACACGTATACATTTAAATCAGGACAAAATTTTACTGTAAAAAATCACTTCACTTGCTCATTAAAAAATCTACTTTATGCCATTAAATGTAAAGGATGCAATGAAGATTATATAGGACAAACTAAACTCACACTCAGAAACAGAATGACAGTTCATCGCCAACAATTACGAGATCCAACCACGAGACAGATACCACTAAGCGCATATCTAGACATTTTCCTAAACACACACACACGCACACACACACAATATATATATATATTCTCTTCATCTTAACATGCTAACCATACTCCCACACACACAACACCCATACACACACATAACAACCCCCACTCCCACACACACAACTCCCTCCCCCATTTCTAATAATAGAATCACTTTCCTACACACACAAAATATATATATTCTCTCCATCTTAACATACTCCCACACACACACACATAACACCCATATACCCCCCCCCATTTCTATTAATAGAATCCTCTTCCAATACACACACACACACACACACACACACACACACACACACACACACACACACACACAAGCACACAAATAAACATACATATCTTTACTTTCTTTACTTCAATAGAAAATCTGAATTCTGACACCCCAGCGAACTAACCATATTCACTGAACCAGAACAATTCTCCCATCCAATTTCTCTTGACCATTATCTTTTGCTTCTCAAAGTATTCTCTAAAAAGGCTACTGAATAGGTTTCCAAATAAGGGCGCGAAAATTTAATGAAAACTTGTTAACGTGACAGCCATAATTTCATTTATAACCAATCAAATTACGTTTATTAAAAAAAAGCCTTCGTGAGCTCCCTTTTTTTAAGTAAAAGGACATTCAAACACTCATATATGAAAAAAAAAACCCTGTGACCCCCCTCCCCCACACCATTGTTTGAAAACTTTGTAACGCGAACTGGCGCGAAATTTATTATAATTATTTACCAACCAATCAAATTACTCTCGAAAGACCTGGCATTTCGAGCCACTTTTTCCATATAAAACAAGTAACGTTCAGAGACCAACCAAATGTGAGAAAAACCACAGAACCTCCATCTCAACTCTACTTTTGAAAAGCAGAAGAACAGCGAAACCGGTAAAGGAACCAAATAAATATATATATATTTTTTAAAATAAGACTCCAGTTGCATTTTCGATTTCATCTTTTTTCTTTATACTTTGATTCGTGTAGGACACCTCGGTTATTTTTCATTTTGTTAAAAAAACCTCACTTTCTAATATATATATATATATAAATAAATATATGTATATATATATATATATATATATATATATATATATAGGAACCAGTAAGACCCCGACAGCTGAGCTCAAGCCGTTTCGACGGCTAATTCTGGACTAATTCTGGACTAGTCCAGAATTAGCCGTCGAAACGGCTTGAGCTCAGCTGTCGGGGTCTTACTGGTTCCTATTACCCACTCTACTACCTCAAGTATTGAGTACTTTGGTGCGTTATGGTCCACCTGGTTCCTTACCACATTTCCTTCGTTATATATATATATATATATATATATATATATATATATATATATATATGTAGAAATTCTATTTAAATTGTTGGGATACAACAAGCAAATATTTTTATAACTGATATAAAGCACTCAACAAATAATTGGAGTAAAAATACGATATTAACAAATGGAAACTCTATTTATAAAACCATATTTATTTCATTATACATATTTCAAGGACACCAAGTTAAATTATGGTGTGCTTTCTTCGGATAAAATATAATATAGTGCAGTTTTATAAATGAATATTGACATACCCTTAAAGAATGCGACCATTACTGTTGGAAGCTCCATACGTACATATATATATATTATAATAAATATTCGGTGAATCCATACGTACATATATATATATGTGTGCATGTATGTATATACATACTACTCTACGTCTGTATACATATATGTATGTTCGTATACATACTTATATTTAAGTAACAGCCATACTAAGAGAAATGAAATTTCGTTTCATTTTTTCCGTTTATCGTTTTAGGTACGCCCGGCCGATTAACTCACTCGATATGTAAATTAGGCTGCTCAGCCGTTAATATACATAAGGAAAGTATATACTTTCAGACGTTCAATCATCTGGCAGGAAGGTATGGTATATGTTGCTGACAATAGCTAATAAGCTTGAAACTAGTAGAGCGTTCCTTTGTCAGTGTTGAACAAATGAGCAACGATGGTTGCTAGACACTACGGCTTAATCCGGGATGTATGTTTAAAAACACCCCGAGCATTATAATACATGTTCGGTGAATCCATACGTACATATATATGTGTGCATGTATGTATATATATATACATACTACTGTACGTCTGTATACATATATGTATGTACGTATACATACTTATATTTAAATAACAGCCGTACTAAATTCCGTTTCACTTTTTTCCGTTTATCGCTTTCGGAGCGCCGGCCGATTAACTCACTCGATATGTAAATTAGGCTGCTCAGCCCTTAATATGCATAAGGAAAGTATATACTTTCAGACGTTCAATCATCTGGCAGAAAGGTATACGTTGCTGACGATAGCTAATAAGCTTTAAACTAGTACATTGTTCCTTTGTTAGTGTTTAACAAATGAGCAACGATGGTTGCTAGACACTGTACTGCTTAATCCGTGATGTTTGTTTACAAACACCGCGAGCATTATAATAAATGTTCGGTGAATCCATACGTATATATATATGTGTGCATGTATGTATATATATATACATACTACTGTACATCTGTATACATATATGTATGTACGTATACATATTTATATTTAAGTAACAGCCGTACTAAGAGAGAGAAATGAAATTTCGTTTCATTTTTTTCGTTTATCGATTTCGCTGCGCCCGGCCAATTAACTCACCCGATAAGTAAATTAGGCTGCTCAGACGTTAATATGCATAAGGAAAGTATATACTTTCAGACGTTCAATCATCTGGCAGGAAGGTATACGTTGCTGACGATAGCTAATAAGCTTGAAACTAGTACATTGTTCCTTTGTCAGTGTTGAACAAATGAGCAACGATGGTTGCTCGACACTGTACTGCTTAATCCGGGATGTTTGTTTACAAACACCGCGAGCATTATAATAAATGTTCGGTGAATCCATACGTACATATATATATGTGGGCATGTATGTATATATACATACATACTACTGTACGGTTGTATACATATATGAATGTACGTATACATACTTATATTAAAGTAACAGCCGTACTAAGAGTGAGAAATGAAATTTCATTTTTTTTTTCCGTTATCGTTTTCGGTGCGCCCGGCCGATTAACTAACTCAATATGTAAATTAGGCTGCTCAGCCGCTAATATGCATAAGGAAAGTATATACTTTCAGACGTTCAATCATGTGGCAGGAAGGTATACGTTGCTGACGATAGCTAAGAAAATTGAAACTAGTACAACGTTCCTTTGTTAGTGTTGAACAAATGAGAAACGATGGTTGCTAAAGACTGTACGGCTTAATCCAGGATATTTGTTTACACACACACCGAGCCTCATAATAAATGTTCGGTAAATCCATACGTACATATATATATGTGTGCATATATGTATATATATATATACATACTACTGTACGTCTGTATACATATATGTAAGTACGTATAAATACTTATATTTAAGTAAGAGCCGTACTAAGAGTGAGAAATAAAATTTCGTTTCATTTTTTCCGTTTATCGTTTTCGGTGCGCCCGGCCGATTAACTAACCCGATATGTAAATTAGGCTGCTCGGCCGTTAATATGCATCAGGAAAGTATATACTTTCAGACGTTCAATCATCTGGCAGGAAGGTATACGTTACTGACGATAGCTAATAAGCTTGAAACTAGTGCAGTGTTCTTTGTCAGTGTTGAACAAATGAGCAACGATGGTTGCTAAAGACTGTACGGCTTAATCCAGGATATTTGTTTACACACACACCGAGCATTAAAGTAAATGTTCGGTGAATCCATACGTACATATATATATGTGTGCATGTATGTATATATATATATATACATACTACTGTACATCTGTATACATATATGCAAGTACGTATAAATACTTCTATTTAAGTAACAGCCGTACTAAGAGAAATGAAATTTCGTTTCATTTTTTCCGTTAATCGTTTTCGGTGCGCCCGGCCGATTAACTCACCCGATATGGAAATTAGGCTGCTCGACCGTTAATATGCATCAGGAAAGTATATACTTTCAGACGTTCAATCATCTAGCAGGAAGGTATACGTTGCTGACGATAGCTAATAAGCTTGAAATTAGTACAGCGTTCCTTTGATAGTGTTGAACAAATGAGCAACGATGGTTGCTAGACACTGTACGGCTTAATCCGGGATGTATGTTTAAAAACACCCCGAGCATTATAATAAATGTTCAGTGAATCCATACGTACATATATATATGTGTGCATGTATGTATATATATATATACATACTACTGTACGTCTGTATACATATATGTAAGTACGTATAAATACTTATATTTAAGTAAGAGCCGTACTAAGAGTGAGAAATAAAATTTCGTTTCATTTTTTCCGTTTATCGTTTTCGGTGCGCCCGGCCGATTAACTCACCCGATATGTAAATTAGGCTGCTCGGCCGTTAATATGCATCAGGAAAGTATATACTTTCAGACGTTCAATCATCTGGCAGGAAGGTATACGTTACTGACGATAGCTAATAAGCTTGAAACTAGTGCAGTGTTCTTTGTCAGTGTTGAACAAATGAGCAACGATGGTTGCTAGACACTGTACTGCGTAATCCAGGATGTTTGTTTACAAACACCCCGAGCATTATAATAAATCTTCGGTGAATCCATACGTACATATATATATGTGTGCATGTATGTATATATATATATACATACTACTGTACGTCTGTATACATATATGTAAGTACGTATAAATACTTATATTTAAGTAACAGCCGTACTAAGTGAAATGAAATTTCGTTTCATTTTTTCCGTTTATCCTTTTAGGTGCGTCCGGCCGATTAACTCACCCGATATGTAAATTAGGCTGCTCAGCCGTTAATATGCATAAGGAAAGTATATACTTTCAGACGTTCAATCATCTGGCATGAAGGTAAACGTTGCTGACGATAGCTAATAAGCTTGAAATTAGTACAGCGTTCCTTTGATAGTGTTGAACAAATGAGCAACGATGGTTGCTAGACACTGTACGGCTTAATCCGGGATGTATGTTTAAAAACACCCCGAGCATTATAATAAATGTTCGGTGAATCCATATGTACATATATATATGTGTGCATGTATGTATATATATATATACATACTACTGTACGTCTGTATACATATATGTATGTACGTATACATACTTATATTTAAATAACAGCCGTACTAAGTGTGAGAAATGAAATTCCGTTTCATCTTTTTCCGTTTATCGCTTTCGGTGCGCCGGCCGATTATCTCACTCGATATGTAAATTAGGCTGCTCAGCCCTTAATATGCATAAGGAAAGTATATACTTTCAGACGTTCAATCATCTGGCAGGAAGGTATACGTTGCTGACGATAGCTAATAAGCTTGAAACTAGTACATTGTTCCTTTGTCAGTGTTGAACAAATGAGCAACGATGGTTGCTAGACACTGTACGGCTTAATCCGGGATGTATGTTTAAAAACACCCCGAGCATTATAATAAATGTTCGGTGAATCCATACGTACATATATATATGTGTGCATGTATGTATATATATATACATACTACTGTAAGTCTGTATACATATATGTATGTACGTATACATATTTATATTTAAGTAACAGCCGTACTAAGAGTGAGAAATGAAATTTCATTTCATTTTTTCCGTTTAACATTTTCGGTGCGCCCGACCGATTAAGTCACACGATATTTAAATTAGGCTGCTCAGCCGTTAATATGCATCAGGAAAGTATATACTTTCAGACGGTCAATCAATTGGCAGGAAGATATACGTTGCTGACGATAGCTAATAAGCTTGAAACTAGTACAGCGTTTCTTTGTCAGTGTTGAACACATGAGCAACGATGGTTGCTAGACACTGTTCGACTTAATACGGGATGTTTGTTTACAAACACACCGAGCATTATAATAAATGTTCGGTGAATCCATACGTACGTATATATATATATGTGCATGTATGTATATATACATACTACTGTACGTCTGTATACATATATGTATGTACGTATACATACTTATATTTAAGTAACAGCCGTACTAACAGTGAGAAATAAAATTTCGTTTCATTTTTTTCGTTTATCGCTTTCGGTGCGCCGGCCGATTAACTCACTCGATATGTAAATTAGGCTGCCCAGCCCTTAATATGCATAAGGAAAGTATATACTTTCAGACGTTCAATCATCTGGCAGGAAGGTATACGTTGCTGACGATAGCTAATAAGCTTGAAACTAGTACATTGTTCCTTTGTCAGTGTTGAACAAATGAGCAACGATGGTTGCTAGACACTGTACTGCTTAATCCGGGATGTTTGTTTACAAACTCCGCGAGCATTATAATAAATGTTCGGTGAATCCATACGTACATATATATATGTGTGCATGTATGCATATATATACATACATACTACTGTACGGTTGTATACATATATGAATGTACGTATACATACTTATATTAAAGTAACAGCCGTACTAAGAGTGAGAAATGAAATTTCATTTTTTTTTCCGTTATCGTTTTCGGTGCGCCCGGCCGATTAACTAACTCAATATGTAAATTAGGCTGCTCAGCCGCTAATATGCATAAGGAAAGTATATACTTTCAGACGTTCAATCATCTGGCAGGAAGGTATACGGTGCTGACGATAGCTAAGAAACTTGAAACTAGTACAACGTTCCTTTGTTAGTGTTGAACAAATGAGCAACGATGGTTGCTAAAGACTGTACGGCTTAATCCAGGATATTTGTTTACACACACACCGAGCATTATAATAAATGTTCGGTGAATCCATACGTACATATATATATGTGTGCATGTATGTATATATACATATAGATACTACTGTACGTCTGTATACATATATGTAAGTACGTATAAATACTTATATTTAAGTAACAGCCGTACTAAGAGAAATGAAATTTCGTTTCATTTTTTCCGTTATCGTTTTCGGTGCGCCCGGCCGATTAACTAACTCAATATGTAAATTAGGCTGCTCAGCCGCTAATATGCATAAGGAAAGTATATACTTTCAGACGTTCAATCATCTGGCAGGAAGGTATACGTTGCTGACGATAGCTAAGAAACTTGAAACTAGTACAACGTTCCTTTGTTAGTGTTGAACAAATGAGCAACGATGGTTGCTAAAGACTGTACGGCTTAATCCAGGATATTTGTTCACACACACACCGAGCATTATAATAAATGTTCGGTGAATCCATACGTACATATATATATATGTGTGCATGTATGTATATATACATATACATACTACTGTACGTCTGTATACATATATGTAAGTACGTATAAATACTTATATTTAAGTAAGAGCCGTACTAAGAGAAATGAAATTTCGTTTCATTTTTTCCGTTTATCCTTTTAGGTGCGCCCGGCCGATTAACTCACTTGATATGTAAATTAGGCTGCTCAACCGTTAATATGCATAAGGAAAGTATATACTTTCAGACGTTCAATCATTTGGCAGGAAGATATACGTTGCTGACGATAGCTAATAAGCTTGAAACTAGTACAGCGTTCCTTTGTCAGTGTTGAACAAATGAGCAACGATGTTTGTTAGACACTGTACCGCTTAATCAAGTATGTTTGTTTACACACACCCCGAGCATTATAATAAATGTTCAGTGAATCCATACGTACATATATATATATGTGTGCATGTATGTATATATATATATAGATACTAGTGTACGGTTGTATACATATATGTATGTTCGTATACATACTTATATTTAAGTAACAGCCATACTAAGAGAAAAGAAATTTCGTTTCATTTTTCCGTTTATCGTTTTCGGTACGCCCGGCCGATTAACTTACACGATATGTAAATTAGGCTGCTCAGTCTTTAATATGCATAAGGAAAGTATATACTTTCAGACGTTCAATCATCTGGCAGGAAGGTATACGTTGCTGACGATAGCTAATAAGTTTTAAAATAGTACAGCGTTCCTTTGTCGGTGTTGAACAAATGAGCAACGATGGTTGCTAGACACTGTACGACTTAATCCGGGATGTTTGTTTACAAACACACCGAGCATTATAATAAATGTTCGGTGAATCCATACGTACATATATATAAGTGTGCATGTATGTATATATACATACTACTGTACGTCTGTATACATATATGTATCCCACCTCCCGTATACTAACACCCACTAACACCTCTTCACCAAACTACACACACACCAGTACACCACACTCCCTCTATAGAACCACACACACCCTTCTCTCCCCGCTCCACCCACACCCCCGCTCCACACTCACTCATCCCACTAACACCCCTACTAATACACACACACACACACACACTCTCCTCACTCCAACTTTCACACCTACCCATCCTCGCCCCCTTACCATTCAAACGACTGCTGCTATGCCCTTCTGACCACCTCCCAGCACCAACAGACCACAGCACTCCCACTGCTGACCACTTCCTGTTGCGCGCGCACCCCACATCTCTCCTCTTCCGACCACCGCTTCATGGATTACCCACACGCAGAAATTGACTTATAACCAATCCTCCAAACATCCTTGGAACTTACCAACTTTTCAACCATCCTCTTACGTCATCACCTATATAACTCACCCACACACACACCCCCAAACATTTTTTTCTCCACACGCCACCCACACCCACAACACGCTTAAACCCCACACACACGTGCTTCCCACCAAATATTTACACCCTCAGCCTCCTGATTCCTCTCCCCCCACCCCCTATCCACACACGCACAGACACTCCGACCCACAAAAAGACCCCCCACACACACCTCTTCCTGAACATGCAACCCCGTTCTTCCCCCAACCCTTACTTTCACATACACACACACACACACACACCTACACACACACACCACATTCAGCCCTCCCCGCTCGGACACCCCGTCTCCCTCTCCCCACTCCACCCGCCACCACCCCTACTCAACCCACACCCTTCCACCACCTGTTTACCCCACTTTTAATTTCAGTTTATTTTGATCATTCCTTTATTTTTAAATTTTCTCATTCCTTGTATTTTGATCATGCTTTATTTTTATTTCTTATC
>OZ024740.1:149600078-149625078 GCA_964016885.1 Eledone cirrhosa
TTAGTGCACGGTTCTTCATCGAATGTCTGTGCACATACCATCTTTTTTTAAAAGTACCCGCGGTGGATCCAATGTAATGCCAAGTGGAGTTGCCCGAGTTCAACGTACACATGTACACTAGGCTCGAATCAAGGCATCTGTTCGCCAATGGGCACCTATCTGGTAGGTGACAATTGCAGTTTGAGGTGTTATTCCGTGCAGCTTCCACACTGCTGTTTTGTCCACTGCTACTAGTGGGTTGTGATTCGTGCCCGTTGAGGTTTTGCTGCTACGTGCTTGTATGCGTTTGCCGTTGTGATACTGTGATGTGTTTATGTTTAGAATTTGGTGCTATGTTGTGCATATGTGGGGTGGTTTCCCTAGAGGTATTTCTGTGGTTGATCTTGCGTATGTGGGATTCTATATTTGCAGCCGTAGAGTATGAGAGTTTTATAGTTTTTCTATTGAAGATTTTATGATATCTATGTGATATAGGGAAGTGTTTATCTATTAGTTTAAAGAACGTAGAAGGCAGTCTAGTTTTTACAGAGGAGTTGAAGATTGGATTGAACCACAGGTATTTTCTTTCTCTAATTCTTCTATTGTTTCCAGGGTTTACATTATTGGTGTTTGGACCACTTACTCTAGGTGTTACGTGCCTAACTCTATGTCTAGTCCTGTTACCTCTATTTTTGTGTGAGCGGTTGTTGTCAGTGTTAGTAGGTTTGTTTGAGTTGTCCTTATCCGTTATAAACTGCTGCTTTTCTTTGTGTCTGGCCCTATGTAATGCCGCGTTATAATAGTTAGCATGTTCATTAAAAATTTCTAGGTTTGATGATAAACGGGATATTCTAAGGGATATACTACGTGCTATGGATCTGATTATGGATCTGGGGTGGTTTGAATTATAACTAATGTAGGCCACATTCTCATTATTTTTGTGGAAGGGTTCTATTAATCCCGTATTTAGATTTAGAGTCACATCTAGAAAGTTTGCCTTTTTATGATTCAGTTCGTAGGTAATACTTAGGCCTAGTTTTTTGAAGAATGTTCTAATGTCACATCATCAATAACATGCATGTATAAGATAACACCAGCAGAGTAGCAATATAATAGGTAAGTTAATACAGAGGTTAAGGAAGCAGTATATATATATATAGAGAAAACATGCTGACTACAATTATAACAACAGGAGGAGGTGATGTTTTACGGACTGTGGTAGTATTCTAATAATGTACTTGGATTTAGGTTCATCTGTTGAGAATCAAGGGTGAGTATTTGTATATAAAATATAATTATATATATATATATTTATATATTTATATATTTATATATATATATATATATATATATATATATATATATATATATATATATATATACGCGGATATTTTACGTCTTGATGTGGTAGCTAAATATATGTTATGTTTATACCATTACTTATTTGTATAGGTAAGTATGTATTACCTGTATGTTTTGTGAAAGTACGTATACTTTCTCGTACGTATATTTCCTTGTATATGTTATAGGCGTATATATTATATTATATATACTGGTACATGTGCATATGGTTATGTGTATACGTGAGTTTTGCGTCTGTGTGAGTATGCGGGTTCGTACGTATGTAGGTTGTGTGTATATGTGTTCTTTGTGTTTTGTTTGACGTACGTTTAGGGAACATATGTGTATTTACATGTAGGTATATGTGTGCGCGCGCGTTATATACGTATTTATGTGTGTATATTTATATACGTTTATATAATTATATGTATACACGCACACACATATATATATATTTTTTTTCATATATTTATGTGTATTTGGTGTATACGTTCGTATGTGTGCGGGTACAGGCGTTGCGTGGGTTCTGTATGTGCGTGCGTGTTTTTTTTGTGTACGTGCTTGTATTTGCATACCCATGGCGAGTGTTTTCGCGTATGCTTGTGTATGTACGTATATGGATGCGTGTATGTATATATTTAATTTCAATCGCCTCTGTATTTTATTTACTTTATTCTTAACTCTGAAGCCGAGAATCATTCGGTTTCCTAAATAGAATTTTAGTCTACGAGTTCAGTTGTACCATAAACGTGGTTTTGTCTTTGCGTCTAATTGTTCTCAACGATCCATATAATGACGTATTATCTTCGTTTTTTCCGTTCATTGCCAGAGAACGTCCCCACGAACCACCTAATAGAATATTAGTCTACGACTTCATTTATATCATAAACGTGGTTTTGTCTTGGCGTGTAATTGTTTCACCGCATTATTTATTGTTCAAATCCCGCCGAGGTTGACTTTGCCTTTCATCCTTACGGGGTCGATAAGATAAAGTACCAGTAATGCACTGGGTAATTGCTGGCCTTGTGCCTAAAGTAGAAACAATTATTTATTGTTTAAACAATAAAGAAACAATTATTTATTGTTTAAACAATAAAGAAATAATTATTTATTGTTTAAACATATTATCTTCGTTTTTTTTTCTTTCTTTGCCAGGGAACGTTTCCACGAACCAAAGTATCGTCTTCCTGTCTTCTTTCGGTTGCAACGTTTTTCGAAATATTTACTTCTGCGTTCACAGATTAATTATTTTAGTTTCAGAAGATCCCGTTAAGGGTGAAAGCAGCGATTCTTTGCGTAAACTTTAATCTGTTATTTTAACATATATATATATATAGTTATATAAATTCCATATTTTAAACTATGATAAAATGCTGCTTAACAGCAAAATAGAACGATTTATTTTCTGTAGGCACAAAGCAGCTACCAAGTTCGCAAATTTCAAACCAACATGATTCGATCCAGCAATCTCAGAATTCAGACAGAACCACCCGGATTTTAATGTACTGACTACATACCACCCCACTGTTATTAGCTGTCAACTGACCAACTGGTCACTAAATCAACATCATAAATCTCCTAACCTTTCTTTCACTCTCTCTCCCTAAAGCCACATCAACCTCATTAAGATAAGACAATCAGCCTGCCAGACATTTACCACGCCGTCTCATCGTATCCCCCCCCCCACACACACACTCTCTGTTTCCTGTTCTGTAACTTTTGCCCTCTCACTTAATTTTTAACTTATCTTTTATCTGTCATTTGTTACTATTTTTTTATTTTCTACTCTAAGCCTCTGAGATTTGACCACTACATATGTATGTATCTAATGTTTCGTTTCACCTTATTATTATCTCTACCCTCACTTTCATCCTTACGGGGTCGATAAAATAAAGTACCAGTAATGCACTGATGAATTGCTGGCCTTGTGCCTAAAGTAGAAACAATTATCTCTACCCTCACCCCGTCTTTACACATACACTTACTCACAACTGTAACTTTAATCACCACCACCAGCATTATTATCAGCAATCGTATTCTGTACTTATTATTTTTTTAACTTATTGTTTGCATCTTCATCATCTTCATTCTAGCTTCTTTACCTCTTTATTATTATCTTTTATCATTGATGTTATTGTTTTGATTCTCCGTTGTATCTATAAATACCAATGCCATATGTAAAACCTCCAGTATTCTGATGATTTGATCAGAGGTAAACACTGTATTTAAGGTCGAGTGACGCAACTTCGAGTGATTAGCGGCCTTTAGACTCACCTGATCAATGAAACAATTGTTAATACTAGAAATAAAACCTTTTTGTACAGCCGACTATGTTATTCTTCAATCTTTCACTATTATTACTCCAAGAATAACCTGCATAGGAATACTCGCGAACTCGCTACCTAACGATGGAAACCTCTTGTTGAGTCAAACAACGCCGTACGTTAAAACTATCCACAATACAGAGTACTCACAACCTCTAACTGGATTACCTATAATGATAACTTGTTATCCCATATATATATTTATAAATACTGCAAAGCATTCTATACGATGTTCTAACGACTTTACCAATTTGCCACCGCTTTGTGAAGTTAAATATATTATATTATCTAATACTTTCCTCTATATATGCATTCAACTAATACTGGGACACCATAAACTTTAATTTTAAATAATTGTTTTTGATTTAGACACAGGACCAACACTTGGGAGGAGGAGAAAGTCAATTAAATCGACCCTAGTGCGTTATTGGTACTTTATTTATAGACCTTGTAGGATGAAAGGCAAATATATCAGCGGGATATAAACTCAGAACGTAAAAGGGCGTAACTCAATGTCACGAAACATTCTGAAGGCCATCAAATTCTATTGACTTCGGAAGGATTAAAAGCAAAGTTGCCCTCAGAACGCAGAAAGTTCTGTTTAAATACTACAAAGTATTTTCTCTGACACTCTACCAATTCCACCAATCCACCGCGTAATATATGTAATTATAAAGGCACATGTGGGTCGAGAGAGTGTCAGTCTCTTAGCCTGCATCAATCAAAAGGTTTAGGAACTCTATTGTACGTATCCGGAAAATATTTTTTAGAATGTTTAAGAGACCTCATTTGGTATAAGGTGAACAATTTGATCAAGTTTATTTTTATTGTCTCATCAACTATGTTGACTTGGAATTAATTAGTGAATTTTTTTTTTTAACTTAATAAGTAAAAATCTAATCGGTTTTAATAAAATATAAACTAATTCAATGATAATTTGGAAATTATCATCTGAGTGTATAAATGATCGAATATTTCCTTATTCAACCAATAATTATGCCTTCAGGTCTGACCAGGCTGTCTAATTTATTTTCGATAGCACCGCAACTAATTTAGTTAATTATTTCCTATCTGCACGGGGCAGCAGGTTAACTCTTCACTCTATAGCGTCCAACCCAGTAGGTTAGAGTGCAAATCTATTTCAAGTATCTTTCTTAATGAACAACATTATCCAGCACTACATGCTGACAACATATCCTTTAATCCTTACATCGACCAGACTATCAGATGTCCTTATACCTCACTAGTCACAATACATTTACATTCTCCTTCTCTTTCATTTCGACTGGAATCCTTAGTGGCTTACAGGTGCATGAGATTTTAGTTACACATTTTTTTCTTATCGAAGGTGGACATATTATATCAACCCCAGCACTCGACTAGTATTCCACTCTATCGACCCCAGAAGGAGGATTTGAGCCAGAACAAATCATCTTGTCCGACAGCCCCAATGATTCCGCAGTCCAGGTGACAGGTAGTATCATGGCTGACTGGTCAGAGAATTATATTCGCAATCTTGAGGTTGTGAGATCGATTCTCGGACCGGGTGATGCGTTATATCCTTGAGCAAGACACTTTATTTCACGTTGGTCCTTCTACCTCGATTTGCGACCGTTAGATAGTATTAGCAATTGGAAAGACCAAAGGAAACCTTGTTTCCTCGGTCCGATTTGACGAAAGTCTATTGACTGTCAATATATCTATCTATCTATCTACTACTAAAACTCTGATCTTGCGTGCTTGCTTGTCTGTTATGTAATACAGCCAAAAGGGCGCATAATGGGTAAATACTTTGAAAGCAAGTTGCCTCTGAAATGGGAATACAAATTGAATAAAACAAGTTTCGCGAAAATCTGACCCCGGGTTCCCGAGATTCGCGGGTTTTGGGGGGTACCTTCGTAAATAGCCACAACGGTGCATACTGGGAAAATACCTCGAAATTAACATACCCCTGCAAAACTTCGTAAATAGCCAAAACATTGCATAATGAGAAAATACTCTGAATAAAACAAGTTTGGCGTAAATCGCTCATGGACAATATTTTCAATTTTCCAAAAATAGCAAGGAATTCATCTAAATTCAATTTATCTTATTTTATAATGAATATCGAAAGAAATAATCCGTTTGTTTTTTGGTTGCCCATTCTGTAGGTAAGAGAGACAGAGAGGGGATGAAAGAGAGAGAGAGGGGTGAGAGAGAAAAAGAGAGAGTGAGGGTGAAAGAGAGAGAGGGTGATGACAGATAGGGAAAGAGACAGCGTCCTTAACTTTTATTTATTTTAACTCTTCCCCTATCCATAACGTTATTTCTTTCTCTCTCTTTCACAGTTATACTGCTACCGTGTGTATGTGTGTGTGCCAGTGCATGTGTTTACGTACTTAGAGACATGTGTGTGTGTATGTGTGTGTAACAGTACTTAAGTTAGAGACATATATATATATATATATATATATATATATATATATATATATATATATATATATATATATATATATTTGTGTGTGTGTGTGTGTGTGTGTATGTGTAGGATACTTTCGTAAATAGCCAAAACGGTGCATAATGGAAAAATAAGTGATATAACCCTGAAATGGGGATAAAACAGGTTTGACGTAAATCGACATAAAAATATTTCTCGAATGATGAAAATAGTTAAATAATTATTAAAAAAAGATTTTTCAGTGATTTCTCAGTGAATATGATTTCAAAACTACAAGTTGTTTGCACTTCAAGTATCCATATTCGAGCTATCTTTAAACAGACGATATTTTAATTATCAGAAAAACATTAAATGAATATCACTGAAAAATACCAGTTGGTGTTAAACAGTAGGTGTTTATATGTTTGCTTTTGTTAAAAAGAATATTTCAGTTATTTAGAAATATTTAAAAGTGAATTTGATTTCACAAATAGCTTTATTTACATAGACAATATCTTCATTTTTTTAAAATTATTTTCAAGTGAATACGATGGAAAAAATATTTCTTGGCATATTTAAAAAATATTCTTAAGTGAAAATGACTTAAAAAATACAAATTATTTGAACACTGAGTATATATATTTCAGCTTTCTTTAAACAGAATATTTTAATTATTAATAAGTAGTTTTTAAGTGAATATGATTTGAAAAATACGAGTTGTTTAAACAGACAATATTTTCATTATTTAGAAATATTTCTAAATGATGATTTAAAAAAAATATTTGTTGAGGTAATAGGAATTTTTTCTTAGGTGAATACGATTTTCTATTCTTAAATAATGCCTCGACGAGGAAGAAAGAAAACATCTGGTTGGTCTATCGATAGTGGAAAGAAAGCACGGCTAAGGAGAGCCGAAGAAGGTGAGCAAGATAGTGGTCAACGCCAACAAGATCGAGACAGGCATGCGAATAGAAGGATCGATGAGACTGATAAAGCAAGGGCTGCGCGTCTGGCGGAACAGAGGGAAAGAGACAGAAGCAGGAGAGATCATGAATCGGATGGTCGGAGAGCTGCGCGTCTGGCGAAACAGAAGGAAAGAGACAGAAGCAGGAGAGATCATGAATCGTGTGGTCGGAGAGCTGAGCGTCTGGCGGAACAGAGGGAAAGAGACAGAAGCAGGAGAGATCATGAATCGGATGGTCGGAGAGCTGCGCGTCTGGCGAAACAGAAGGAAAGAGACAGAAGCAGGAGAGATCATGAATCGTGTGGTCGGAGAGCTGAGCGTCTGGCGGAACAGAGGGAAAGAGACAGAAGCAGGAGAGATCATGAATCGGATGGTCGGAGAGCTGCGCGTATGGCGGAACAGAAGGAAAGAGACAGAAGCAGGAGAGATCATGAATCGGATGGTCGGAGAGCTGAGCATCAGGCAGAACAGAGGGAAAGAGACAGAAGAAGGAGAGATCATGAATCGGACGCTCGGAGAACTGAATGTCTTTGCCAACAAACCATTAGGGATAGAGCAAGGACAGTTCAACGACGTGACCTCTCTGCTGATGTTGGACAGATGAATAAGATCTGTGTCTGTTGTCATGCAATGCTTTTTCATGGTGAAACTGCTAACTTTTGCTGTATGAATGGAAAAGTCAGGTTGGGGAATCTGCACCCTTTACCCCAGGACCTTCACAGTTTATTTAGTACTGATCAACCTAGGGCAAACGAGTTCAGGAAGAACCTCAGACAATACAACTGCCTGTTCCAAATGACATCTTTTGGGGCCGAAGAAGTTCGTTCCTCAAGGAGTGGATGGAATCCTTCTATCGTTATTCATGGTCAAATTCACCATTACATCGGTTCCTTAACCCCTAATCCCAACGAACAACCCCAATTTCTTCAAATTTACTTCTTGGCTCCTCAGGATACTGATGATTTGAGGATCAGGATACTCCATAACGATGGCATTCAGCGCGACATAGTTGAATTATTGGAAATAATACTCAGACAATATAACCCTTACGTTGCTTCATTTCGAATGGCAAAAGAACAAATTAAAAATATTCCCGAAGCTTCGATTATTATTGATCCTGATAGGAGACCAGCAATGGAACATGAGAGAAGATTCAATGCACAAACTGCAAACGAAGTTGCCGTTATTATACAAAACAGCACCGAACTTCAAGCAAAAAACGGCACATTGTGTTGAAAGAAAAAGGCGGACAATTGCAAATAATCTCAGAGTCCCATCGGTCCTATGATAGTTTGCAGTATGTTCTATTTTTTTCCTTTTGGCGATGACGGATGGCATCATTAGCTGTTAATGAGCAACAAGAAGTTGGCGCCAATGCGCTACTATGCCTATCGAATAATGAAACATGAGAATGAATTCAACCAACTTCTCAGAGGCGGCCGTTTATTTCAGCAATATTTGGTTGACATGGCTGCGAAGATTGAAGGAGATAGACTGCAATACATCCGAATGAATCAAACATCATTGCAATCTACAACATACAAGGGCCTTACTGACGCATTGAACGATGATGACGATTTTCGCAATATTGGCATGCGAATCATACTCTCTTCCACATTTGTCGGTGGACCGAGATATATGATGGAGTGATGCCAGGATGCCATGATGTACATACGGAAGTACGGCAATCCTTCGTTCTTCATCACAATGACATGCAATCCAAACTGGCCTGAAATCCGGCAAAACCTATTCCTGAATCAGAAGCCACATGACAGGCCAGATTTAATTGCCAGAGTATTTGACCTGAAGCGGAAACTGTTAAGAAAGTATCTTACAGGAGAAGATGGCCTATTTGGCAAGTGCATAGCTTACGTGCTGACAGTCGAATATCAAAAGCGAGGTCTTCCTCATGTGCACTGTTTGCTATGGCTCAATGAAGCCTCCAAGCCCAGATCGCAGGAATATGATAAATTTGTTCAAGCCGAAATACCAGATCCAAACAAAGATCCAGAGGGTCATGAATTGGTGCTGAAGCACATGATCCACGGTCCGAATTGCTCTAACAATTCGCCGTGTTGGAAAGATGGAACGTGCAGTAAGCGGTACCCTAAGCCTTTCAATGAATATACATTGTGTGGAGAGGACTCTTATCCTGTGTATAGAAGACGGTCTCCAGGAATGGGAAGATTTGAGGGGCACCAAGAAGGAAGGGGAAGCCGAAATATAACTTAGGAATGGGTGGTTCCCTACAATATGAAATTATTAAAACTGTTCAACTGCCACCTAAACGTAGAGATGTGCTCTTCCGTGAAATCGATCAAATACATTATCAAATATACCACGAAGGGCAGTGATCAGGCAATGTTTGGAGTGAACAAGGAAGATGAGATAATACAGTATTTAACAGGAAGATATATCGGTCCTTCAGAAGCTGTTGCCTTGGTACTTGGATTTCCAATTCATGAGAGAGAACCGGCCGTTGTTCGCATTCAAGTTCATCTACCTGAGGAAAATCAAATCTTCTTTCGGGTCAATGCTGCTGTTAAAGTAAACAATAAACTTGGCTAAGACGACTCTGACTGAGTTCATGGATCTTTGCGATCGCGATCCGTTTGCAAAAACATTGTATTATGCCGATGTCCCAAAGTTTTACACTTGGAGTAATAAGAGATGGGAAAGGAGAAAGGTGGAGAAAACAGTTGAGCAGTATCTAGGGATTTTTGAGGCGAACGTTTTGGGACGAGTATACACTGTTTCTCCACGAAGTGGTGACCTGTATTATTTAAGACTCCTTCTGCATCACGTCAAAGGGCCAGTATCCTTCAACTCTTTGAAAATGTGTGATGGAGAACTCCTGCCATTATTCAAAGACGTCTGCAGAGAGAAAGGTTTGCTTCAATCGGATGATCATTGGCAGCAGACTCTGGAAGATGCTGAGCGAACAAGGCTTCCCACAGCCATGAGAGATCTATTCATCGTGCTCCTCACAAATACGGAAATTGGCAATTCCAGTGCTTTATGGGTTTGTAGTAACTATGGCGACAGTGTGTTGACTATAGCAACGCAGTGTCGCCACCTGTGGGTAACACAAAAAATAGCGAATTACTTCCCTTATCTCGGCGTTCTCTAAAAGAAGAGATGCCAATGTAAAACTCAAGAGATTTGTTTTTCAATTCCAGTCGCCTTTGTCCTGCCACGTGGACGTACTTTGTAAAAACGCCTGTTTTTGACCAAGAGATTTTCATATATCTTCTTGAATGTAAGAATTAAGCCATTGCCGTTTAGCTTGCAGGGTATGTCCTATGAATGAAATTATTATGTCATGTTTTATTAAATGAATCATTTAATAAAAGATTAGCCTTGTTATCGTTAAAGCCCTTCTGTTTTAATTAATAATCTTAGAGAGATGAGATGTCGTTCACACGCCTGGACGATATATATTTTTTCTTTATTGGTGACCCCGACGTGATAATGAATCTGTGAATAAAAACGCCATGTCTCAACCGTCTAAAATGTTTGTAAAAACAAAGAATTTGGCCATCAATAACACATTCCGAGTTCAAAACGTAAGCAAAGAAGATTTAATTATTTGGTTCCGTAGAGCTATCTCCCCGAAATTGTCTAGCATAGGCGAACTGGGAACGGGTGTCGACTTCTGTGTTGGTATGGGGATATTATTTCCTGGTTCAATTACAATTGAAGATATAAAATTGAACCCTGTTACCGACACAGATAAACGTCAGAATTTCAAATATCTTCAAGCTGCTTTTAAAAATGTTGCTGTCGATAAAGATATTCCAGTTGACAATTTGATAAAAGGAACCTTTAAAGGGAATTTCTTCTTTGGAAAATGGTTTAAAGCATTTTTTCACGCAAACTATAAAGGCCAAACTTATGACTTGTGTCAACTACGCGGCTTGAATAATAATTGCACCAATTTACAACTTCTAGTTCCTCCATGCTATCGTTTGTTTTACGATTTTTATAAAAAATCTGGTCGGAGGTGATTGTAGTAACTATGGCGACAGTGTGTTGACTATAGCAACGCAGTGTCGCCACCTGTGGGTAACACAAAAAAATAGCGAATTACTTCCCTTATCTCGGCGTTCTCTAAAAGAAGAGACGCCAATGTAAAACTCAAGAGATTTGTTTTTCAATTCCAGTCGCCTTTGTCCTGCCACGTGGACGTACTTTGTAAAAACGCCTGTTTTTGACCAAGAGATTTTCATATATCTTCTTGAATGTAAGAATTAAGCCATTGCCGTTTAGCTTGCAGGGTATGTCCTATGAATGAAATTATTATGTCATGTTTTATTAAATGAATCATTTAATAAAAGATTAGCCTTGTTATCGTTAAAGCCCTTCTGTTTTAATTAATAATCTTAGAGAGATGAGATGTCGTTCACACACCTGGACGATATATCATTTTTCTTTAGGTTCGATTTAAGCATTCGCTGTCTGATTACCTTCAAATAGAAAAAAGGGCTACCAGAAACTCTAACCTTTTGATTAGCGAGAGACATTATGATCAATGTCTTCTGCATTTTGAAGACAAACTTAACGACCTGGGCAAAAGTCTTAGTGACTTTAACTTACCAAGGCCAAATAATATTGTTGCTAATCAGGATATTGGCAATTTGGAGTTATTGCATGAATTGCAATACAGCAGAGAGGAGCAGCGACGATTTGTAGAAGAGACAGAGCCTCTATTGAATAGTGAACAAAAACACGTGTATGACTTCGTTTGTAACAGTTTAGAGACGAACACATCTGCATTGATTTTCATTGACGCTCCAGGTGAAACAGGAAAGACATTCCTGATTAACTTAATTCTTTCAAAAGTCATGGGAAACGGTGACGTGGCTATTGATGTTGCGTCATCTGGCATTGCCGCCACACTGATGCCTGGTGGAAGAACAGCGCATTCTAGGTTCAAAATACCGATAGTAGTGAAAGAAAATGGTCTGTGCAACATTGATAAAAACTCAAAGACGGCAAACTTCTTCCAGTATACAAGGCTGATTGTTTGGGATGAGTGTCCTATGATTCGGAGGGAAAGCTTCGAAGCTGTTGACCTCACTCTGCGTGACATATGCGAAAACAATGAGGCATTCGGTGGAATTTTGACAATTTGCTGTGGCGATTTCCGTCAGCTTCTTCCGGTAGTGAAAAGGGGAAATAAAGCGGACGTGGAAAACGCCTGCATTAAAAAATCCTACTTATAGCGAAGCTTCAAAAGATTTCAGTTGAAAACAAACATGCGATTGGGTGCGGGAGTAGGAGACTATTCACAGTTCCTATTGGATATTGGAGAAGATAAGATTAAAAAAAAACTGAAAATGAGGAAATTATTTTGCCAAAAGAAATGGTTCTCCAAGCAACAACTATGGAAGAATGTATTGATTTCATCTACCCCTCATTCGACAATCCAGCTGAAGTGTTTTCGAACAATTGCATCTTAGTACCTCTGAATGAAATGATGAGAAGCATCAATTCCACCTGTATCAGACTCTTCCCTGGAACCATAAAAGAGTACCGATCCTATAATTCTGTGAGTGATGGTGCCAATGCCACTCATTTCCCGACTGAATTCCTTGATTCGGTTGAACTACCAGGACGGCCACCACATATCCTGGAATTGAAAAAAGGGTCGCCAATAATTCTTATAAGAAACTTGAATCCTCCAAGGCTTTGTAATGGAACGCGCGTGATCGTGGAAAAACTGCTCGACAATCTCATAGTAGCAAGAATCAACACTGCTGCTTTCAGAAATGAGATCGTTATGATACCTAGAAAAGAATTAATCTATCCGAAGGTGAGGATATCCCTTTACAGCGAGGCCAATTCCCAGTTCAATCGTGCTTCGCTATGACTATTCATAAAGCACAAGGACAAACTAGGGAAAACGTCCTGGTTTATCTGGAACGACCTGTATTCCAATATGTTCAACTGTATGTAGCCCTTAGCCGCGGAAAACGAAAAGAAAATGTTTCTGAAGGATACCCAGTCAACTAAGAATGTTGTCATCAAAAGCATTCTTTTGAACAAACTGTAACAGCGTAAATATGAGAAAATGTTGATTCCGACGTCAGAAAATGAAAGGAAAAGGAAAAACTAAGACAAGTAAGAATAATTTCTTTAAAATTTTTGTAAATAAAACCAGCTTTTCATTGCAACTTTTTAAGCAGAAACATCTTTCAGAACAAACACTCAAGCATCCATAGAGATATAGAAAAAAGAATTTTGAAGTGGAGTGATTTGATAGCTATTAGTGAAAAATGATTTGATATTTTCTTTGTGAAAATACTTGTGAATAATAGAGTGAAAAGACAAGTTTCGCGTAAATCGAACCACGGGTTCCCGAGTTACGCGGGTTTTTTCGGGTACCTTTATAAATAACCAAATCAGTGCATAATGGGAAAACTCTTTGAAAGTAAGGTACCATTGAAATGTGAATACAAACGCAGATAGTGGTTGTGAGAGGGAGAGAGCTGGTGGTATTGTTGAATGAAATTATGACAGGTGACTTCAAAGAATTGAATACAGCATTACTGTATCTAGCTGGAATTTGGTGACTGAATATTAAGTTATATGTATCTTATAACTTGTGTTAGGACAGGATGTATGTGTGTGTGTGCCTGTAACCAGTGCATATAGGCCACAGACACCCCCACACACAAACACATATATACACGTACATATACACACACATATACACGTGTATATATATTGGCTTTCCAATGTCATTTTACATTATATACATTTTGTGTATATTTTAATTATTTAAAAAATTATTTTTAAGTGAACATGACCCAACGGGTCACGGGTGGTCTAGTATACTACTAAAACTCTGTGATGGCTTGCTTGCTTGTCTGTATTGTAATACAGCCAAAGGGGCGCATAATGGGAAAATACTTTGAAAGGAAGTTGCTCCTGAAATGGGAATACAAATGGAATAAAACAAGTTTCACGTAAATAGAAGCACGGATTCCCGATATATGGGGTTTTCTGGGTACCTCCATAGACAGAGAGAGAAGGATAGAGAGAAGGAGATAGTGGTTGTGAGAGAGTAGATTGAAAGAGAAAGGGAGTTGGTGTTGTTGTTGTTGTGTATATATATATATATATATATGAGTGTGTGTATATATATATGTGTGTGTGTCTATGACCAGTGTATATAGATCACAGACACCCACATATATATATACACACACACACACACATTTATATATATACATACACACACGTATATATATATATATATATATGGGCCTTCCAGTTTCATTTCACATTAAACACATGGCTGTGTATATTCTAATTATTTAAAAATTATTTTTAAGTGAACATGATTTAAAAAAAAATATTTTGAAGTGAACGTGACCCAACGAGTCACAGGTGGTCTAGTACAAATGTTCTCAACCCATTTCGGCCCAACGAAATTGCCCCTCGAAATCACGACCCCCCACCCCCACCCACCCTCACCCTATTTTTCTATTTTTCAATATACTACTGATTTTGATATCAGTAGATTACTGGGCCAAATCAAGTTATGTTAGAATCTTTAAAAAATACTCGTACGAATTAAATACAAAAAAGTTTCAGTCCAAAACAAAAGCAAACTATTTCAAATTATATATTTTTGACAAATAGACGTGAATGTTCTCAAAGATTTGATCTCAGTCGAAAAAGCTTTTTTTTTTTTATTTTGTATTTCACTGTTAGCTGTTGTAATATTTTGAGTGGATAGACAATTCTACAATTCAAACTGTAAAGTCAAAATACAAAAGATGTAAAATATGAAGAATTTCTTACCTTTCTCTGAAATCACAAACTAAGGGGGAAAATAGTACCTTGCAAAATAAAATACCTCGTAGCAAAATAAAATACTTAGTAACAACGAATGAATTGGGAAGCTTGGTGACAGTGAGAAAGAAATATCTGTATTCCTTATATATATATACAGAGATAGATACACACACACACACACACACACACACACACACACACACACACACACACACACATAAATGCGCGCGCATACACACACAGACACACACATATACACACACACATATAGATACAGACACACGAACTTCTATGTGTGTGTGTGTGCCTTGGTTTTGGTACAGAAAGAATAGATACATAGATAGATAGATAGATACATAGATAGATAGACGTGTACCAAACACACGCAAAGAGGGAGGAACAGAGAGAGTAAGAAATGTGTGTGTGTGTGTGTGTGTGTGTGTTTGGTACACGTCTATCTATCTATGTATCTATCTATTTCCAACAGGGGGCTCAAACATGCAGCCCGCGAACTACTTTTCTGTGGCCCGTGGTAGAACCAATATTTCATATTGTATTATAACTGGTGAAAATAAGGCGGTGAGCTGGTGGAATCGTTAGCACATCTGGCGAAATGCTTAACGGTACTTCTTCCGTTTTTACGTTCTGAGTTCAAATTCCGCCGATCTCAACTTTACCTTTCATCCTTTTGGGGTCAATGAATTAAGTACCAGTTGTGTACTAGGATCGATGTAATCGACTGAACCCTAAACCCCAAATTTCATGCCTTGTTCCTATAGTAGAAATGATTATAACTGGTGAAAATCTTCCCCCACCACCACGTTTGGCCTACTGTGCCTCTCCTCCAGGACGAAATGGCCCTTTTGTGTCCTTGAGTTTGAGACCCCTCTTCTACACACATACATATATACTTTACTTTTTTCTGTCTCTGGACTACGCCCATGCTGGAGCATCACCTTGGTAAGTTATGGGGACGTCAACAAACCAACAAGCATTGGTGGGAGGGCAAAGACACACACAGACATATATACGACGGGCTTCTTTTAGTTTCGGTCTATCAAATCCACTCACAGGGCTTTGGTCGGCTCGGGCAGTGGGACTGAACCCGGAAATATGTGGTCGAGAAGCAAGCTTCTTGTCACACTGCGCATATATATATATATATATATATATATATATATATATATATATATATACAGTATTTTCCGTAGTGTTGTAATATGAATATTACACACAGTAGATGGACAGCTCACGTAGAGTTTGCCCGACGGTTCCAGTTGTAGTTTCAAAAGTAATCCGGAGAAAATAGAAGGATTTAAATGGATACAGTTTAGTTAAAAGGAATTTATTGACACGTGTTTCAATAACAGTTACATAACCTGAAAACAGCTATATATATATGGAGGAAATTGTAGTTTACTTGAAGCATTGCGTAATGAAGTATAAACGTTTGGAGTTGGAAGGCCAAAACAATGCAGGTATGGATATAGAATATAAATACAAATGCAAAAGATATTGTTGACAATTAGTCTTTTACCTTAAATTTATTTGAATATCCTTAATTTTCGAGATAATATCTCTTCTTCGGAAGGAAGTAAAGGGGTTAATCCAGTATTCTAATTAGCTTGCCAAGTCATGCTGACAGGAAATGGTACAGAGATTCCATTCTATTTCTAATGTCAAAGGGTGAAGGTTAGGTGGATAAAGAGTTGTCTCCCTTTAAAAAGGTTTTGTACATGTATGTTTAAGTGTGTGGGAGAATACGTGAAGGTGTAAGTATGCGTGTGTGTGTGTGTGTGTGTGTGTGTGTGTGTGTGTGTGTGTGTGTGTGTGTGTGTGAGGATATGTCTATATGTAAATGTGGGGGCTAGATGCTCTATCATGTTAAAACTGGTCTTTATGTGTGTATGTCTGTGTGTGAGAGAGAATAAGTGGAGGTGTAAGCGTGTGTGCGAGTGTGTGTGTGAGAGGGGGTACGTGGAGGTGTAAGTATAGGGCTAGATGCTCTATCATGTTAAAAATTGGGTGTTGAGTTCTAGTCTATTATTGATTGGTGGTTGTGTTTTGTCTATAATCAGTGCTTCTTTAATTCTAAGATCCTAACTGTTATGTTTTTGTCGGTGTTTTTGCATTTCACTAGGTGTTTCTTGAATGAGGAAGCGTTAGTATTGAGGTGTTCTTTTATTCTTATGTGAAGTGGTCTGGTGGTGCTACCTATGTAGAAATTATTGCATTTGTCGCACTCTAATTTGTATACGACGTAAGCCTGGTGGCATAAGTCTGTGTCGTTGATGGGGCAGTTGGCTAGCCTGCAGCAGCTGTCTGGTGGTGTGTCTTTTGGTTAGCTGTCCGCGTAGAGAAAGTTCTGAGTGGGCTAGTTGGATATCTAGTCCCTCTCGTCTGATAGCTCTGCGGATGACTGTTGTTGTTTCGTCACTGAAGTGTGGGAGATTCAGGAAGCAGGTGTTAGTGCCTCGGGTGTGGTGTCCTCTGTTGTTTCTGGCACGGTTCGCGGTGGACGTCGAGTATCCGTTCAGTTTAAGTATATATATATGTGTGTGTGAGTGTGTATAATATATATATTATACACACACACACACACACACACACATACACACACACACACACACATATATATATATATATATATATATATATATATATATATATATATATATATATATATATATATATATATCCTTACACACTTAAACATAAATGCATGTATATATACAAATGTATAAATACATAGCTATATACATACGTAAATGTATGTATGTATCTAGATTTATAATACAATTTTTTAATAGCTTTAATCTTAAGGTAAAAGTAGAGAATAATTATAAAATAGTTAATTTTTTAGATGTAACTTTAAACTTAATACTGGTCTTTATTATCCATTTCATAAAATCAATGAGAATTTAAACTATGTTAACTTTAATTTCAATCACCCGAGATCTGTTAAAAACACTATTGTAAATTCCGTACAGCAACGTATTTCTAGAATTTCAGCGAATAAAAATATATTTGAAGATAAGGCACAATATTATAACGAAGCTTTAAGTAGAGCAGACTATAATAATTGTTTCTACTTTAGGCACAAGGCCAGCAATTGCCCAGTGCATTACTGGTACTCTATTTTATCGACCTCGTAAGGATGAAAGGCAAAGTCAACCTCGGCGGGATTTGAACTCAGATCGTAAAGGGACGTAACTATGCTGGAAAGCATGGCATCCGACCCTCTACCAATACTGCCAATCGGGCTATAATAATGAAATTAAATATGTTGATAATAAAGATATGCCAAATAACCATAATTATAATTATAATTATAATAAGAAACCTAGCACTAACTCTAAAACTAAAAGAAGAAATAGAACTAGAAATATATTATGGTTCCTCCCTCTTTCTCATTAAGTATTAAAACTGCAATAGCTCAACTATTTTTTAAAGCTCTAGATAATTGTTTTCCCAAGAGAGGCCAGTGAAATAGAACTTACAAGGTCTAGGCTAAACAATGAATGGAATAACAACACCCAAATAAACAACACTGACCTAAGAGAAGTATAAATAAATAAATAGATAAATAAATAAATAAATACATACACAAGCACAATAACAACAAACACATATAAACACACACTAGTAAAGATAGAATACATTAACCAATACACAGTCACCCAATCTCGAACACACATCAAACAAAACACTATTCTCACACGCAAACGCATGCGCAAAGAAGACAAAATAAAATAAACAAATAAATTAGATTACCGATATAAAAGACACAGAAGCGAAAAGCGAAAACCAACCAAACAGTGAGTGTGTTCTGTTAATAATTCTGGCAATATTACACAAATATGACCCTCCCCAAGTATAACAATATTTGTTTCGACACACGATTTCATATCAAAACTCTCGCAAAACTAATTCATCGCCGTTATATATATATATATATATATATATATATATATATATATATATATATATATATATATATATATATATATATATATATTTAAATCTACATACATACATTTACGTATGTATATAGCTATGCATTTATACATTAGTATATATATACATGCATTTATATTTAAGTGTGTAAGGGTGTTGACATGATTTATGTTGTTTTGTTTTGTTTTTTGTAAGGAGAAAATGTTTGCCTCCAGATGTTATTACCTAAGGAGATTAAATACCACAGCTCTGGCTGAAAGCTGACCAGGTTCTCGACCTCATCAAACACTAACACCGGCCTGTGTGTGTATATGTGTGTGTGTGTGTGTGTATGTATGTGCGTGTGTATGTATGTATGTTTGATTGTATGTATGTATGTACGTATGCATGTGTGTGTATGTTCGTATGTATGTATATTACACCCACACCTTTCACCACCATTGCTTCTTTTTGTTGTCATTTCTATTGAAGTTGTTCTCGTAACTGTTGTAAAAGTTGACGTTGTCCTTATGTTCATTTTATTTGATTTCTTTTGTTTTTCTTTTATCTCTCTAGGGAATTCGTTGACAAGCTTTTATTTATTTTCTTCGTTTTCTTCATTCAAATGCATTCACACTGGCTGTCTAAGAGACGTACAAATATGACTTATAAAACTTACCAAACTAAAGGGGCTTCCAGCGCACCCCAAATCTTCAAAATCCCCCTAACGCCCCCTGGATCTCCGAAACGCCCCGGCGAGGGCATATGCCCCTTTGGTCTAGTATATACTAAAAATGAAAGACCACCTGGACACTTTATCGCAGCAAACTTCAACCTTAACAGTTCCAGTCACTACAAGGAAAATCACCTCCGACATCCAGACGCTTACACAACACCACACCCCAGAATACTCCTAGAATAGTTTTCTAAAATCACTATCTTCCCCACTCAACAGAAATAACTGCAACGTCTGTAATTTTACTATCCCTAAAACTGTGCTAGAATGAACACCACCGACAACAATATGAACTAATAAGTAATCTAGTGTTTCCATCCCCCGGAATGTACAGCCTTGTATCAATCAAAAACATTTATATTTATAGTTTCATTCACTATTTATATTTATAGTTTCATTCACTACCTTCCATTGTCTAGCCTTTTTATTTTATTATCCCCTCTAGAATTTCATATGCTTTCATTTCTTCAAAGGAAATTCACACAATTAATCAAGGAAAGCCTGAGAGCCTGGCAATTGTCTTTGACCTGAGACCACGTGTTTAAATTTATACAATTACTGGCTCGGCAAGTGATAATTTAAAAGCAAAAATTGAAGCCAGTAAAAACTGGCCTGTGATTAAGTGTCACATTTTAGCGTACGTGACGATGGGCAGATATGGAAATGTGTTATGTCTGGTGAGACAGGGATAACAGCTGGTCACAGCATATTACACCCACAATAGCTGGCAATGAAAAAGCTGTGGGAAACTAAACAAGCACAACCTGCCATACTCTGTATATCATCATAAGATGAAATCAAGATACAAAGGATTGGCCTTTGAATGAAGAAAACGAAGAAAATAAATAAAAGCTTGTCAACGAATTCCCTAGGGAGATAAAAGAAAAACAAAAGAAATCAAATAAAATGAACATAAGGACAACAAGATAAATCTTTTTCCTGCGTCAAAAAATATCGACCCTGATTTCAATACAGCCAGGGAAACATGAGTGCATTCTTTACTCTGTGATGGTGTTTGTAGCATAGTTGGCTACAACTTGTTTTGAATTAATCGTGGTGGTTGTGGTGTGATGTGTGATGGTCTACGTTCTTTCAAACTTTTCAGCAATCCCTTGCGATGATTGGAACCAATCACAAGAAGTATTTTTCTGCGATATGCGTATGACCATGTTAACACTTCTATTTGGAGTTGTTTACCACCCCGGCAAAAAAATTACCATCAAAACTCACATTATGTTGATATTCTCGGAGTTGCTACCAGGAAAACAGCCACTTATAATTTCATTGCAGGCGACTTCAATTACCCTGAACTTGATTGGGAAACCTTTTGTTGGTCTCAAAGTGCAAATAAGTTCTTTCAGCTAATGCTGGATTCGAACTGGTCCCAAGCAGTCACCTGTCCCAGAAGAGGTAACAACACGTTGTATCTGCTCTTTACATTTACTCCTGAAACGGTTATTAGTATAACTACAGGGGGACCTTTAGGTGACACAGATCATGCCAATATGCCTCTTATGGGCAATAACAAAAACTACAACCATCTTCAAACTGCTCGCTTTGACTGGAATAAAGCAGACTGGATTTCCTACTGCACTAAGCTACTGGCTTGAATTTAACGACACTGGAGATGTGAATACTATACTTCAGAACATCCTGAATTCAATATGGACAGCATGTGCATCATCAGTACCACGTAAGCACACAAAACATCCCAGCAGTCTAACTTGCCAGGAAAGGACTTCGTGGTACTGAATGGGAATACAGACTACATAGATCAGAAGTTAATAGAAAAAAAGCGCAATAGATCAGCTAACCATCTCACCACTATCTGGTAGCAACTAGGCTGTGCTTGAATTTGAACAGCATATAGCAACCAATACTGACAGCAAAGTGTTCTGGAAATATGTACGTTCTAAGCAGAGATCTCACTCTCCAGTTGATCTTCTTTGCCATCCCCACACAGGCAGGATAACTGACGATCCCAAAGAATGCTCAGAAGGTATTGCTGAATGCTATGCAGGCATATTTACTGTTGCAAATCAAAATGTACCATCTCCACCACCTCTGACATCAAATTCTATATCAACTATGGAATTTACACTTGCAATGCTGCGACGCCACCTTAAGAATAAGCGCAACTATGCCTCTCATGTTCTTGATGGTGTCAGGAACCTACTTCTCAGACGTGGTAGGTACTTTCTTCTGCACCAGCTTTCACTCTTCTTTCAATTCTGCCTTAACAACGGTGTTACCCAGAGCAGTGGAAAACTGCCAGTGTCATTCCTCTGTTCAAAAAGAGTGAGCACACGTCGCCTGTCAACTATCGTCCAGGCAGTCTTACTATCTGCATCGCTAATGTGATGGAGTCCTCTGTCAGAGAAATACTCTCTGGAACTTCTGCAACTCTCACAGCCATATCTGGCCCTCGAAATTTGTATTTATATCTAACTCCAGCTGCTGTGATCAACTCACCGAGTTTCTTGAAGACATTACCCGAATGACTGATGGCGGCTCATGGATGGATGTTATTTATCTTGACTTTGTTAAAGCTTTTAATTCTGTGCTACACAAAAGACTTCTGGCCAAACACTCTGCAATGGGTGTGAGATTATCTTTATAACTGGTTGAAGTCCTTCATTCTCAGTCGAAAAGAAGCAGTCACGGTTCTAAGACAGCATTCTTCACCCTATGAGATGTTTTGTTTGTTGCATATATTAATGACATAGATGCCAACTTAAAGAATGCCACAGTGCTGAAATACGCAGATGACATTAAGCTGTACCTTGAGATAAAAAGGACAGATCCTGTACGCTATAGATCTTTCCTGCAATCAGACCTGGACACAATGCAGCAATAGAATACGGACTGGCAACTCAAGTTGTGGACAAGTGTACCACCATGCATTTTGGGAGGAAGAACCCAGCGTTCACATACTCCCTCCACGACACCAATCTCAAGAAGTTTTCTTGTGAACGTGACCTGGACATTATTGGCAACAGCGATTTGCATTGGACAAAGCGTATCTCTAAAATGTTCAATAAGGCCGAGGGTATCTTGGCATCACTCAGTAAGACTTTTGTCAGCCGCCTTCCAGTTATCTATTCAAAGCTGTATATAGCTATAGTGCGTTCTCACTTAAAATTTGCTTCACCAGTCTGGAACCCCTATATTGCTCAGAATATTGATTCCCTGGAAACTGTTCAGAGACGTGCAACCAAACGGCTACCCTCCATTAGGCATCTGCCATACTCTGAACGCCTTCCCTGGGCATGGATACATTAAAGCTCCAACGTCTGACTTGGAAGACACCCATAAGATTATTAACCATCTTTCCAACAACAACCCTGAGCACATTTTGAATTCCATATGTCTAACACTCATGGACATACTTACAAAATCAGAAAACAATACAGCTCCCATGACTTTCGGAAACATTTTTTCACTGTCAGAATTGTTGAAGTATGGAACAAACTACCTGCATCAGTTGTTAGCTGTCGAGACACTGCACCCCCTCAAAACTTCGATGCTTCCCGAAATTCGCCAGAACTACACCTGATATGCATACACACGCACACATATGAGTGTGTGTCTGTGTGTATATCATGACATACACTGTTCAGTTTCCTGGCATTTGTACATTATTCTATGTACTATACATGCACCTTGATGAGTTGTAGTGCACTTGAGCACCGTACACAATAATTTTCATTATCATTTTAAATCGCTTGCAGTGGAACTAAGTGACAAGTTAGCAAACAGTGCGAAGAAAACATTTACAGCAAGAAATAAATTATCTAAAGTGCATTTAAGTTTCTTTTTGTTTTTTTTCTTCTTTTTTTTTGTTTTTAATGACTAAGATAACTTTTTGGAAATGTAATTCCACACCAGCTATCTTCACATGAAATTTAAAAATATATATGGCCGTGTGACAAAAGAGTTCGCTTTGAAGACACGCATTTAAGGGAATTTTGAGCAAGTGTTAAAAAGCGTAACCTAACCGTTCTGAAAATACAGATCGAATATAGAGATTAAAATACGTTCTGGGGTAGATGTGATCGGCTAAACCTTTGAAGGGTTGCCCTTAAATGGCCGCAGTTCACTGACTGTAACTAATAAACGCATGAAGGAATATGCATATACGTATTGACATGGGGAAGTTTCTCAGAGATGCCTTTAGAGCAGTGGTTCCGAAAGTGGGTTCCGCAAAGGAGTGTCTGGGGTCCTGAGAAAAAAGGTAGAGGTGTATTACGACCATATAAAAGTTTTAAACTTTGACATTCCCCTAAAGTTTCTGAATCAAAAAGGGTTCCCCGTTTGAAAAGGTTTGGGAAACCCTGCTTTAGAGTATATGTATATATGTAATTTCACGAGGAAATTAAATAGAGATAGCTTCTCCATGGAGAAGGTATACTTAAATTGGAGTTAATATATTTAACGTGGCGAGTCACCCTTCCAACGATCCTGCCAACAAATGTTTAATCAATTAAGATCACACTCATATTGTAAATTCATTAGCTTTAATGGTAATTATTGCCAATGGCAAAGGAGATAACTTAAATTAAAATTCATAAAAATTGAAAGAAGACATCCAATAAAGAAGGGTTTGATTCCTTGGTAATTAGGATGACAACTTAAGCTTTTACTGTTAATTCATGCGGTAGACCAGTCATGCTAAACATGCGGCCCTTTACAAGCACACCTGCGGCAGCGGCACGTACAAAGGTTTTTACAGCGTGAGTATGTTTTATTTTCGTAATATAAAATTTAAAAAAATTGTTGTAATGTGCGCAATTAGTTGTCGTGTGTGGCTCTCCGAGAACACATATGTGACCCATGTGCCCTTCGCGGGAACCTCAGTTTGATATGCCTGGTGTAGACACTTATTTATACTTCATGCGGACGACATTTACTATGTCATTATTTTAAATTGCTTAAGGGCAGTGTGTTGGCAGATCTAGACAAAACTCTTTGCCACATTTGTTCCAGTTTTTTTCATTCAGAGTTCCAATCGCGCTAAGGTCAATTTTACCTTTTATTCTTCTGGGCTCGATAGAATTAAGTACCAGTCAAGTTCTGGAGTGACTTAATCGTCTTTCTCCGCCCGCTGATAATGCTGACTTTGTGTCTAAATTAGAAGCCATTACTTTATATTGTTTAATCAGTGAATGTTCTTGCAATCATTCTAAAGTCCAACAAGGCTATGCTTGAGGGGGGGGGGGGGGGGGGGGGGGCTTAATACGACTGAAACATGTCTGTGTTTGTCATCACCCATCGCCTGCATCCATTCAATTTTTAATAAATTTGTGCTTCATTATTGTTTACCTTCCATTTGATAGGAATTATCGTTAACGGTAAAATGTTTTTTTCTTTTCATTAGAGATGTAATTTTAATTGATTATTATTTTTTTCCTTTTATTCATTACGTTACATATATTAGACCCCCTATTTAAGTACGTGTATGCATCACATGCATAAACCCACACAAACTCGAGCACACA
>OZ024740.1:149632578-149635078 GCA_964016885.1 Eledone cirrhosa
AGAAACCCCAAGAGATATGTGAAATACTGAACGAACAGTACAAAAGTGTGTTCACATGTCCACTGAGGCACATGCAAATAACAAAGCCAGAGGAGTTCTTTGATGCCACAACACTAGATGAAGAAATGGCAACCATCAACCACATAGACATAACGGAGGAGGATGTGGTGTACGCCATAGATGAAATTAGAACAGACTCAGCTGCTGGACCTGATCGATTCCCAGCAGTCCTCTTAAAAACATGTAAGCGAGCCTTAACAACTCCACTGAAGATGCGCTTCAGAAGCTCCTTGGCTAGCGGTATACTACCCAGGGAGCTGAAAGAAGGCACAATATGCTCTATTCATAAAGGAGGTAGCAGAGCGGCGGCCAAAAACTATAGGCCAGTCTCCCTGACGTCGCATATCAGTAAGGTCATGGAGCGAGTCATCAGAAAGAAACTGATTACTTTCCTCGAGGAAAATGACCGCCTGACTAGCACGCAACATGGCTTCCTTCCGCCCAGGAAGAAGCTGCCTTACACAGCTGCTACATCACTACGACTTCGTACTGAAACAACTGCTAGACTGCTTACATGTGGACGTGATATATCTTGACTTTGCGATGGCCTTTGACAAGGTCGACGACGGAATGATATGTCACAAACTACACGGACTCGGCATAACTGGAAAAGTAGGTGAGTGGCTGCGTAACTTCTTAAAGGACAGAAGCCAGACAGTCGCTGCAACGGAGCCCTCTCAAAGGAAACATCAATAACAAGTGGGGTACCCCAAGGGACAGTCCTGGGACCACTACATCAATATATATGTATCTGTATGATTCTTCAGTTGAATAGGAGGTTAATTATATGTACAAACATTGATAGTGCGCTGAGGACTCCAAGCCTAAGTTTGGAAGAAACAATTGTCAGCGATTAAATGTTTTAAACATAACTTTGATACTTGTGTATTCTATATGTTTATATATATATATATATATATATATATATATATATAACGAAGGAAATGTGGTAAGGAACCAGGTGGACCACAACGCACCAAAGTACTCAATACTTAGGGTAGTAGAGTGGGTAATAGGAACAAGTAAGACCCCGACGGCTGAGCTCAAGCCGTTTCGACGGCTAATTCTGGACTGAATGAAAATTTATTCTGGTATTTAAATAGTCGAGCTTATCAAGGGGTAATTCCATATATGGTCAAAGAGATAATCACCAGGATTGGTGACATCACAAGTTAGTAGTAAATCTGTGATTACAAATTGGTGGGGGAAGGGGTAGCTG
Source organism: Eledone cirrhosa (assembly GCA_964016885.1). NCBI lineage: Eukaryota > Metazoa > Mollusca > Cephalopoda > Octopoda > Eledonidae > Eledone > Eledone cirrhosa. The sequence goes on from OZ024740.1 coordinate 149,633,858, forward strand.
AACCTGCCGGTAGGAGAAAAAGGGAGAGGGGGTGGAGTAGACCCATTCGTGCGTTGGTAGTGCCGGCTACAGCTGGGTGTGAGGTCAAAGAGGATTCTGGGGAGGGGGAGGGGGAGGAAGTAGAAACGGTAAGTAGAACAATGAAGGGTAAAACTATAAAAAGTACTGAGAGAGAAAAAAAAAAAAAGCAAAGTCTGGTTACTAAGACTTAAGTCTCTCGCTATTGCTAGGCTAAAGAAATACATAAATAAATAAATAAACAAATAAGTGAATAAAAGAATAGATAAATAAATTTTAAAAATATATATATATATATATATATATAATGAAGAATAAAAAAATAAATAAAAATAAACTAGGTGGGACGGAATTAAAGGGACCCTTATACGAGGTATAAGTGCGTGTATCGTACGGTGACGGGTCAGCAAGGGGGGGGGGGGGGGCAACATACTGAAGAGACTACCACGAAATAATAAAGGTTTCTACCCCAATCACAGGGTCAGCAAACACCATTTATCCAGTTCGACATAAAGAGCTACTATGCTTCTATCACCTTACCGCTACTTACTGCCGCCTTGGACTTCGCCGAAGCACTCGTGCCCATCACCGACCAGGAATGAAAAATCATCTTCCACGCCAGGAAGCCTGTCTTACTCTTATTTTACAGGTTATACATTTCTTATCTATACAGGGGGTCTTTGAAAAGGGTATGTCTTGCTAATAAGTGTTTTTATGGAGGTACCTGGTCTTTCTACTATCTTAATATTGAGTTTATGTTTATCTAGTGCCCTTCTAAATTTGTAAGCTAATTCACCTCTAGGGATTGTATCGATGAACATTACACTCTGGTATTTATTGCTATCATACCATGAGTTTATTCTATTAGCCTTATTCCTAGTTCTTTCTATTCTATTCCAAAATTTGCTCCTATACAAGGGGCAGGTCCTATTTGTGTCATTATTTACCATTTTTTCCCATTTGGTTCTGGCTCCTCTATACACTCTGAGTTTATCTCTCTGATTGTAACCAGAGAACTGCATACGGTGGATGAAGTGTTGTATGAAGTGTTGTATGTGTCTCTCTAGTTCTTCGGGGTTGCACATGCGGGACACGTTTCTCATCACCCGTACCAAAGTGAGAGCAATGTTAAATAATGACACAAATGGGACCTGCCCCTTGTATAGGAGCAAATTTTGGAATAGAATAGAAAGAACTAGGAAT
>OZ024740.1:149640078-149645078 GCA_964016885.1 Eledone cirrhosa
TTATTCTTAATATTATTAAACCAGCGAATTGCTATATATATATATATATATTAAGGTTAAGCTCAACTACACCACTAGAAATAGCAGACTACCCACTTTCTACCACCTCATCAAGACCCACAAGAATAGTACTAAGACACAAATAAGACCCATCGTCTCTAGCATAGAAGGACCCCAATACAAAATTTCCTGGCTTCTCTCCCAGGTCCTCAAGCCTCTACTCTCCACCTTTCCCGGGCATGTCAGTAGCTCCGACGAAGTTATACGTAGACTACACCAAATCCAGCCAGAACAACTTAAACTAAATAGATACGCCTTTAGCCTCGACGTTGTCTCCCTCTACACTACAGTCCCCGCTCATCCAGCTGTCGATTTATTGACGGACTGCGTGGTCGCAGAGGACATTCACTGCTACGGCCTTCATCCGACGGATATACACCAGCTTTTGTCCTTCACAGTAGACAACACGTACTTCACCTTCCCCCATCACACATACAGACAGACAACAGGATTATCCATGGGATCCAGCCTATCGGGCCTGCTGGCCATCACCTATATGAACCAGCTAGAATGCCGAACCCTCAACACCTGCCATTCCCATACCTTCTTCACCCGATATGTAGATGACATACTCATCCTTACATCATCCCATGAGGAGGCAGATAAAATATACATAACATTCTCCAGCATGGACGCCAGTATAAAGTTCAACATGGAACACCCCGATGACCGCGGATCTTTATCCCTACTGGACTTCCAGCTCAGGGTAACAGAGGAAGGCAACATCCACACCTGCTTCTATAAAAAGGCCGCCAGCAGGGACCTGTTCGTACATTTCAGATCGGCCCTCCCAGCCGGCGCTAAGTTCGGATACATAAGGAACGAACTAACACGTATCCGGAGCAAATGCACCGACGCTAAAGACCGAGACACACACACCACACATTTCCTGGAAGTACTCAAACTGAACGGATACACGACATACACCACAAACCGTGCCAGAAAGAACAGAGGACACCACACCCGAGGCACTAACACTTGCTTCCTGAAGCTCCCATATTTCAGTGACAAAACAACAGCCATCCGCAGAGCTATCAGACGAGAGGGACTAGATATCCAACTGGCCCACTCAGGTCCTTCTCTACGCGGACAGCTAACCAAAAGACACTCCACCAGACATGACAACTGCTGCAGGCTAGCCAACTGCCCCATCAACGACACAGACCTATGCCACCAGGCTTACGTCGTATACAGACTAGAGTGTGACAAATGCAGCAACTTCTACATAGGTAGCACCACCAGACCACTCCACATAAGAATAAAAGAACACCTCAATACTAACGCTTCCTCATTTAAGAAACACCTAGTTAAATGCAAAAACACCGACAAAACCATAACAGTTAGGATAGAAACTAAGGAAAGAAACCTCGGCAATCTTAGAATTAAGGAAGCACTAATTATAGACAAAACACAACCACCAATCAATAATAGACTAGAATTCAACACCCAATTTATAACTTGAGAGAGCTTCTAGCCCCATATTTACACCCCCGCCCCCACACACACACACGCACACACACGCACACGCACACACACACACACACACACAACACGCTTACACCTCCACTTATTCTCTCTCACACACACACATACACACACAAAGACCAGTTCTAACACGAGATAACATCTATCCCCCACATTTACGTATAGATATATCTTCTCACACTCACACACACACACTCACATACTTACACCTTCATGCATTCTCCCACACACTTAAACAGGCATGTACAAAAAAAAACCTTTTAAAGGGAGACTACTCTTTATCCACCTAACCTTAACTCTTTGACATTAGAGATAGAACAGATACTCTATACCATTTCCTGTCAGCATGACTTGGCAAGCTATTTAGAACACTGGTTTAACCGCTTTACTTCCCACCGAAGAAGAGATATTATCTCGAAAATTAAGGACATTTAAATAAATCTAAGGTAAAAGACTAATTGTCAACAATATCTTTTGCATTTGCATTCTTTATTCTATGTCCATACCTGCATTGTTTTGGCTTTATTATACATATACAAACGTTTATATATATATATATATATATATATATATATATATATATATATATATATATAGGTATATATATATATATTTTTTATATATATATATATATTTTAATCTGTTTACTTTGTCTCCTGTCCTTTTATATTTCATGTTGATATTTGTTTTCACTCTGTTTTGGTGTTTTAACCGCGAAATATTATTGTTTTTCGAACAACATTAATAATTGATATTTAAACGCTGCTATCTTCCACGCTGTCTCTCTCCTTCTTTCCTTCTTTCTCTCTATCTCTCTCTCTAGATCGCACAAGCTCTCTCTCTCTCTCTCTCTCTCTCTCTCTCTCTCTCTCTCTCTCTCTCTCTCTCTCTCTCTCTCTCTTCCACCCTAAATCGCACCTTGATTTTCTCACCAGACTTATCTCTCTTTCCCTCTCTAACATTTTCCCTACCCTTCCCACTATCTCTCTTTTTCCCCTCCACAGCGAAATGGACTGCATGCATGGAAAAGGTGAAATTAAAAGCCAGCGAAACTGGTCAAAGATGCAACTAGCGGTTTTGATCAAAGGGTGGAACCTGGCTGACGGGTCTCCACAAAGCAAAAAGATTGCAGAGATCCTGAGGAACCATGGCTTCCTGAGGACTCTGGCGCAGATTGAAAGAAAAAGAAAAGAAATCGAGAAGGCCTATGAACTCATAGCGCCACATATGGCGATGCTAAGCCGTGTCCTCGAGGAGGAGAAACATGAGGAGAAGGAGAGGGGAAAGGAAAAGGAAGAAAGCACAAGCACGAACCTGAAAGAAAGTGAGATACCCGCCGCCACAGTCAGAGAGGGCAGGCCGGGCAACCAACAAGCAAACGGTAAAGGTGAGAAGCGAAATCACCTTCCGAAGGAGAACCATGCGGAGAGGGACCAGTGGACAACTGTTCAAAGGAAGAACAAAAAGCACCGAGACACTGGGAGCAAGAAAACCCAGGTAATGTGCAAGTTCTTCAGGAACGGGACCTGCTGGCATGGAGAAACAGGAGTGGGCTGCAGATTCTCTCACCCCAGGCCCCAAACGAACTATGCCCATGCCCATCCTACTCGCGCAACATGCCCCAGCCAAAGCCAAAACAAGCCGCTCCAGAAGTATGTTGAAGTCGCGCGTGCCGCGCCAACAAGGAGAAGGCACGCACATGCCGACGAGATACAGATGGCAGCAGCAGAGCAGAATAATTTTTAATGATGGCAGAAAAGATTGTGGGACAGCTGACCTGGTTGCATCGTTTTCAGAGCCAGGGTCACCCACACGAGCACTCGAGACCACCACAATTAAGGGACCCAGAGTGGCCGCCGCTGACACCAGGACAGGTGTCATACCGACAGCCATTGCTGGCACCCCAAAAGTCACACCAGTGCTGCTGCTAAATGTCCGAGGCCTGGTGAAACGCACTAACATGAGTAAAATTTCCTACCTGGGAGACTTAGCCATAAGCAATGAAGCACTATGCATGGCACTAACCGAAACGCACCTGACAAGCAGTATAGCAGATGCAGAAATACATATATCGAAATATACTGTATCTCGTTCGGACAGGGAGGAGAGAACTCATGGTGGGGTTGCTCTGTATATCCGTGAAGATGTTACACTAATTGTACTGTTGACACATTCAAACTCAGTCTGTGACACACTGATAGTCCATATGAAGCAACTAAAGACAGTAATATGTGTCACATATCGGCCGCCCGATGCCCCCAGTCATGAGGGTAAATTTGAGGATAGCCTCAGTAGGATAGAAGAGGTCCTGACAAACTGGACCAGGGTCTCAACATTCTACTGCTGGGAGACTTCAACCTGCCAAAGGTCAAATGGCCTGAGGGCCACCTCCTCCCTGGAATGACGTCAATAGAACAGAGACAGACGGAATCCCTGCTAACCCTCACACACAGGCTGTTCATGGAACAAGCAATACTCCTCCCAACAAGAGGCGAAAATGTCCTGGACCTCTGTTTTACAAACAACGAAGTGCTCATCCACAAAGTAAAGGTGACACCAACAATTTTCTCGGATGATAACTTAGTAGAACTAATGATATATACTACCCAGGTAGCTGAAAGAAGGTACAATATGCCCTATCCATGAAGGAGGTAGCAGAGCGGAGGCCAAAAACTATAGGCCAGTCTCCCTGACGTCGCATATCAGTAAGGTCATGGAGCGAGTCGTCAGAAAGGAACTAATCACTTTCCTCGAGGAAATATGTCAAAGTTTTAATGATAATAGAATTGTGACCAACCGAGCACGGCGGGCTGTTTGATGTTCTGCGGCACGGGAGGCGGCGGTGGATACAGCGTTCTGGGACCTTCGGATGGCTGTCTGTATCTCGGTCTGGGATGCTCTGGCAGCTGCGGTGGAGGCGGAGTCCTTGGACCTTCGGATGGCTGTCTGTATCTCGGTCTGGGATGCTCTGGCAGCTGCCTTGGAGGCGGAGTCCTTGGACCTTCGGATGGCTGTCTCGTGGTCGGTTTCTGCGGCACGGTAGGCGGCGGTTGAAGCAGCGTTCTTTGACCGTCTGGTGGCTGTTTGCTGTTTAGTTTCGGAGGCCCTTGCAGCAGCAGTAGTTGCAGCATTCCTAGCGCTACGAAGAGCTCTTTGGCTGTCATTCTCTGCTGCCCTAGAGGCGGCTGTTGCCACTGCATTCCGACAATTACGAATGGCACGATTCGAAGCGGTAACCGTAGATAGAGAGGCGCTGGGTTGGGCTGTGCTAGGGGTACTTAAGTTTGAAAGCGAAGTAACAGGGGTTTGTGGCCAAAAATGCAGTCCGGCATCCGTAGACTGCTCATTCAATCGCCTCTTTTTTGAAACAACAGACGATGTTTTACTACGGCTAAGGGTACTCTTTCTTTTCAGTGGCATGGTTGCAATAGTACAGTAAACAGTAAAGGGGAAGC
>OZ024740.1:149655078-149657578 GCA_964016885.1 Eledone cirrhosa
GGATATTGAACTCATCCAGAGTATCTAAAGATTCTGTCCAGATGATGAAACAGTCGTCAAGGTATCTCTTCCAAGATTTTTCAATGTACTTTCTAAAGTCAGTACTATATTTTTCCTCTATTTCTTGGTAGAGTTGTTGTTCTAAGTATCCCATTACAGAGTTCGCGTAAACGGGAGCAAACTTCGTTCCCATCGCTGTGCCTCTAATTTGGATGTAATTCTTTCCATTGAAGAAGAAAGTGTTGTTTTCCAGAATAAGTTTAACTGCGTCTAATATAAATGGCGCTGTGAATCTAATGGGAATCACTTCTCTATGTTTTTCCACCCAGTATTTAACCGCCTTTATTCCTAAATCATGTGTAATGTTGGTGTAAAGGCTTACCACATCAAAACTGAGTAGAAGTGAATTCGTTTCCGTGGTTTTGGGAAGATGGGACAGGAAGTCGATATCATCCCGGATGAAACTGGGTATGTGAATACATAGTGGTTTCAAAATAATGTCAACAAAATTGCTTAGACGGTGAGTGGGGCATGTTGGACCAGCTATAATAGGTCTAAGTTTTAAGTCTTTTGGGTGTAATAATTTAATGTACTCACTGTTTTGTTCTCTTACTGCCAGTTGTATTTCTTTTGACTTGTGAACTTTCGGTAGGCCATACAGGTTGCTGGGTTTCGGCTCAAAATTGGTGATGTAGTCTCTTTCCTTATCAGTAAATGAGTTGTGGTATTTTGAAGCCAGGTTGTTGATCTTCTTCATGATGTTGTGGTCTATATTTGACGGTATTTCATGATAGAATGTTGTGTCTTTCAGTTGTTCCTCAACCAAATCCTTGTAGTATTCAGTATCCATTATAACAACTGCACCCCCTTTATCTGCTTGTTTAATTATTATTGTTTTATCATTTTGTATACGTTTAAGTGCAGACATTTCTGATTTGTTAATGTTTGGCCTAACATTAGTATTATGTCTAAGAGGAAATTTAGACAGGATGTCAATGTATTGGTCGAGATAGATATTTCTTCCTTTTGGCGGAGTGAAATTTGATTTATTCTTTACTAGTGATTCATCACTCTCATTATTTTTATCAGCGAAGAATTCTACAAGACGTAATTTTCGACAGAATTCTTGGGTATCCTCCTTCAGTTCTTGGTGGTTGACTGTTGGAGTCGGTGTGAATTTCAGTCCTTTTGACAGAATTTGCATTTCATCATTGTCAAGATCTCTTTTAGATAAATTAATTATTTTAGGATCTACGTGTACAGCTGTTTTGGGTATGTTTCCTCCTGGAGTTTTTCTTTTTCCGGTTTTTGTTGTCCTGACGTTAAAAAATGAATTTTTCTCTGTTCAGGATTTATATTCCTGTTGGTGTTCGCTTGATGAACTTTTGGTCGTGATATTATATTTGGTTTCGTTATGTATTTTGTCCTATTTTTGGTATTCTGTATATTATTTTTCTTCCTGTTAGCATTATTTTTAACAATCTGGGAAAATGACCTAGGTTTGCTTTCAGGTTTAGATCGTTTTTTCGTCCAGTTTCTTGTGGGCAATCTCTGTTGAGATCTTGAGAGTGATCTGGTTATTCTACGTTTTGTTTCCACATTCCTTGTTGGTAGTCTCTGTTGAGATCTTGAGAATGATCTCCTGGTTTTACTACTTCTCATGGTCTGGTCAAAGGAATACCTATCGTGTTTGTGCTTTTTGTTCATGTTGTGTGCGATAGGGTGTTTTTGTAGAAAAAGCGAAGAGTTATTACCGTAGTTCTTCTTTGATTCAAGGTAAGGTGAGTGTTTGTGTTGGCACGTGTTCTGGCGTATGTTGTGTTGATGAGATTGTCCACTTTTAATGCTTTTTCTCAGGGTTCCAGAGTCTTTACCGTAATTTGCAGCATATTCATCGAGAAATAATTGTTTCTGCTGCCATACCTTTCTTGATTTGTTTTCTTCTTTTGAGATATCTCCGATCCATAGTTCTCGTAGTTTTTCAGCTATAATACCAGCAGTTAGCTTTGAAATTTCAACTTCAATTTGGTCATCAATAGCTTCATATTTGGCTTTGTAGCGGGATTGTTTACATTCAGAAATGGAGATGTCGGTCCTGAATTTTGTCAATGTAAGTTCCCATCGGAGTTTTGTTTCTTCTTCTGGTTCTCCTGCAATTTCTGTAATTAGGTATTTACGAGGGAGTATGGGTGCCGTTAGAGAGAGCCATTTCGAATGTGTTTCGACATATTTTTCGCATCTGTATGCTTTCCAGAATTTTGTTTTCTTATGTACACCGTCAACAAATCAGAGACCCAAATGTCCGTCAGATACCCCTAAGCGGCCACCTGGCAACATGTGGTCAGGGAATATTTATAATATTCCCATTCTACAAATTACACAGCCCAAATGAAATCAAGAGAAAAATCAAAGAAAAGAATTTTATTGATAAATTCAAACCCAAGCTAAATGAACAATAATAACGCCTAGGGGTATTACTTCTACTACCACTATGACCACG
>OZ024740.1:149667578-149670078 GCA_964016885.1 Eledone cirrhosa
TTGGAAGTGATATTTTAGTAAGTAAGTTAATTTTATAATTTTCTTATCTTACGTCTCTTATATATACATATATGTATATATATATGTATATATATATGTATATATATATATATATATGTATATATATATATATATATATATATATATATATATATATATATATATATATATATATATATATATATATATATATATGTATATATATATGAATATATATATATGTATATATATATATATATGTATATATATATTTGTATATATATATATGTATATATATATATATGTATATATATATATGTATATATATATATGTATATATGTATATGTATATATGTATATATATATATATATATATATATATATATATATATATATATATATATATATATATATATATATATATATATATATACGTGGAGTGAAACCGTGCACCGAATCTCCCTGCAACAAGTCTTAACACCCCGGCGGGTCGGCGCTGCAACATAACACCCAAGAAACTATCCTTGCGTACCAGACCCAGCCTCAAACGACTCAGACAAACAGATGCGGCAAAAAAACTCTCAAAATAAGCGTTGATTACATACGTATCGACAATGGTAAGGTTGTAACCCCATCTCGTAGCGGATAAAAAAATTTGTCCGGGAAAGACTTCCCTAACAACGGCCAGAGTTACCTCCCTTGACCTGCTGCAAAATCAAAACAAGCTATTTTTGCGATCAATGAACCTTGACGTGGATTTAACCCCAAAAACTCTTTCCGAGTTTCCGAGCAATGTAAGGAACACTTTTGATTATTTATGCTCTTGAGAAGTCCAACTGGGTGAAACGTACGTATGTGCTGTTTTAAATAAACATGTTTTTAACGGTCTATTCTCCGATTTCTTACTTTCCACGTGCTTACGCTCTGCTAACTCTCTAGCCCACTAAATATTAACACTTCGAATATTTAATACTGCCGGCACTAGTATCGAGCACCTTTGGCATACGCTACTTGGCAAATAACTATATGTATCACCTATCCTCCCCTTTTTTTTCTCTCTCTCGATACGTAAATACTGTATATATATATATATATATATATATATATATATATATATATATATATATATATATATATATATATATATATATATATATATATTATATAACGAAGGAAATGTGGTAAGGAACCAAGTGCACCATAACGCACCAAAGTACTCAATACTTAGGGTAGTAGAGTGGGTAATAGGAACGAGTAGGACCCCGACGGCTGAGCTCAAGCCGTTTCGACGGCTAATTCTGGACTAAAATGTTTTTAGTCCAGAATTAGCCGTCGAAACGGCTTGAGCTCACCCGTCGGGGTCCTACTCGTTCCTATATATATATATATATATATATATATATATATATATATATATATATATATAGAAGGATTTTAATGGATACAGTTTAGTTAAAGGGAATTTATTGACACGTGTTTCTATAACAGTTACATAACCTGAAAACAGCTGCTATCTACAAAGTATTAGTTATGCAGACATTCAATATTTCAATGTTATTATCAACTGTCATTTCATCGGAATAATTTTACTGAGGACCTGTTTGGTTTTTATAGAGAATATTAGGAGGGAGGGGTGAAGTTGTTAGAAGAATAGTTGAGGGAGTGGTTTTTTGATAGCAGTGAGAATTTTTGGTGGCAGTGAGTAATTATATTCCCATCTGTTGTTTTGACATTTTTATAGAATATATTATTGGTTATTTTTCTAAATCTATAGAAGGATTAGAGATAGTATAGATATGCGTGGTTGGTTTTGTGTTTGCACTTAATTAACATTCAGACTTAAATTTTTCTTTCAAGTGTACGTATCCTTTCGCCCACGCATTCACACACAAACATATATGCACACCTCTACAAAATACATATACTCACATACACATACTTACATGCTCATACTTACATACATATACACATGCATACATATATATATATACACATATATACATGTACATACATACGGGTTCATGTGTATACATTTTCATACTCAACTTATCTTTATATACACACGTATAGACACACACATATATAAACACATACTCCAGTCTATGTGTATATATATATATATATATATATATATATATATATATATATATATATATATATATAAACACTTTAATACATGAATGCACTTACATCTAACTATACACATCAAACATATATATATATTTACTTATTTATATACATTTTCACATATATATACATACTTATGGTCGCTTTTAGACACATTCAATATAGCATATTTGCACCTATTTTCATCAGCATATTTTTCCATCATTAGTGTGGTAATTTAAGGTTATTAATATACATATATATGTTGAGAAGAGATTGTTTTTATATTTTTCTAACTAGATTGAGGTTTATATAGTTGGGGGATGTCCCTCTTTTATGTAATATTCAGCTTGTAGTGGGAAAAAAGGGTTTTAGTTCGGTGACGGCAGAATAATGTTCGTTCAATTCTGTTATT
>OZ024740.1:149675078-149685078 GCA_964016885.1 Eledone cirrhosa
CATATATATATATGTGTGCATGTATGTATATATATATACATACTACTGTACGTCTGTATACATATATGTATGTACGTGTACATACTTGTATATATATATATATATATATATATATATATATATATATATATATATATATATACATTTTTTTTTCTCTCTCTCTCTCTCTCGTCTGCGACTTCACAGAACTTATGTTTACCGAATTCGCAGACCATACCCCTTCTTCCTCCCGTTAGACCTGTGCCAAATTCCTTCCTTGCTCACATTTCAACCAGGTTTGATGGTCTTTCGTCTCTCGTTCACAATTTCACCGAGTTTATATTCATAGAAATCTGGGACTTGTCTCTTTCTTCTCACTTTCTGTTGCTTAAACCATTTTGTTTGTTCACCCTAGCGTCCCCTTTATTTACGTGTCCCAACGACTTTTTTTAGCCGTTGTTCGCACCAACCTGAGGCATATGGCCTTTAAAGTGATGAAATGCCTAGGACGGTTGGAAGGCCACTGACGAAGGACTTACTTTTTCATATGTAACCCATTTGCAACGCCGCAGCTCCATTATTATCATATATATATATATATATATATATATATATATATATATATATATATTGTACCCCCGGCATTTGTGGTCCCGGTTACTTGCGGAATTTTCCTTAGAATCTAACTAATAATTGTTTGTGGTAACCACCGCAAATTCACGGAACCGTAAATATCTTCTGCGATTTTCTTATGGCTTTTTTCGAGGCAATATATATTTTTTCACGCTTTTTAACGCTAAATTATTAATAACTATACCGTATTTGCCGGCCTACATTTTACGCTGTTTTGACGTTTATAAACACTTTTATGGGCCACGTCCGATATACGCGGTTTTTCACTCTTCGCTGGTGACCTAAGAACGTTAATCCCGCGAATACAGGGGGAAACTGTATATATATACATATATATATATATATATATATATATATATTGTATGTGTTGGTAGCTTAATTGCTATAAATCAATGTCTTGTCTCTAGTCTCTTTCTGCACTGGGCAGCGTTTTGGTTATGTGAAACACTGTGACCTCGGATGGACCAGCAATACCGTTGGCAGGCGTCAAAACTGCCAAAGTTTTGTGTCCTTCGTTTGTATTTTTTTTTTTTTATTTTAAAAGTTTCCCCTTAAAAAATTGATTTTCGTTTTGTTTTGTTTCTGTTCGTTGTCTTATTCTCTTTGTTACTTTTCTAAAGTTTATATATATATATATATATATATATATATATATATATATATATATATAATATATAAGATCAAAAGATGGTTAAAAGAGTTCCATGTATTTTATTATGCGCATTTCAAAAACAAATATCTTCATGCAAGTGTGTTTTAACCTTCATATCATGTCTCCCTATTTTATCTGACGAAAACGCAAATGTTATTGCATGATGATATTTGTTTTTGAAATGCGCATAATAAAATACATGGAACTCTTTTAACCATCTTTTGATCTTATATATTATTTATACTCCAGTCCTACAAACTGTAGAGTGCTTCTTATCCGATATCTACATTGCTTTACTGTACTACAATAAAACTCACCTCCTACATATATATATATATATATTAATGAATATGAAGACAAGGTGCTACCGTTTCATATATTGATTTATTGAATAAGCTGTCGTTATGAGTATTTGCGGAATGATTACCAACCATTACGTAATATTAATTTGGAGAGACACGCTTTCTTCACATGGTTTGTGAAAACAAACAAAATAATTACATAACGGTTGTGATCTATATATATACAGACCTGTCAACTTTTCCCGTCCGGCGGAGAGATCTTCCACCCACTTGGGGGTGGATGAGAGATGTTTTCTCTTGTGAAGGGCTTTCATTATGTAAAATCTCCCCATTTTGCCTCATTTCTCCCCGTTTTGGGGCATTTTTTTTTCATGGGAGTCCCGTTTGCGTTTTTAGAAGTTGGCAGATCTGTATATATATATATATATATATTAAAAAAACGCGATAATATTGCTTTTTGCTGAACTCCTTACATTGTAGAGTTTTTTTCGGAATGTGTTTGACTGTTGTTTCATGTAAACAGACATTCGTCTCGTTCTGACGTCACCAGCCATGTCTGTGCATGTGCGTTTATTTTCATAATTACGCATGATGTTGAACTAGCCTGCTTTTAAGTTCCCTTTTTGGCATATTATAAACAGTGGTACTTTGATTATCGTGTCTTTGAGCTCTGTTGATGATCGATTCCAACCGTGACCATCCCCACTGAAAGTTTCGTGAAATAGTCTTTTTAAGACTATACATAGCATTTGTAGTTTTTCCAAATTGAAGGATGAGTATTTTAGACTTTATTTTATTGTGAGTTAAAGCTCTATTGATTTTTCCCTGGATTTCACTAAATTCTGTGGATGAATCTATATCCTGATTCTTTTTGAATTGAGTTTGAATTATTTTCTCACATCTTACGTTAACTATTTTTCCATTTTGACGTTATAGTCACTTATATATAATGAAATACTGTTGGCTTCTTGCTCACAATAATTTCTATACTTTTCATTTATATATATATATATATTTAAAGTAAACAGAACAAAAAAAAAACAAAAAAAACAAGAAAACGTGGAAGCGAATATATATATATATATGTATGTATGTGAGTAGCTTGTTGGTCGAGTAATGGCAACTGTGTAAGTGAAGAGTGTCTCAGTGAGTCAAGAAGAGTTTTGTCATGTTCTAGGAAACAAGTAATTGTACTTGCTCGTTGTGGTGTGACATTACTGCGGGGAAGATGATTTTCTCAAATCACATGGCTAAGAATTAACAAATGAACAAGCTAATTTTAATGATTTTATTTGTAACATGTGCAGCAATGAACAATGGAAAACGATGCATGTATAGATACAGTATTTTATATGTTAAAATGTAGAATACAAAGTAAATCTTATTAACCTGGTCGCAAACTCAGCTAGCAAGGCTGTCTAACGATGTGTGTGTGTTGACATTGCTTGGCTGGCCAAACAAACTATCTGTTGAAGAGTAGGGAGGCAATCTGTATTTTGTGGAGTCGAAAAGCAGACAATTCAGGGTGGGTCAAAAATCTCTTGGATATATTAGAATTATGTTGACCAAAAACATTGAACAGATGCTCTTTTCTACCCTTTTCGGACACTCTGGAGCTGTAGTCTTCTATAAGAGAATATTATGTAGGTTTTGGGCTCTCATGTCAAAGGTCAGTCTTTTGGTGGTCATGTATGGCAGGTGAACAAAACCATTGTGGAAGAAATATGTTCATAGCAAAATACATTACTCTGTTCCACTAATCAATCAACGTTCCTCTAAAGGTCAGTAAAGCAGAAATTCCATAAAACCTATCAGGCGTTAGATGAGAGTATACAGCGCTGGATTAAGTTCTGTTGTTGTTTTAAACACTTAAAAGATTATAATGCCCTCCATATATAAAGTTTGCAAAAAAAAAAAGAAAAAAATTTCTAGATGATAAATTCTTATTTTGCTTAATTGCTAATCCAGCCCCGATTCTATGACGCACTCTCATTTATTAGTGGAGATGATATACTTTGTGGAGATCTGGATAACCTGCTTTATGCTATTTAATTCAACGAATCAGATTTCTGATTTCAAATTAGATCTGAATTCATTCCAGAGCCTGACGGTAATATGTCATTTCAGCTGCAACTAGAATTATAAAGAGATCCATATATATCATATGCACTTGAACTTTCATGATCGGATTAATCAATGGGTGATCAAAACCATCTGTGGGGTTTGAGATGTGGAAATTGTGGTATTCATAATTTTTCTAAGAGCATTATCAAATTAAGTAAAATAGCTACAACTAGGTTTGTATCTCGATGGTAGGAGGATTCGCTGGGATTCACTAATCAAGCTATACACGCTTTCTTCAGTAAAAATGAAAGCAATAATTGTAGAGTGGCATATATACGAATAGTATTGTACATTTGTATTCTAATTTACTTGTTAGTATTACTTGTTGCTGCTGTTTGCAGAAAGAGCCCTTTGCCTTCTTCAACAGTCAACGATAAGGTGGTCAATTTTTTAACTGGTGTAAATGAAAGAAGAGTTAGACAAACATTTATAACAGAGTGGTGAAACAGTAAGGACTGCTAGTGGAGTGAATGGGTCGAATAAGTTGTTATTCAGCCTCAACAGCCGTGACAGAAGAGACCTATCATCAAAAACGTTCTAGCCATGACTATGCCATCTTTGTTTTTTGGGGGTATAATGTATATGGGACTATATTATCTAACGTTTATCCTTTTTTACATTGGCAAAATGTGATTTTAAGAAATTTAACTGCCATTTCTAGCTTGTTGCGCGACCACAAAAAAGAATCTAGATTAGCTCGTATAAAGATCCCACGAGTTTTAGTGGAATACTGCAAAGGTAGCAAATTAGCATTAACTTTATCGAATGTCGAGAGTTTTCATTGTATTTGTTAGTGTTTGTGGGTGGGTTTGAGGTAAACTTTTTCCTTAGATGATATTTAATATGGGAAATGATACAAAAGAGAATGTTTTCTTCCAGTTTTAGCATCATTGATCTAAGCTATCGTTTCGCGTTACCATATCCATTAACATAACATCGGCAGTTGCTTGAGATTTAAGTATTCTGGTAAGTTTATGATACATAGTTTGCATATACATTTTCTATGAACTGATACTGCAACTATCTGTAGTATTTGAAATGTGACTATTTCATGGAAACTGAGAATAATAGAATGAAGGGGAATCAGATCTGAAGATTGGCTTTCGTATTCTCTGCTCTACATAACCAATTACTCCACTCTACTTATTTATAAATGTGTTGCAGGGAATCCGCTTACAACTAGGTGGATTCGATTATTTTAGAAACAACACTGTATTCAAGACTGTTAACTTTAACTCCTACGTTTGCTGAAATTGGTTCACCAAGCTCGTTTCCTTAGATAAAATATTCGGTAGAACCCGGTTGAACCAATAATTTGAGGGAATCAACGTAATCCTTACCTTGTATGATAGTAGTGGCGTAACTAATGGTTGGGTTACTTTTAGTCATTTTTTATGTGTATTGTGTTCTGTTTTTCAAGGAGGGGGTAGACAAACTCAAGGACCATTCCGGGCGGCATAAACTCTAGCTACGCCAGAGTATAAGAGGATTTCAGTGTTTTAGATAGTCTCGGTGGTGTTGATTTTGAATTTGATTTAGAAAAATGAATCATCGGGCATGAAATATGATTCATTTTTTTCTGAATGCATTCAACCAAACAAAAACTAAACAGAAATAATTGTATCTGAAACATCTAAACATTCTAAACATCTGAAACATCTGAAACATCTAATTGTATCTAAGACATCATTCACCGACACACAATGACCACTGGTTCACAGACATATATATATGTGTGTGTGTGTTTTTTGTTTGTTTTTTTCGTTTGCCTGTCTGTCTGTAAAACAATTACATCATGAAAGAGCCATTTTATCTATTCGAGAACAAACAATATGTGTAGCATATACATCTTGTTTATTTCTTAATAACGATCACGACACTGATTTCTCGTGCATTGGAATCGTCTCAAATTCTAGTTCAACACAATTTCAAAGTAATTTAATGTTTGAAAAGTGTATTTGTTCAGTTGATTTGGGCAATTTTTTTTTTTTTCTTTTTACAAACGCTAGAAGGACGTGGCTGATTTAGTGCTTTGGTTTAAGAACTGTATCAATCTTATAAACTCTTTGATGTCTATTTTACTATGGTGTACGCCCGTAACCATTTGATGGATAAAAATCCCATTCAGAGTATGCAATAAGTAACATTGCAACGACTAAGTACCAATTATGAAAACTAGTATAAAAACACACGCACTCACTTTTATCCACACGTGTTGACATGCACGGCGTTTTGGTGACAAAACTCTCTACCTATCAATTTACCTTTCACACACACACACACACTCTCTCTCTCTCTCTCTCTCTCTCTCTCACTGTATTTCTCTCTCAATAACCACAATTACAACAACAACAACCTGTCATAGTTACGTCCCTTTACGATCTGAGTTCAAATCCCGCCGAGGTTGACTTTGCCTTTCATCCTTACGGGGTCGATAAAATAAAGTACCAGTAATGCACTGAGTAATTGCTGGCCTTGTGCCTAAAGTAGAAACAATTATAGTGAAAGGGCGGTGGTTTGGTAGTATCGGAAGAGCATCAAACACCATGCTTTGCAGCATAGAGTTATGGCCCTTTACGTTCTGAGTTCAAATCCCACCGAGGTTAACTTTGTCTTTCATCCTTACAGGGTCGATAAAATCAAGTACCAGTAATGCCCTGGATAATTGCTGGCCATGTGCCAAAAGTCGAAAGAATTATTATGAAAGTCTTTTTTTTTAAGTCTGCGTTGCGTTGTCTATATGTTGAAGGACATACAAAAACACACAGAAATGCATTCACATACACTAACACTAAAAATAACTCTGTATTTTCCTTTGTTCAGACGTTACGTTTTAGTTAGTTAAAGAGAAGGAGAGATGGAGTGAGTGAGAGGTGGAGTAATATTTCCCTCCTCCCTCTATATGGAGAGAGCATGACGGGCGAACTGACCGAATTGTCCCGACTGCAGTTTCGCTGAGTAATTGCAGTATTGAGTACTGTGAGAAATCTCAGCTCATCAGGGAACTTCTCAATCAAGAAGAATTCTTCCAAGTTATGCGCTATCAGCAATAATTTCGAATGGAAGAATTATCACGTGATTTACAGACACCAGAAGGGCAGGGGTATGTGGACTATGGCAGGTAACGGGGCTGCTAGATAAAGCAGTCCGATTCAGCCAAATGTTATACTCTACCATAATGGAGTAATTAACAAAGTAATTTGAATATATATATATATATATATATATATATATATATATATATATATATATATATATATATATATATATATATAACGAAGGAAATGTGGTAAGGAACCAGGTGGACCATAACGCACCAAAGTACTCAATACTTAGGGTTAGTAGAGTGGGTAATAGGAACGAGTAGGACCCCGACGGCTGAGCTCAAGCCGTTTCGACGGCTAATTCCAGAATTTCGACGGCTAAGTCCAGAATTAGCCGTTGAAACGGCTTGAGCTCAGCCGTCGGGGTCCTACTCGTTCCTATATATATATATATATTACATATATATATATATATATATATATATATATATATATATATGTGTGTGTGTGTGTGTGTGTGTGTGTGTGTGTGTGTGTGTGTGTGTGTGTGTGTGTAAAAGGTAAACAGAAATAACAACACAGTCGGTACAGTATATGGAAGAGATATATTAGGTTAACTCTTGATATAGCAGGAAGAGGGTCTTAACGTTTCGGACGCTAGTCCTTCATCAGAAGAAAGAATGAGAAATAAGATAGATTGAGGGGACGGGCGAGCTGGAAAAAAAAAATATATATATACAATGATATTAAATAAATGGAAACTATATTTATAAAATCATATTTATTCTATTATATATATTTCAAGGGTATCAAAACTTTGGTACGCTTTCATCAGATAAAATACAAAGTTTGTTTTATAAATTTTGACATAACCAAGAAAAGATACCTTAACGGTTCAAGTTTTCCTTGGATATATATATATAAGTATATGTATGTAATTATGTATGTATGTATGTATATACTTGTGTATATATATGTATATATATCAGGGGCGAAGGGTGCGTGCATGCAACGCATGCAGTGCATGCGTTATAGAACCTTGAGTTGATCAATTGCGTCGGTTGAAGCAAGCAGAATTTTGGCTGCTTACTAAATCGTAGACACATAAAAAGACAACACACACATACACACACACACTAGATAACACTACATGCGGCTTTGACCGGGAGGGTCATTTAGAGGGAATTGGGGGTGTGGGGGGGGGGGATAAGGCTGCACAGCCCCACATTCCGCCATGGCGATTGGACTGCATGCCCTGCTTTCCAGGTTACCCTTCGCCACTGATATATATATATATATATATTCATATATATTTATACATATGAAGGAGTCTAACGGATACCAGCTTTTGAAGTGTTCTTTCTAGATTACTTTATTGAGATCTATCCTTCAGTGATTTTGTATAAGATGTATTTTCTTCTGTGATTGAGATTTATTAGCAAACTCTTTCATTGCGATAATATGTATATTGGTGACAAATTTACTTATGTATAATGTGTGTGTGTGGGGGGGGGGGGGCGTGTGTGTATGTGTGTGCGTTAGGTAAGTACGTAACTACAGTTACAGTCGGTTTGCCAATCTAAGCGCTCGAAGCTGTTACAATGGCCCGTCTCGTGTTGGATTGTATTCCAAGGTTAAGGGGGCTGTAGTGTGCAGTGTAAACAAAAGTAAGCAGGATCGGAGTCAATGTTGCAATAAACGTTATTAGTATATTAAAATTGTTTCAATACCGATAAGCCCAGGGTACAATCATAATAACCAGGGCACGGCGCTGCCTCGACACGTCATCAGATATGCGAGTTCATATGTGCAAAAACACATTCAAACTCGCATATCTGATGAGATTTCGAGGACGATTTCGTCGCTCTGCGCGCATCTCGGACATGCCGGGCTGACGGCACTTCCATGCCTGTAGAGTTTATATATATAAAGTTGTGTGTATATATATATATATATATATATATATATTGTTATACTTTGGAAGGGTCATGTTGCCGATAAGAAACACATGCACCAGTTGCTTTCACTTCAATTTATTATATTTATTATAAATTAAATTGTAAATTTAAAAATTTAAAAATTTATATATTTCCGGTTGGTTGGTTGGTTCCACAACCGGACGGTTGTTCATATATTGTCAAAGTTCTTTCGTCACACATTCTGTGACCTCTTCAGTGACTGGAGATTCTTTTCTTTGTTTTGTGCCTCTCCTTTGTTCTGTCCTACGCCATCTTGTTTTTTCTTTTTTTTTCTTAAAAAAAAAAAAATACAAGATGGCGTAGGACAGAACAAAGGAGAGGCACCATACAAAGAAAAGAATCCCCAGTCACTGAAGAGGTCACAGAATGTGTGACGAAAGAACTTTGACAATATATGAACAACCGTCCAGTTGTGGAACCAACTAACCGGAAATTTATTAATTTTTTAATTTTTTAATTTATAATTTAATTTATAATAAATTGAAGTGAAACAACTGGTGCGTGTGTTTCTTATTGGCAACATGACCCTTCCAAAGTATAACAATATCGGTTTCAACACACGTTTTCAGATAAATAATCTTGTTAAAGAAATTCAGAAACGAAATATATATATATATATATATATATATATTCAAGGTAGTGCCAACCTCCCCCCCCCCCCGGGAAAATAAACTGGAGACCAATAATCTGGTACACAAGTAAAACAAAAACGTGTGTGTGTGTGTGAGTGTGTGTGTGTGTGTGAGAGAGAGAGAGAGAGAGAGAGAGAGAGTGTGTGTGTGAGTGTAAATTAATTTATATTCCATCACCACGGCTACTGTTTTTATTTATACCTTGTCGTTGCTGGCGTGATTTTGTTTTCATTCAGTCACATTTCTTTTTTCTTAAATTTATTTTCATTCACTAGCGCTTATGATAGTTTCCTGCAATAAATACGTCTAAAGTAACACTTTTCATTGTCTCCTCAAATACTACCTTGAACCCACAAATAAATTATATGGACCTCCGCTAAGAACCACTTATTTAGAACTTGGAAAGGAATACTCAAGTCACACAATATAAATAGAACACGTACACACACATACACACATAGGATATATATATATATATATATATATATATATATATATATACATATATATATATACATATATATATATATACATATATATATATATAAATATATATATACATATATATATATACATATATACAATATATTAACAAATGGAAACTATATTTATAAAATAAAATCATATTTATTTCATTATACATATTTCAAGGGCC
>OZ024740.1:149690078-149827578 GCA_964016885.1 Eledone cirrhosa
AATTTATAATTTTTTTAAAAATTTATAATTTACTTTATAATAAATTGGAGTGAAACAACTGGTGCGTGTCTTTCTTATTGGCAACATGGCCCTTCCAAAGTATAACAATATATATATATATATATATACAACTTTATATATATAAACTCTACAGGCATGGAAGTGCCGTCAGCCGAGCATGTCTGAGATGCGCGCAGGGTATGACATTCCCAGAGTATAACAATATCGGTTTCAACACACGTTTTCAGATCAAGAATCTTGCTAAACAAATTGAGGAACGAAATATATGTATATATATATATATATATATATATATATATATATATATATATATATATATATATATACACACTTCATTTATGTTAGGCTGTTTGTTGATGAGTAGAACCGGTAGTTCAGGTTGGTGAACTATGCTGCAATATATATATATATATATATATATATATATATATATATATATATATATATACAAATACTTCATTTATGTTAGGCTGAAATAGAGAGAAAGAGTTCTCATATGTATGTACATGTGAGACAGAGACGGTTATACAGATACAGTGTAAGTAATAAACTATAACAGTAGTAGTAAGCGACAATATATTATTGCATGAAAATATATTTTCAAAAAAAAGCTGTGGTTGATGATATCTAGGGCAAACTGCAATCTAGAGGAATTAACTACTTGTAAAGAGGACTGTTGCAATGGCAGTAGTAGTGATGGTGATTAAAATAGTTGTAACTATTGTGAGGTCAACTTCGAAGTTAGTTTTTAAATAAGCAATTGCAAATAACTACCATCTCTTCTAAGAGTCAAATACTTCCAATAACCAAGATACCATAACTCTTAGCTAGAGTTTTTTTAACTGTACAAAAATATATCAATAACCAAGTAAACATAGACACACCAGCTGCATAGTCACATTAAAGCAAAATATTTAATCGTGTATATGAAAATGTGCTAAAATATTAATAGGGTTGTAATCATATTTTAGATAGAAGAACGTGTCTGGTAATTATAAAAAAATATCTATTCTAATCTGCTTGGTGCTCTTTAGTTTCAATAAAACTGGTTAGCTACATGCCGAAGCTCCTCTGTACCCTTCGCAACGCTCCGTACTACACCCACACATATCTCCTCGCTGACCTCGATACTTGTATTCGAGCAGCAGCCGAGGAGATATGCAACGTCAAATTTGACGACATTGGATGGCAACAGGCCACTTTACCTGTCAGGTATGGCGGTCTTGGCCTCCGGTCTCCGATCTCACTGGCTTTGCCGGCGTATTTTTCGTCGGTAACCTCGTGCCGCGTCCTCGTCAGCAGGGTTCTTCAAAACACAATAGAACCCTTTGTGTTCAGAGAACGTGAGGCCGCCTGTGGACGTGGGATCGGCTGGGACTTAGCCCAGTAGACTCCCTCCTCCTTCTCCCCCTGTTGACGCCAAGTCCCTCTAAATCACTTGGGATGCCATCCAGTGCAGCCTGGCCTCATACAGGCTCACGCACTAGCTTGACCAGCATCGCCTTGCCTGTTTTCCTGCGGCCTCCAAACCCCACAGTGGTGCCTGGCTCCATGCCCTGCCCTCCTTCTCCACTGGCACGCAGCTAGACAATAATAACCTGCGCATCGGCGTTTCCCTAAGGCTCGGCCTTCGGATCTGCGAGTCACACCAATGTCACTGCGGATCCACCGTGGACTCTTTCGGCCTCCACCCGCTTTCCTGTCGCCACAGTGCCGGCCGCCTTCCACGCCATGCCCTCAACGAGGTCATAAAGCATGGCTTGAACGCTACAGGCTTCCCTTCCCAGCTCGAGCCGGTGGGGCTGGACCGAGGGGACGGCAAAAGGCCAGATGGCATCACCATCTTCCTGTTCCGCGGTGGCAAACCCCTCGTCTGGGATGCCACTTGCAGCGACACTTTCTCCAGCCGCAACCTGGTGCAGTCGGCGACTAACCCAGGTTCTGTTGCACGTCGAGCTGAGGAGGCCAAACTCCTCAAATACCGGTCGCTCTCCGACAGGTTTGCGGTTGTACCCCTGGCAGTGGAGACTTCTAGTGTCCTCGGCCCTAGGGCTACCTCCCTACTCACCACCATAGGCGCTAAGCTGGCCAGCCGCAGGTGTGAGCCCCGCGTGTTGTAGTGGCTTTTCCAGCGCGTCTCCCTTGCCGTCCTCCGGGAAAACGCCTTCTCCATCTTGTCCGCCGGGGCTGTGGGGGGGGGGGGGGGGGGGGGGGCATCACGTATCATTCCATTTTTAAGTATGGTCAACGAAGAATATGTGCCAATACCCGGCTGTGGTTGGATTTCAGGTACTTTTGCATGTCGTTTGAGCCCTCCCATTGTTATATCATCATTCCTTATAGCTCCATCTGTCAGAATAAAACACTTAACTCTTAATTTCCTGCTAATACCTTAGCTACAGATTGTTTGCCATCAGATGGCATATCGCATTGCTATGTTTACAGCAAAACATAGATGATATAGCTAAGTTAAAATAGCTATCCTTTGATAACCAGGCAGTTCTCTTTCTATCCCATTCCAGCCTAGTTTCCTCTCTCTTTCTCTATATAGCTTGGCCTTTTATAATCAAAAGCACTTAACAGCAATTATGTTTCCATATAGAGAATTAGGTAAATAATAGTAAAATATTTTGAAAGACATTTACAAAAATATATTTTTTTAAATTATGACGTGTTTAGGCTAGTGTGCTTCTATATACAGCGGCATCTGCTCGGTTGTCAAACCATTTGGAATTACACACTCAGTCCGTCATAGGTTCCTTCTTTGAAGGCTCCTGTACTATTATGCTGTTGAGCCACTGCAGCAGAGGATAGATATGTTGAGAAGGATGGAGATGGAAACACAGCATACAACTCTTTCAGGAGGAATCACAACATGGCTGCCTCGATTTTTCACAACATGCTACACAATAGCCTCCTTTGATCAGCCACCGTCCATGCCGCCGATTTGCTTTGGTTTCCCAGCCTTACTAAATTCCGCCTCGTCATATGACAAATCTTTTTGATCACATTATTTCACCTGACTTTCTTATTCCAATCTAGGCCGTGTGTTTTGCTTTACACCTATTATTGCCTCTTTCGTTTCCAGATTAATCTGTCATCTTAACAGATTTTATCGTTCTTCACTTCCTTCATGCCACTATTAGCAGATCCGCCCTAACAGTTGGGCCCATCGAACCCCCATAACATCATGTGAAATTGAACTTCTGCTACATTAGTCTACTCCACTAATGATGGTAAACACAGTTGGAAAAGTACTGTATCATTCTACAACCGAAGTCCTGCAATGTATACCAGAAAACAATGTCATTATAGCACAAATATCTTTGGACACATTTCCATTAGCTCTACTGTTTTTAGCAGTATTTCATGTACTTCGAGTGACCATAGCAGCCTCTTAAAAACATGTTAACATACATACATATAAACATGATGGCTGCAACTCGATTTCGAGTAATGCTATCTCTTGATACTTTAGCATGAGCATCATAGACGTGGCTTTTTAGTCCTGCTAGAGATTAGCCTATGACCAACAATGCCATGCATCGCAAAAAATGTCACATATCAAGCGATGTCTGTGCTTGAACCTTTTTTAAGTGAGGAAAGGCTTTGCACGCAGCCAATCGCAATCCTTGAACATCGAATGCATTTATCCAGAAAGAAGAACTGGTCTACATCTTTGGATGCAAATGAAGTCGTAGGTTTTATATCAGAGTGACCTTCTCCTAGAGAGATGACTTAATGAAGACTAGAAGTCTTTCGTTCCACAAAACAAAACAAAAAATTATTGGATGGCCGTTGACTCTCTCCTGACTTCCACCGCCCTTTCATGGGTTTTGTTTTTCATCCAGCTGGGTGTCCAAAATCACCCTCCTCACCAAGCAAGCTTGGGGGGTTGCCAGTTTAGTCGCCGACACCCCGACCATGCACAGGTTGTACTGGGTTACATGTTACCAGTAGCGCTGAAGAACATGCACACATACATATAACTCAAAATATATAGATCCACACATACAACATCCATACCTGCACACACACACGCACGTTTGCAGACATTCATACATATTTACCTCGCTGATATTGTCTAAATTCCTATGAAAGAGTCTTGTGTATATGTTAGAAACCGGCTCTCTCTCTCTATTGATAAAACTTTATAAAATAATGAAACCAGAAGAATATTTTTACATATTATGAAATACCGAAATCGCTGAGTTTCCCAACGGACAGCTGATGATAAAAACATGTTTCAGTTTGTCCGAATTGTCTCGATTTTCCAGTATCTCTTCTAATCGTATGTGCTCAGATTTTATCATTTCTCTTGCAGTTACCATAATATACATATAGCACAGTGTCGTTATTTGTATACAGTATATCAAATATCCATTATGAATAAAATTGATTTGAAACATCAATCAAAAATCGGAGAGGTATGTACAATTTATACAATTCTTAAAATATGTTATATTCGTATGTGTTAACCGGTTATCTATATATATAAAACTGAGGTTGTCTGTCTGTCTGTCTGTCTACTAAAACGGTCGGCACACATCTCCTCCTAAACCGTACGTTCAAATTTCGGTGAAATTGATACACTTATAAATGAAGGTCCGGCGGAGACATCGGTAAAAAAAAATGTTCAAATCGACCCACTCCAAGTGCAAAAATCGAATTTTTAATGTATTGATTTTTCAGTTCAAATGTATAAATAGAGATGAGAGACGAGTTATTTCCCTTTTATGGCGTCATTCTGTATATTTTTACTTGAAAACAAGCCTATTTAAATACACCGTAAAACAAGCAAATATTTTGTAAAAAAAAGCATTGATCTATATATATAATCTCGAATAAAGCCTTATGAGATTTTCATTTAAAAGCAATGATTTTAAACGACATCCAATTTCTTTGTTTCAAAATAACTGATAGTTTAGTTACGCTGATGTTTTTCTCTGAGACAAGTGTTGCAGTGTTTACATTTTCTATTTTTGTTAATAGATTACCAGTGCAGTTTTTATCCCCAGCATCCTCTTTTGTTTTAACATTCGAGTTATGGTTATGTTTTCTAAACTTCATAAGGCATACTGTTGGTTGAGGGAATATTAATCAAAAGTACCACATGAAAGTCTACACTGTAGACTCTACAATTTTTAAGCCAAGAAAGGAACTTAACATTGTAACTTTAACACAACTACTGAGCAGCCCCGATCAACGCCGGGCTTTACTGCTAGTACTTATATATATATAAAATATATGTGTGTGTGTTATATAAACATCGCATCAGCCTTCATATACATCTCTATTATATATATATATATTATATATATATGTATATATATATATATATATATATATATATATATATATATATATATATATATATATATATATATATATATATATTTATATATATATATATATATATATATATATATATATATATATATATATATATATATATATATATATATATATATATATATATATATAGAGAGAGAGAGAGAGAGAGAGAGAGAGAGAGAGAGAGAGATTTAAACAGGCATACCCGCACACATATATGTGTACGTATATATATATATGTGTGTGTGTGCGTGTACGTATATATATATGTATGTGTGTGTGTGTGCGCGTGTACGTATATATATATCTGTGTGCGTTATACGTCATGGATTAATTCTGACTCCGATTTTTACCTTCGATGGCTAACTTATCTAGCGAATAACAAAAAAATTTCGAACAAGTTGGGCATAGGGATCATAGCCGTATGCCCAACTTACATCCACAATGTTTCTAGAGGTGAAACTTCGTTCATTGATTGCTTTCTTACAAAGTTCGACGCACATCATGACGCCACTGCTTTTCACTGTGTGTCAAAATCCTTGGATCAAACTTCCCGGTAACACGATGTTTGTTCAACTATTCTGTGAAAATATGGTCTCTGCAACTGATTTTAAACATGTGTAAGAGGTAATGGATTGTTCGGCGTCGTCTGGTAGATGAATTCACAAACATTCTCTACATTTTTTGGTCATCCTGACTACTCATCATCAGTTGATTAATCACTCTAAAGGTGAGATATGTATGGTAAGTAAACGTGTCCTAGATGTCGTCTTTTCTGATATCAGAAGATTTAGTGGATTTATCCAATAGAATTGGGACATCGCTGTTAATAATTGGCTCCACTCTATCGAGAACAACGTAGCCTGAAGATTTCTTCAGTTTGATATTATGGATTTCTATTTTTCCGTATTAAATTCCTCTCTCGCTCTGAAAATCCTGGTTACCAATTTTGTACGATCAGCGACGTGGATATTTGAATATTGTTGGGTGCAAGGAAGTGACTGTTTTATTTCACGGCGACTTCTATTGGATCAAAAACGAAGGTGACTTGTTATCCGACAATTGCATGGAGAACTACGATGGAATTGAGACTGTGGATCTTGTTGGATGATATATTCTAGACACCTTCAAGAAGCGCGCGCCCCCGGCAGGTTGACTGTGTACAGAGAGGATGGACTGATCATTTGAAATAATATGAACAGTCACGCTATGGATAGATTTAAGATCTTCATAAGAATCTTCAAGGTGTTTGGCTTAAACATAAATACCACGACAAATTTAACAAATATCAATTACTTGGCCATTGCTTAAAACCCCAAAAGAGGTAAATACTACCCCTATAGAAAGCCTAATGAGCCACGTATATATTCATAAAAATTTCAACTATCATCACCCGCCTATAACTACAAACTTAGAAGCCAGTGTCAGAAGTATAATCTCCAATTTATTCTCAGATAGATAGATATTTGACATTACATCGACGTGTTAGTGAGAATTGTCTATAAGGAGAAGTTTGTATACATGGAGATTTCCCGCTTCATAAACTGAGTTTCTTGTCTGCCATATCTGAAATAAACAAATTAAAATTTTCCTGACTATCTCTACAACTTAAGTAGCAAATGAAAAACGCATCTCAATCTTGAACAAAATTTGATCATTCTTCATATGCACGATGATCCAAGAATGGTTGTCATCACTGACTCATAATTCTATCAAGAAACCGATAATAGTAGATTGAGAATGACAAAAAGAATTGCACAGCAAGACATTAGAGGAATTTTCTATAGAACCAAAGCACTTGGAATTTTTGTTTAAATGAAAAGCGTGTTTATTTTTTATAAATGTTTATGCATTTTTACTATTTAATATTCGATGAGTCGGCAGGTTTCGCTGAGGTCACGGTTTCTAGCTGTCCTGGTGATGGTCAATTTGAAATACCTTTGTTTGACTGCTCTTAAGTAGCGTTGATATCGGTAATTCTTTTTCGAAATCTATATCGTTCTATTAAGTGAGTGGTATATAACAAACACATTTTTAAACATTAGAGAACTAATTAGAAGCACCATAATTCAGAGATACTGATAAAATAGCAAGAGAAATTCGCTGTCAGTATTCAAAATATACTACTCGATTGTTTATTTTGGTAATTTTATTTTTTCAATACAGGGAAGTGATTTCAACAAGAAAAATCAATGAAAGTAGTAGGCCTTGGCATTAGAAATTACACACTGATCTATGGATTGGTGTACGGAAGTGATGCTAGGTAAACTACTTCGACAGCAATCCGGGTCTGAAAGATGGGGTCTGGAATATTAACAGTACCCGATAATGTCATAGGTCGTGTTCTTTGCAATATTGTTTTACTGTAGGGCAAGAGTATGAATACTCCTACTGTGTGAAAATTTCTATTGTCACTCTACCCATTTTATTTGATTTTCACAGGAAAATGTATTTAGGATATTTCATTAATCCTGTTTCTCAAAGCTAAACGAGTACTGGCTTCAGCTTGTAGACACCTAAAATATTATAGCTAAGTGTTAGAGTAAACAGTCCCTTCCAACCTAGAAAAAGAAGCTTGCTTTACTATTTTTTTTTCTTTCTTCGAGATAAAAATGCGTGGTGGCATTCTTTTCCAGAAAAAAACTAGCTTAATTTACTTTGAATAAAAGTCGGGGAGGATAGTTGCCACGCTTGATGATACTCTAGAAAACCTGGAAAAATATCGTAGCTGCTTCGGTGTTTGCACTTGCAGCATTATTAGTTACTGTGTTTTGTATGTAAAATATGCCACCGTTTGAATCTTTAGAACCAATATTTACTTACTATGAATGCTTCTGAATTATCTCCTACCTGTAAGTGTTTGAAAATGCTCCTTGGTTTTATATTATAAGTTGACTTAGTGTCACGTTGCGCTATATTTCGTCCTCTATCTATATAGTGAAGTATATTAATCTAGCTGTCGTCTGTTCTACAGATATAATTCACTTCGCGCAGAAGTTTTGTTCAAATTTATTGCGGAAATTTTGTAAGTTCAATTTTAATTTTGATACTATTGTGTAGCTTGACCCTCCGTCTGAACTGTCAGGCGGTGGGTCAGCTCATCTTTACCCCTCATAGGGGTGAAAAACCTGTTTTTTTAAATTTTGTGGCATAAAAAATTTCAATCGTCTGACAGAAATGTTAAACGAAGCTAACGAAAATAGTGGTGGGGGGAGAGCGGTAAAAGTTGTAAGCTCGCACGCTTTAGTCCCCCCCCCCCCTTCCTTCCCAACTAACGTCATAGAGAAGGAAAGAAAAAATAAAATAAAAACAGACGAATCTGCGGAGAAAAATGACGAAAACACAAATCTGGACATTGATTCCAACAACGGAAAAAAAAAAAATTTGAAAAATTGCATGAAAATATTAATACCAGAAACAAAGACACGACAAACACAAAAATAACATTTGAAAACAACATCATAACAGAAAGCAAAGCAGACGACAAAGTCAACACCAATAATATTTCATTTGCACAAACAACAAAGAAATCTTTGACATATATACCTGAAAATATTTCAGATGTGGCACAAAGAATTACAGACGCCAAACAATACATAACTGAAGGAGAAAATGGTATTTTATCGGTAAAAATGCCTCAAGAACTCACCAAAGACACTAAAAGTCGAACGGTCGTTTTCCGCACCATCAACAACATTTCTAAAAAACCTGAACAGCCAACTCAAACAGAAATCAAAACAGTACTTACAGAAGTACTTAATGAAACCACTTTCATAAGAAAAGACAGACTGTATGGAAGCCTAGCGATTATTATGAAGAACGAATCGGCGGCAAAAAAATGTGCTTTGTCACCGATTCGTTCGAAAAATTTTACCTTTTATCCATCTTATATGGGTAAAAGAACTCAACGCATATGGCTGGATGCAATGATGCCAGATGTGGACTACTGCTGGCTCATAGCTGGCTTCATCGATCCAGCGAATGACAACGTGATTTCCATTGGTAAAACCACAGGCAATGCGTTCAGTGGAACAGGTATAGAGCTTGTAGTGCAAATGAAGCCTGAACGCATCGCCCAAATACCCGACAGAATCCTATTAGAGGGCCACGGGTATATAAACATTAGCGTGGAGGGGAGAAGACCGTCCTGTCATATCTGTGCAGGCAGAGGGCACCTGAAGGCGGCTTGTCCCCAACTCAACAAAAAGAAAACCCTGCTACCAACACCAGCTCCACCACCACCACCACAACAGATAAACAAACAACAAAACTCAGTCCCACCCAACCCGTCCCTCAGTAAAACTACACCACCACCACAACACAAACAGTCACAGCACATTACCCCAAAACAAAATACAGGCCCACCCAACCCCTCACTCAATAAAACAACACAACCACCGCAGCCACAACACACAACACAGTCTAACATAGTGACATCCATCTCCCCCACAAAGAAAACCAACACGGAAACATTACCAGCAAACATACCTCTTCCCTCCAACACTGAAGATAACCCAACGAATTCGGAGGAAGAAACGGAGTCCTTCAGACAGATTAAAAGGAAAAAAAGAAAACATGTGCAAAACACACAAGGCCAAACAACCCCCACCCAAATGTCAACACAATCCAACAAAACACAAAACACCCCTCCAGCAACAAACAAAACCAAACCTGCCCCTCCTCTCTTCGAAACACTCACACCATCCGAAAAAAAGACATTACACTATACTTACATCAACAGAAACAATAATAAATTAAATGAACTCATAAACAATAATCCTTCGGTACAAACCGAAGGTGTAAACTTTGTTTCTTCAGAAAACTACCCACATTTAAAATTAATAAAGATCCCAATGAACCTCTACCAAAAACTAAAAAAGGATTTTAAGGAGGACGTAGGACCACCCTCTGTCAAACCCATAAACCGCGTCCTACTAAAAAGCTTTCCCCCTCCCCTTCCCCTCCCCAACACAACTCCAAACACCCCAACCCCACCACACACTGACGACCCCACACCACCACAAGACACCCCTTCACCCAACACCCCCGATTCCATGGAAGTCGTGCGACCCGAACCCCGAGAAGCAGAAAGGTAGGTCTCTACACTCTCCTTTGGCTTTGCCGCCCACATGGATGTGTTAAGAGTAGGATGTTTGAATGCACGTGGCCTGGGCTCAACTTGGAAGCAAGCAAAGCTTCTAAATGACCTCAGGTCATGTGGTATAAATGTAATGGTTATCTGTGAGACTCGGATCAGCGTCGTGCGGCAGCTGGCCCCTACCTTCGATGACTTTGAGGTGCATGCATCTCTCTGTCAACCTGGAGGTGGGGGTGGGGTTGTCGTACTGCTGCAAAAACACCTGGGTCTTGCCGTACAGGTTGTTCACTCGGACCTGGAGGGTCGTTTGTTGGTGCTAGACGTTGGCAGTAGTCAAGGTGTGGCCTTGAGACTGGTCGCCGTCTACTCCCCTTTCGGAGCTGAACGGCCCGACTTCTTCCAGTTTGGAGACTTTTCTGGGAACGTCGCGTTCCCTGCTTCTAGCGGGGGATTGGAATGACATCCTAGATGCACGTTGGGACTATGCAGGAGCATGTCCTAATAGAGGGGGGTGTAACAGCCTCAAGGGGTTACTCGACCGTTTTAACTTGGTCGATAGATATCGACTATATTTTCCAACTGTGCCTACCTGGACTTGGACGAACCACAGTGGTCAATCTAGATCGTACTTAGATAGATTCTTAGTTAGAAGTAAGGATAGGGACATATTAAGCTGTCCAGAAATGCTCACGGTTGGCTATACGGATCACAAATTAGTGACCTGCGTAGTCAATCTCGAGAAAACATAAACAGGGTTACTGGAAACTTAATTTGTCTTTACCGGCAAAAGAGACTTACAGAAACCGGATTAGCAGATTAGTTAAGGAGAGGTTGACGGGTGCAATCGTCAACAACCGCTGGTGGGCATCTCTCAAAAGAGAGATTAGAACAGAATCAATAAGTTATAGCAAGATGTTAGCTGCCGATAGGAATAGAAACGAGAAAGAATTAACAGGTAAATTAGAAGAGGCAATCAAGAGCGAAGATGTGGCCAGAGGACGGCCTTGAACCAGTTTTTCGATGCAAAGCACAAAGGCTGCGTCATTCGAAGTAAAATACGTGCTCTAGGTAATGAGGGGGCCAAAGCCGTTGGCTGGGCCCGCGTGACAGAAGCTAAGAGTGGAAATCTATCCACCATCCGGTCGTTGCAAGACGAGGATGGACGGGTAATCCGGGAGCCTAAGCAGATGTGCGAGGCCTTTCAAAGACATTTTGCCCGATTATTCGGGGGAGGCGAGGGTCCGGGCGAGGACGTGGATTTCGGTCCATACCTCGACGGCCTGCCGCGTCTCTCGAGCGAAGAGGCAGAGTCCTGCGAGGGACCAATCTCGGCTGATGAGATCGGGGATGCGCTGAGCCAATGCAGCAGACGCAAATCTCCAGGTCTCGATGGTATACCTTACGAACTTTATTTAGCAATGCCGGTCTTCTTCTCCGAACTCCTCGAAGCGGTCTACTGCAATTGGCAGCAGAACGGGAGAATTCCTTGTTCTGTAGCCAAGGGCGTAGTCTCGCTGGTGAGGAAGGACGAGAACAAGGGGGATAGTATAAATAATTTTCGGCCCATAACCCTGCTGAACACAGAGTTAAAGATTTTGGCCAAGGTGTTAGCAAAGAGGTTGGCGCTTGTCATGGGTAGCCTGGTGGGAGATGCGCAGACATGTGCTTTCCCATCCAGGTCCATTCACGATAACCTCCACCTCATGCGATACATCATAGAGAGGGTTGGCAACAAACCCGGCTTCGGTGGGGCCCTGATCAACTTGGATCAGTCTAAGGCCTTCGATAGGGTCGACCATGGTTACCTGGATGCGGTGCTAGCGGCGGCTGGGTTCGGTCCTGTTTTCAGAGGCTGGATCACTGCCTTACATAGAAACCACATCTGTTCTAGGATCAAGGTGAACGGCTACCTTTCGAAGCCGTTCGAAATCACACGGTCCATTCGACAGGGGTGCCCTCTCTCCTCCCTTCTATACGTATTGACTCTCGAGCCTTTACTGAGGAAGTTGGAGTTGTTGCAGGGTATCCCCCTGGAACCAGGATTGAGCAAAGCGGTGTCGGCCTACGCCGATGACGTAACAGTAATGGTATCGACCGACTCGGAGATCGAGGCGATCGGTACCTTACTGGAGGATTACGAAAGGTTGTCAGGAGCGAAACTGAACCGGGAAAAATCCATCGGGCTGTAACTCGGAACGTGGAGAGGCAGACCGATGCCTCCCGACGGTGTCGTCGGACACTGGACGGAGGGCCCGGTAAAGTTGCTTGGGGTCTGGTTTGGACCGGACCTCCAGGTGGAAAATAACTGGGACGAGGTTACGAACAAGATCTTTGCACTAACCCAGAAATGGGCTAAGTGTAAGCTGTCCCTAAAAGGCCGGGCGGAGGTGGCGAACATTTACATAGCGTCCGTCACTTACTACCGGCTGACTGTCGTGCCTTGCCCTAAGGAAATACTCACCACCATGGAACGCATGCTCTTCCAATTTCTTTGGAAGAAGCGCCCTCCTATGGTGAGAAGATCCATCTGCTGCCAACAACCTTCGAAAGGAGGGCTGGGGATGCTGTGGTTGATGATGCGTAGGAACGCATTAAGGCTACGGCACCTACAGGTATTCCTCACTGGTCAACCGGTGTGGGCTCCGTTCGTGAAACGAGCCTTTCCGAGACTCGTCTCGCTCACCGAGCTGCAGTCCTGGGTCAAGCAAAGATCCGGAAAACTGGGAGACTGGCACACTGAGTGTGCTCAGGCGCTCAGGGCTCTCTGGCAAGCGGGCCAGGCCATCGGTGGAGAATCCACCTCATCATTCTATAGAGGGCTGGTGGCTAGCAGGGGCGATGACACCCTTGGAGAGTCGCTGGACATGGAAGAGGACGAACTGGCCAGCCTGTTCGGTAGGACTTTCGGCCCGGGACCAATGGACAACTTCCAGAAGTCACTAGCCTGGCAGTGCTACCGGGGGGCTCTACCCGTTCGAGAGAGGCTCTACAGACACGGGCGCCCAGGCAGGGATCCCTCGAAAAAGATTTTCCCTAGATGCGTTCGTCACGAAGAAACCGTTGCGCATGCATTGGTGCAATGTCCGGGCGTGGCTGATCTGTGGGGCTACGCCGAACGACTGCTGTCGCGGGTGGCGCCGATTCGATTGACCGCCGAGTCCGTGATGACAATCAAACCGCCTCCCCTCTTCACAAAGGAAGCAAAGGCGGTTTTTCTGTGCGTAATAGCCATGTTGAAAGAGGTTGTTTGGTGGACACGATTGAAAGGTCTGAGGTCAGGCAACTTCCTCTCTGGCCATAGTCTGGTCTACTTCCGATATCACTTCGGAAGAAGGATAAGAATGGAGAGAGAGGTGCTTGGCCACAGCCAGTTTTATGAAAGGTGGGTGATAGTGGCGAGAATGGCTCGTGTAAATGGGCCTTCTCTGTATACCATCCTGTAGGTAAAGAAGTGAAGGAGAGGGGAGCACCTTCTCCATGTGCTCCCCGGGCAAAGGATTGCACACTTTTTCGGGGGTGTGTGCAACCCCCATCACGTCCCCTCCCTTTTGAGGTTGTTTTCGATTATTTTCATTTTATACCCTTTTTACTCGATTGTATGTAAACTCCCCCTTTGTATTTGTCCCTTCTTTTTATGCCTTTATGGTAAATAAAGAAATATATCTATATAGTGAAGTATGCTTTCCATTTTATCGAAAGATTTATCTTTGAACGTATGACGCTCATCTTTGCTGATAACAATCGGTTTATCATAGCTAAAGCATATATTTTGACCGCATGTTCCTTACGCTGTCCTGCCCAAGTTTAAAGATTTACCCACATAGTCTTGACGTTTACCACCTTTCATTTTTCTCAACACATGCTCTGTTACATTCACTGTGATGCACTTATCAATTCCTTAGATGATCTTTCAGCATTTGGCATAAAGGCTGGGGATCTGACCCCTGTCTCACTGAAAATCTGAAATGACAGCTAAAGAAACAATTGTACTCAAACGACATCATAGTTATTGCAACAAATATCTATACACCACAACCTTTTCCACGCATTCAGTGGTCTCCCAACGTTGTATGTTCTTTATTTAATTACAATATATATACAGGGTGCGGACGATATTTGTTCGCAAGATTACTGTCTAGGAAAAGGTAACAGTAGTTTTATTCTTTAAGATATATTTATCACACTTGGGTCAGTTTGTCTTCATGACTTGTTCTTTCGATCTCACTCGATAAATCCGCCATTGGCTTTGATGACGGCCTCAAGGCGGCCTCGGAACCGGCTACAAGTCTTCATCACTGTCCCCCGACTTAGGCCTCTTACGGCACTTGTGATCCTGACCTTCAGATCGTCTTTCGTATTGCAGCTAGATCTGTTGGTGTCTCGTTCCACTGCGCCCCACACAAAGAGGTTGAGGGAGTTGCAGTCAGGCAAGCTGGGAGGCCAGATGTCAGGTGAAGTGTGGTCGACGAAGTTCTCTGACAGCCAGGCTTGGGTCTTTCGGCTGGTATGGCAGGGTGCTGCGTCTTGCTGCCACACGTACGGCCTGCCTGCAGCTACCTGGTCGATACAGGGCTTTACTACCTCGCTCAGAACGCGGATATAGCCATCGGTGTTCAGCTTGAGGCCCTCAGAGAAGAAGTGAGGTGGCATGATGTCACCTTGACTGCTGACGACACCTAAGACCAATGTTGTCGCTGGAAACTTTGTCTGCATGACTCTGGGCACGTCTTTGGATGAGACAGCGAGCCACCTGTTGTTCTGGGAGATGATCTTCTGGTCTTGGCAGAAGTTTTTCTCGTCGGAGAAAAACCACAGCATGTCTGGCTCCAGTGGGTATTTCAACTTGTTGATCAGCTTCTTTGCGTGCTTCAGTCGCTTTTCTTGCATCGCCTTTGACAGAAATTGTCCTTTTCTCATCTTGTATGAAACGTAGCGGATGTCTTCATGTACCACCAGCCTTATGAGCTTTTCATCCACGCCTTTCTCCCTTGCAATGGCACGTATCGACTTGCTAGGTTCATTGTTGATTATATCCTGAACTTCAGCGACGAACTCGAGGGTTCTGAAGGCGTCAGATCGTCGCTCATGTGTTTTCCTCTCTGATGTTGCTTCGTAGTCGAATCCTGAATCTTCCAATTCCTTTATGACCTTTTCCACTATTCTCCTGCCGACGCTGAGAAAGTCTGAAATTTCCTTATTTGTCCTCCCGGCGCGGATTCCAAGAAGCACTCCGTGTCTCTTCCACAAATTTGGAGATTCAAAATTATTCATAATCAATTATTCTGAAAATAAATAATGGAAATATAGTCATTGTTTTTATGAAGACAAGAGTGACAACGGAAGTTTAAAAAATGTGCATAAAATTAGCAGTTGAAAATTACGAACAAATATCGTCCACACCCTGTATATATATATATATATATATATATATATATATATATATATATATATATATATATATATATATATGCATGTGTGTGTATGTAAAAAGTAAACAGAAATATCAAAGCAGACGACATAGTACAATGGAGAAATATATTATTTTAACGCTTGAAATAATAGGAAAAACATCTTAATGTTTCGAACACTAGTCCTTCAACAGAACAGAGAATGGGAAATACAAGATGAAATAGAAATATAAGGAATGAGAAGGGGGAGGAACGGTAAAAAAATTGAGAGAAAAAAAGAAACACACGTGCGTATTTAGTCGCCTATTTTGGTCATGTGTATCCAAGGCGTTAGAATAGTTTAGGAAAGGAAGTAATCATTGCAAATTTGAGGTTACCGTGTGTGTGTGTGCGGATGTCGGTGTGTTCGTTTGATGTGCAGAGGTTCGAAGAATGGGCGTTGGACCATGACAGGCTGTCTGCTGTGAGAATGTGGAGGCGTGAGTGAGCGTGAGCGCGTGAACTGACCTATGTAGGGAAATGTACAAAAATGTATATGAATTTCTGCGTATAAATACATACACACACATAGAAGCAGTCGAAAGGGGCTGTATAGAAAAGAAAGAAATATAAAGTCAACGACTAATAAGGTCGTTGACTTTATATTTCCTTTCGTCATAAGAGAAGTTGATTAGCTTCGGATACGACGATATGGTGGTACAACCGCAAATTGCTAAAGTACAAAGTGTGAAATCACTACGTGCGTGAAGGTGTATAGAGCCGGGAAGTGGTGGGAAGAAGTAAATATTATGAAATATTCAACACCGACGGCGTCACAGCTGCGGCACTGAGTGCCATGCGAACACAAACGCGCACGCAAGAGACTCAAGAACACTTGCACCTTCAAGCATGAGCTCTGGAATGTGTGTGTCGGTGGTATGTACCAGCGAGTGCACATATGCGTGCATACATAACAGTGTATAGGATTTTGAGAGTCATGTGTGTGCTGTGGTAGATGTGCATTGGGTGGTATATGTGTGTGTGTTGTAAATGTACATGCGTTTGTGTGTGAGGACAAGGATAATAGAAGGTTGTAGGAACTGTTGGGGCAAGAGAATTGAGGCCATTCGGAAAAGTAATTCCAATGCAAAAAATGACATTCTGTTCGGTCTTGGTGTGAATATCTGCGTATAAATGCATACATACATAGAAGCAGTCGGTCTCTAATTGTAAATACTGTTGTTTTTGCTTTCAGGATGGTATATATCAATCGTTATTAATAGACAACCCCGAAGATTTGTTTAGTGCTGTTGATTATGATATTTCCACAACACACACATGTTTTATGAAGGGTTTGGAAATATCCCGTAAGTAATATTTTTGTAATATTATCCATCATTTTAAATTATTTGTTGTTGTTGTTATTGTTATTGTTATTTGTCAATGGTGAAGTAAAGATACCACTAGAGTATTAAACAGCGTATAACTAGAAATATTGAATGTGGCACCTTTCTCGGAGCGTGCAATTATGAAAGAAATGTGTTGGTCTTATGAATGTTTGGTAGGAGCATTCGTGTCAGCTTTCCAATTTTACAACGTATATTTTTTAGTGGAAGTTCATAAATCTGCATAAGTACATATATTTAGCTCGTCAATGTTGTTCGATTTAGCTCCTAATAGCATTAAGGTGAGTGTGCGTCTGTGAAACATGTACATATACACCTGGTCGGACCACTAAGGTAGCAAACTCCCATTGTCACTGCTTCCGTCTCTCCCGCTCTCCCCATATCTCATTATTATGAACAAATGGAGGCCCACGCACTGGCCGCCCCGCAGTGGACAGAATAAAGAAAGCGTTTCCCTTGAGGATGGTGAGGGATATTGTGAGTGGAGAAGAATTCTGACATTTTGTGCAAAGCTCTTCGTCGGATGGAGGCGTTCTTTCTTTTGTTGTAATTGTTGTTTTGTTTTGGTTGAGTTTTGATTTTTTCTAACTGTCCTCAAGCTGATTTCTGTTTGTTTTCCCACTTCTTATGTTGTTATCAGAGATTTTATCTCGCTGGACCAAATACAATAAATAATTATTGGAACTACTCTACACTATTATACAATACCGCATTGTAACGTATTTCTATGTTACATCAAATTGCACAACATATATATAATAGTCTGTCATGCCAATCACAGGTAACATTATTTGGCAGTATCGGTAGAGAATCGTACACCATGCTTTGACGCATAGAGTTACGGCCCTTTCCATTCTGAGTTCAAACCCCGCCGAGGTCAACTTTGCCTTTCATCCTTACGGGGTCGATAAAATAAAGTACCAGTAATGTACTGCGTAATTGCTGGCCTTGTGCCAAAAGTAGAAACAATTATTAGCAAATGAATGCGCACATATTTGACCAGGCCTATCTGTGCATGATAAGTACATTCGAAATTGAGTCAAGGGATAAGGGTAGAGACCGTGAGGATTGCTAGCTTTTTCTTCTTTTTTTAAGGGTACTTCCTTTGTTTCTTTGTTGCAGTTGTGATGGCCCTAAATAATTTGAAGCCTTTGCACATTCAAACACGTAGAAACACTCTTTAATTTTCATATTTATTTCTTAGTATAACAACGGAAACATCAACATAGTAACTATATATTGGGCGTGAGAATGCCATAATGTTTGCCATGCGTGAGAATGCCAGAATATTTGGCTGAAATGTGGTTCCTCCGAAGGGTTTTTGGAGTAACGTTATTCGATAGAGTGCGTAGCTCGGAGATCAGAGAGTCACTCCAGGTAGAACCGTTGCTTCTCCAAATTGAGAGATCACAGCTCCGATACTATGGGCAAGTGGTTAGAATGTCTCAGAAAAGAATCACTGCACATATTTTACGAGCAAAATCAACCGACAGGAAACCGCGGTAGACCCCGGGCAAGATGGTTGGATAACATCTATGAGCTTGGCTGATCTCGCTTGGGGATCCAGTCATATCAGTTGGAGACTGTTGCTTCTGACAGGGCCCGCTGGAAGGAGCGTTTGAGGACTCTGTAGTGTCGTCTTTTCATGCAGACAAATAAATCGCAAAGATGAATAACAAGGTGGCGACCATAATGTTATTAATTAGGACAACTACAAGTAAACTTTTCATTAATATTCAAACTGTGATGACATTTAAAAGAGCTGATAAGGGAAATGTTTTAAACTATAACAGGAACACTGGGTTGTATGAATATAACAGGTCACTCGGTTGTATGTAACATGTTTATTTAACAAGGTTGAGCTATGTAGAGCAGAATAGTTGTCATACCAAGAGAGATGAAAGGATGAGTTAAAGTTATTTGTTTACCGTTTTGAAGTCAGCCCGCAAGAGACCAAGAGGTATTTACATTACCATGTTCAGGTTGCCAGAGAGTATAGCCTCAGCGAACGCGAGCCTGGCCGAAGGGCCAGGCAGGTTAAAAGAGAGGGAGATAGCTTTTAGCTATCCCCTTTATAGGGTCCCAGGACGGAAGTGACAAAGAAGGTTCTGCCACCTCAACGGGAAGTAACTCCAGCTACTTCCTGTCTAGAGAGCGCTACTAGTGATGTGATCGTAATAAGGAAGGCAACTCTTGCTACAAAACCATAACAACATTCCATATATTCTCATGAAAAGTAGTAAGCCCTATCAAAGTCAGCACATTAGTAGCATCGAAATTTCTATAAGCTCTAAACATTCTGAGTGCACAAGCACCTCTTGTTACGTTTACCATTGATAATATAGTGAACACTTGATTTTTGCACTCAAACATACAACCATGCATATAATATATATATGTTTAATACTTTTAAAGACAGATAGGTCTGTGTTTAGCATCTCCCAAGGGGTTGGTCTGCCGGGCGTAAACAACTAACCACGGCTTGTCCCAGAGGCGGGAAAGCTCAGATTCGGTTTCGAATCTTCGCCGCCGTTATATAGTAATCAGATTCAGGGTTTAGCTCTAGTGACAAGGCATGTAGTCCTAGTCGATCGCTGGACTTTGGTTTGCAGTTGAATAATAAATAGATGCTTGTATCAGTAGATATCTTCGTGTGTGGTTAAATACAATACCCATTTCACGAATAACCATCAATAAATAAATTTAAAAATCAGATAATGGTAGAAAAAGAGAGAGACATACCCTAAACCCCTCTCTAGACGGTATATATCAGCTGTGACCAGTGGACAAGATGGCAAAAGCATTGCCGCAGAGAACAGCCAGTGACATCCACTGCATCAACCAATCCACCTCACAGAACCCTTCCTCGGGCGGGTGCATACTTATGAATTTGGCGAGGGAAAACAGCAGAACAGGAACCGATAACACCGATGGTTTCGACATCAACCAGAATGAAAATCAATCCCAGTATCTGGTTATCATCCTCCACTCTGCATTACGAGCAGCGGTGCCTAGGTTTGTGGCCGAAGTGGCAAGACTGTGAGGAGAACGTGCCGCACTACGAAACGTCACAGATTAGATATATATCTCCCTCAAACGTTCATGTTGTCTTATATGGTTTTGGTTAATTTGCCATTATTTAGATGTTAAATTTTACGAACGAACAATATATATATTGATGACTTTAAGCGACAATACTGTAATACAAAATAATTGTATCTACTTTAGGCACAAGACCAACAATTTTGGAGGAGGAAAAGTCGATCAGATCGACCAGTGCATTACTGGTGCTTTATTTTATCGACCCTGTAAGGATGAAAGTAAAGCTCACCATGACGGGATTTGAACTCAGAACGTAAAGAGCCATGACTCTATGCTTTGAAGCATGTTGTTCGACGCTTTACCGATTCAGCCAGACTGTAACAACACTGTGATGTCCAAAATATCTCACGTTTGCAACACTGGCACTGAAATAACTTCCTAGTAGACTATTATATTTCGTTAAAAGAAAGTGGTATGCTTGTATGTCTACAATCATATAATCCAGCTGATAGTTTAATTGACTATAAAAGAACAGTTGAAGAATTCGAAATCTGGTAATAAATCATATCGAAAATGAATGAACAGTAACACAATATTCACATTAAGATGACAGTATATTATATCACAGCCTATGTGTTCTCTAGGAAAGAAAATGAGACATGTGCATTGTTGTAGAAATCGGACTAAAAATTGAGGTCATTGTTTCTGCATGTACATTCCTACTCACACATGTATACATCATATACATTGTATATACTTTGTGACTCACAAGTAAAACATTTAAACGTTTGTATGTTAAATAGTTCAACGTTGGCTTACTTGTGAAAGACGTACTATGTATATCGTATCAATATATGCGTGTATACACACACACGTACACACAAAAAACATATGTGTGTGTGAATATCTGTGTGTTTGTGTATCAGTGTGGAAGGTAGGTGTGTGAATGGATCTCAATTGTATATGAAGTGGGTGTGTCTATGTTTGTCCGTAATGGCGTGTGTTCATGCGTGTTGTGTATTTATGTATTTATTGAGTTGTATGTTGTAAAAGCTTTATATATGTGTGTGGAGCATGTATATATATATATATGTATATGTGTGTGTGTGTGTCCTGGTTTCATAATTTTATAAATGTTTAACAATAGAGAGTCAGTTTCAAAAAGACACAATTCTTTTTCATCGAAATTTAGACATCAACTAGGTAGATATGTCTGCATCTCTGTGTGTGTGTGTAGGTATGGGTGTTGTTGTATGTGTGGATGCGGATGTTTTCAGTTATATGTGTGCATGTGCCTATGTTTTGTATCTGTACATGTGTACATGCAGTTATTACAAGCAGAATGTTTGGAATGTTTTGCATACTTTTACTGTTTCGTTAATGGATGGTAATTATAATTTCCTAACTAGTCGTGTTCTTTCTGTTCCTATGAAGCCCAGCTTCTCGAGATTTGTACTGAGGCAGTTACTAACATATCCTCGTGCTCCAATAAATTTGAAGGTATAATCAGAGGGTGTATGTATGTAAGTATGAATATATGCAAGTATGTACATATGCATTTACATACATTTACAAATACACACACATATATATAAGAGAGTGTTGAAGTTTGCTTGAAGTATTGTGGAATAATAAAAATAGCAGTTCGGGAAGCCTCAACAATGCAGATGGGTAAACCTCCGAGTAACAGAATCAGGTGATAATGAGAGAGAGGTGTAAAAGGAAGCGTAGAAACATACATAGAGAGCGTAAAGGAGCGTAAGAAAAGTGTAAAATATAATAATTGTTTCTACTTTTGGCACAAGGTCAGCAATCACCCAGTGCATTACTGGTACTTTATTTTATCGACCCCATAAGGATGAAAGGCAAAGTTAACCTCGGCGGGATTTGAACTCAGAATGGCAAGGGCCGTAACTATGCGTCAAAGGAGATAGAGTTACTTTGGAAGTGATTTAATAATTCCTATATTTCGGATTTCGC
Source organism: Eledone cirrhosa (assembly GCA_964016885.1). NCBI lineage: Eukaryota > Metazoa > Mollusca > Cephalopoda > Octopoda > Eledonidae > Eledone > Eledone cirrhosa. The sequence goes on from OZ024740.1 coordinate 149,712,347, forward strand.
ATCCATCAACTGGGGGTTTTCCGACGGGAAAAAGTTATGTCGGAGAGGGACAACACGTAGCCTCCACTGTTTACCGTCTGTGTACAACTGAACTACTCTATCGGGTGCGTGTGCGCGCGGGATAGCTGCGGTCAGACAGAGTTCAAGGCAGTTCTGGTGGGGAAGTGTGTACGCATCTTCGCTGTTCAGCTGTACGCATACGATGTTGTCCCTCTCTGACATACTTTTTCCCCTCAGAAAATACCCAGTTGATGGATGCGAAATCTGAAATATAGGGGCTATTAAATCACTTCCAAGATAACTATCTCGTGTTATTATTTTTTACACTTTTCATACGTTCCTTTACGCTCTTTACGTCTCTTTCTATGCTTCCTCTTACATCTCTCTCTCTCTCTCTCTCGTTACCACCTGATTCTGTTATCTGGAGATTTACCCATCTGCATTGTTGAGGCTCCCAAAACAACTGTTTTTTACACATATATATAAATATATATACACACACACATTCATGTGTATATATATATATATATATATATATATATATATCATCATCATCATCGTTTAACGTCCATCTTCCACGCTTGCATGGGTTTGGACGGGAATTTTCCCACTTGAGGCAAGATTGGTTGTCTGGCGGGTTTTCTACGGCTGGATGCCTTTCCTAACACCAACCACGTTTACGGTGTGGACTGGGAGGTTTTTACCGTGTTACCTACACAGCTACATTACAGCGTGGACTGTGTTTTTTTGTCGTGACACCTACACGACCTCATTTGTTTCGGACTGGATGTTGTGGTACCAACATAACTTTACATTGAAAGGGGTGGGGGTAGTGGGACGGGGTTAGAGGTGCCTACTGACTGTAGGTTTCGCTTTTTACTTAGGCAAGGCGAGTCTTCTGTATTACTGTAGGTTTCGCTTTGTAATATATATATCATCATCATCATTTTACGTCCACTTTTCCCTGCTTCCAAGGGTGAGACGGGAACTGATTCTGGCTTGATTTCTACAGCTGGATGCCCTTCCTAACACCAACCTCATTTACAGTGAGTGCTGGGTGCTTTTTTGCCGTGGCACCTCCACGACCACTTTGCAGTGGAATGATATGGACCCCAGTCCCTATCATCTCATTTCTACAGCTGAGTAAACTGGAGCAATGTGAAATAAAGTGCCTTGCTCAAGGAAACAACACATCACCCGGTCTGAGAATTGAACTCACAACCTTTCGATTGCAAGGCCAATGCTCTAACCACTAAGCCATGTGCCTCCATTCATATATATATATAGGAAAAGAGTCAGGACCCCGACGGCTGAGCACCGGCCGTTTCGACAGCTAGATCTGAACTAACTGTTGAAACGACCGGAGATCAGCCATGGGGGTCCTGACCCTTTTCCTATTACCCAGTTTACTACCTTAAGTATCGAGTACTCTGGTGCGTTATAGTTCACCTGGTATCTTACCACACTTTCTTATAAGTGGTCAGAAACTCTCAGGAGAGCTGGACAGCTGAAGGACTTCAGGGAAGAAATCCCACTCAATCTCCTCTCCTGCACACTCCCTTTTATGCCCAGTTTCTCTTAGTTCATTTACACTTCATCATTCATGATCCATTGGATCATGCAATCTTCATTTCTTTCTAATTTTTGTTAGTCCCCTGCACACAGCACCCAGGTCTCACTTCCAAGCAGCCTTGCTGTTCACATGCTAGCAGTGGTATTAATTCCCTGAACTTTCTCTATCCCAATCTCACTCTGGCTACTGTACTTTAGAAACAAGCACCTCCACTGCTAATTTGGTCAGCCAGGTAACAGAAGCTGTCAACTACTTCTATAGAAGCCTCTAAGATGTTGATGGAGCTTGTTTCTTGTAAACACTTGCTCCTTACACTATCCACATACAAAACCTATGTTCTTTGCTAGCCTTCCTGAGATCTCACTACATCTCTTGTGCACCCAGTTTGCATTTGAGTCAAAGAATGAAATTTCTACCCACTGAGCAAGGTCATTTCCCTGAAGGGTTTTGTTTTCCTCTCAACTGACTAGGACATTAGTCTTTTCCAAGTTGACTTTATATATATATATATATAATGTCAGACTCACTGATTAATATAATAAAATAATTGTGTTTAGCCAAACACAATTATATATGTATTTATGTCTATGTAAAGGCAGTGAATTAACAGTTATTATAACATCAGATAGAATGTTTTGCCGTATGCTTTCCTGGTCTCTGTCCTCTGAATTCAAATCCTACCAAGATTAACTTTGCCTTTCATCCTTTCTGGGATTGGTGCCAGTTCAATATTGGTACTGATTCTTCCTCACTATCATTGTCTCTCCTTCTCTGGAAGAAATCAGCTGGAAAGGAGATGGGCACTGCCAAGTTTAAAAATGCCCAAGAAATGCCACATCACTACGGTACTCCTGTCTCCACCAGGAGTTTCCAGTTAAAAAGAAAAATAATGTCTGTGTGGGTGTGTGGATCACCTGTCAACCCTGATCCCAGACTTATGAACTGAGCCATTCCAGTTGTGACCATCTCATCATTTTATGGATATCTAGGAATACATTACCTAATGTGTTCTTCCTTATTTAAAATGGCAGAGTGTGATTTGATGGCTTCTATTTCTACCAGGTCAAGCAACTACATAGAATCTCCCTTGTTGACTCCTATGTATGTATTTATGAATATATACATTATATATAAAAACAAAGTGTGCATATATTTGAATGCGTATTTATGTAGATGTTATGTAGATCCTTATTCGTATAAAACTTTGTATAAGCTACTGTGCATGAAGTATTCAGACTGATTCTGTTTTCAAATAAATATATTTTCTATAGGTGACAAACCTTTCCTTGGTAAACGAACTACTCCTACTAGTGCATATGAATGGATAACTTATCAAGAGGTAAGCATTATTTTTTTTATCTTTCATGTAAGTATTTGCTCAAAATATCTACTTTTATATAATGGTATCATAGCTTAGAACTTTTATCCCATACAGAGATATGATGGAATATGAATTAAACAGAAGCATTTTAGCAGATTTCATTGGTTGTGGGAAGAGAATTGGTTCTGTAATTTGCTCAGTGTTATTCAAAAATAGGTGTGAATTGGCAGTCATTAGAATGTCAGTTAGCATGCTTTGCGTTATTCATTCCAGTTGTCTGCTCTCTCAGTTCAAATCCCGCTGAGGTCAACTTTGCCTTGCATCAATTCGAGGTCAATAAACAATTCACCAGTCTAGTATTGGTGTCGTTTCATCCTCATATTTCTTTCCTCTTCCTTTCTCTCACTCTCTATCCTTCTCTGGGAGAAATCTGTTGTACTCAGACCTGGTGAGGGGATTAGCTCCACCAGGTTTCAAAATGCCCTAAGAAATGCCATATGTCAATATAGCATCCTTCAGGAATTAAGGATCCATACTATACCATATTCAAAATTCTTTCACATAATGGTTGAAAATACACTGGTTACTGCAGTTATTGGTGTTGCGAAATACATTGATCACCATGATTTTAAGGATTCAGGGCCTAATTAAAAACAAAAATACAATATTTAAATGAGGTTTTGCACCAAACAAAACTCTCTCTCTCTTTATCTCTAACTGTTTTGCTTTTACTATCCAATCTTTTTTCTTTTGGCTTTTCCCAAAACATGTTGGTTGGTGTTCCCATGCCTTGATACATTTATTTTAGTTATGATATTTTGTCACATTCAGGTATGATTAATATCAAAGCTTACAAATTAATTTCCAGTTAATAAATATAAGTGTATTACATATATATATATATACAATAGATCCATTGCCAGCTGGTGTTGTAAACTTGGGTGATTGAGGTTCCAAAGTTCACATTTGAACTTATTGATTTAATGGCCCCTACAACTGAGTTCCATAATCATCATCTTTGAATCTTTGATGTAGCAAGGACATTATCTGGGGGCCTCCCAATAGGTCTGACAAGCCAAGAGGTAGATCTCTGACGCCCTCTCCTTCAATGAACTGGGGATAATATAGAATTGAATGTGTTCTTAAGATAAAGTTTGAAGAGACAATCTTAGAGACCTCAGAAGGCATGTTTGAAAATATTTTTATTCTGCCTCACATCCTAGTTAAATGCCCAACCCCAGCTGAATAGAGGAATGATAAACACACCTTTCAGTCATCACCAAATGCACCTAACTGCAATGGATCGGACCTCATCATTGAGCCTTATGAGACCCAAATAATTTAGCACTGAAAATCAAGGGATGAATATAGGAGAGGATACCCTCAGTTCATAAACTGAATAGGACTCTCCAATAGCACAAGACTGGCATCACCAACCAACAGAGACACCTTAAAGTTCTGAGGAGTAGACCATGAATTCTTTACAACAGACTCCATACAGAAGAATGCAATTAATTTTCTGATGTTTTCTAAAGTGAAAACTGGTCTTAAACAAATGTTTTAGGCCAGTGTAGATGTTTCCCTTCTCAATCAATTAAGGAATTCTGCATTAAACTGGGAAAGGAAAAACAGAAAAGAAAGGCAATAGACAACACGATTAAGGTCCAGTTTAATGAATTTGGCATTCACAGTTTTCATGAGGTTTGGGATTGTTATACTCTGTCTCGTGTTTCCTATTTTGCTTGTTTCTCTTTCTCTGTCTTTCTTTTTATTGCCACTCTGTTTCCTAATCTAATCAAACTGACTCTTCTTATTTCACATCCATCCATTACATTAATAAGATGAATGAGAGTTTCTTTTTCTATTTTTCCCATATCTTTTAGGCTTATGACAGAGCCCATGAAATTGGTAGTGGCTTATTGCAGTTGGGGGTGGCAGCTGGTGCAGAAGAAATCATCACTATATACTGTAAAAACAGAATCGAGGTAATCAGTTATTTTTGCTCTGATACAGGTTTTATGTCCATTATTAAACAATTGAGATGGTGAATTAGTAGAATTGTTATTGCATTTGACAATATGCTAGCAATATTTAGTTGCGTCCCATTACATTCTGAGTTCTGTAGGAGTAAACACTGCCTTTCATAATTTTGGTGTTGATAAACTAAGTAGCAGTCAAGTACTAAACGCCATATGATCGACTATACTTTTCCATTGGGTGTTTATGCCCATGCTGGAAATCATTACACAAAACACAGATGTGCATGCAGATAAGATAGCTCTTTGCATCATGTAATCACCACTATGCTGTGTTTGTAGCCAATACAATTAACACTTAACTGGCTCCAGCTACTTGCTAAAAATCCATTCTGCATGGTATGGATTGCACACTGCTTTAAGCAGCAGCAAAGATGTGAAATTGATAAGTGATTCTTTTAGTTTACAGAGCCAAGTTAAATTACCTTGGAGAAGACAATGGTTGGCCACTAGTGTATATTCTTCTATAGAACCATTACATGACAGCTAGTTCTTCAGTGGCACCTCACAAAGATGATTAAACAGTAATTTCTTGACGACAAAGTTGACTTGAGCCAGCCACCCATTATTGAAGCTAGCTTCTGTCTGTTTTACTTACTTTATAGCACTAATTGCTATTGATGCCAAGTTTTCAAAACAATAATCTCTAGTCATGTGTCTTTGTAAGAAATCAATAATTTGTTTGTGATAAATGCCATAAATTAGAGATCATTAGTTTGGGAATATATTTTGAATTAATTCTGTTGAAATTGAAAGAAAAAAATTATGTTATTAGCCTTTCTGTTATGTATCAAGTTCAATGAACGACCTGACATCTGCACTTATGGCTAAAGAAAAGTGTCAGAAATATCACTCAGTACTTACCATTTTACAAGAAGGTGGGCTGTGGGATTGAAGGTTAATCATGATGAGAAGATGCAAACCTCCTGCAAATTTAGAGGGTCTACTAACCTATTTAATTTTTAAATAAATGTAATTTATATAGAAAAAGCAAAGAGAAAATAAAATCAGAAAGATGAAACATAACACGCACACTCAATCACTTCATATTAAATACGGCCACTGGAGTGCTTTTCTAGTTTTATATATAAATGTTTTTATTTATATACACTAGCAGAAAAACCACCCTTCGGGTGGTTTTCTGCTAGCATGTGTAGAGTGTATATTGATATTATATGCAGGTATATATTCATGTAGATATGATACATCAAATAAAATCAAAACTGACAATATATAATACATAGAAATTGAACAAAGACTGCGTTACACTGTCTTATTTAATCAGTAACATAATCCATGATACATTAAAAAAGGCGATATTATATATAAACTGCATTAGGAGAAAATTAGTGACAGAAAATTAGTATGTTTATTTAAGCGATGGCCAACCGGAAGTGTTGACATTTCAGAAATTTTAAAGAAGTGAATCTTTAAATAAACAAAATATATTTAATCAACAGCCACGAAATTTAGTAGATAAATTATGTAATATTCATTCATTATTTATTCAAAGTAATCCAACTTATTTTACTAATGGGATAAAAAAATTATAAACTGTATGCAGTCCCGCGCTCCTTACTTTATTATAGTTTAGATTCTATTGAAAAACAAATTCAGAATGGATCTCAACAATGTTATGCACTGTGTCAATACGTTACTGAATGCTAAATAAAGAGTATAAATTTTGTTTAATAGGCTACAAATAAACAGTTTTATTCATTGCTTGTTCCATCAACAAATTTCTTGAAAAACACCAAGAAGAAGGTGTAATAGTATCATGTAATAATGTTTGAGGTCATAACTTCTTTCTAACAACACTGGGAGTAGATTGCAAGAAAAATAAACACTCTCAAATATAATTAAGACAACAGTAAAAACATTAGTAAATACAACAGCTTTTATCTTACTGGATCAATAAAATAGGTACCAGTAAAATAATGTGGTAAAATCTACTGAAATTTCCTCAAATATATGCTCTTTTGTTATTATTAGAAATTAATATTGCTATATATAAGGGATTGACAGAATTGGTAGAGTATCAGATAAAATGCCACAACAGTATTTGTTCTGGCTCTTCACATCATGAGTTCAAATCCTGTCATGGTCAACTTTGCCTTTCATCCTTCTGAAGTTGATAAAATAAAATACCAGTCATGTACTGGGACTAATGTAATTAACTTTTCTGTTCTCCCAATTTTGCTGGCCTTGTGCCTGAATTAGAAATCAATATTGTTATATATAATTTTGTATTCATTACATTTAAATTTGTTGATTTTAAACGGATTAACTGACAATTAACCACTAAACTACACTAGACATCAACCAAAGTTGTTTTTAACAGAAATTGTATCTGTTAAAAGCAGGACGCTTTTTGTATCATAATCTACATTTATACTTGAGAAATTGTTTATCACTTCAAATATTGAAAATATTTACATGACTTGTGGCAGTAAATCTTCAATATTTTATACACTTTATTTATCTATTGTTTTTTAACAAGCAAATAAATGAATACAATAGTTTTAATTTAAGGCTTGTGACTTCTCCTCCCCCACTCTTTCTCACACTCCTACAAAATGCAGTTTAGTGTTTATGAGGTTAAAAAGTATCATGGTTCATGTCACAAGACCCTATATTTATTTCAAAAGGGAAACAAAATTGTGCAACACTCATATCACAACCCAGTAATATTAGTAATCAAGTTGAATACATTTTATATTAAATTAGAAGACAATGTTGTGTGATCTTTGGTTGTATTGCCTAGTAAATTATATAAGTTCATGATGTATATTATTTATGGTTTTACTACTTTATCTGATAACATTTATTTCTTCTTTCAGTGGACACTCATTGACCTGGCATGTGCAATGTATACCGTGGCCCTTGCAGGATTGTATGATACATTGAGCGCTGAAGCTTCAGCCTATGTCATTAACCAAAGTCTCTTCATATTATTCTATTCATATATTTATTTGAAATGTGTGCGTGTGTGTGTGTGTAATTGTGTCTGTTTGTGTACATGTGTGCGTAATTGTGTGCAAGTATGTGCATTTTTGTATATCTCTATGTCAGTAAATATGATTTACATGCTTCAAAGCATATCTTAAGAGTAGAATAGTATACACAATCTCATCATGTGGCAATGTTTTATAGCTTGGCGCTCTTCCTAGCATTAACCTGGTTAGTTACCCCTTCCATGCATCCTGAAATTGGCCAACACTACACCTGATATTCAACCTCTACACACATGCATGCATGTGTATGTTTGTCTGTGTGTATATCATACTCATACACTGTTCACTTTCCTGACATTTGTACATTATTCTATATAATATACATGCATCTTTGATGAGTTGCAGTGCACCTAAGTACTATACACAATAATTTTCATTATTTTAATTTTAAACCAGATACACACATATATAATGTACCTATCTAGAAATATTTCAGAAATAATAATAACATCTTTCAAATAGGCCACTGAGAGTTCTTTTATGTGAGATCAATCTAAATGCTATATCTAATTAAAAAATACAGGTGGCAAAGTTGATATACCAGCCAACTAAGTGTAACTCATATGCTATTACTGGAGTTGCATAGTGTACATGGCCAGGGTACTTAATTTTTTATGATAGAACCGACCTAGTTGTAAATTGTTGTTTAGCTCCAAGTTGGCCTCTACCAAGTAGACTTATAATCATTGACATTTGAGCCATGACCATCTCATCACATTTTCAGAAATGATACATTCTAATGCAATGTGACCTGTTCTTGAACAGTAGGGTGTGAGTTGAGAGAGATTTGACTGCTATTTCTTGTGTTGTGAAGATGATGAATGATTCTTGTTCTCGCAGCACCTATTTAAATCAGTTCTGCCTGTAAGATACCTGTGATTCAACAGCATCTTATCCAGATGGAAATTTGTTTCTCTGGTCCTTAATCTTATAGGAACTATATATAAGAACTTGGAACTTATGGTTCAGAAAAAAGATTAACTTTTTTTCTATTTCTAGTTATGGTGCATGCCTAACAAAATATACTTTGACTTTTATTACTTTGTGTTGTTAATTTTCCACAATTATATTTATTCCTATCAAATGAGTCAATGCAATACCATTCCTGATACATAGATCTTTATTTCTGAAATGAAATAGAAAATAGAATTAATTGAATAAATTATAACTTACTTTTGATGAGTCAGTTATTATACATGACCTATTCACATACATGCTGATTATATATCTGACTATCAAAATCACAGACATGAGTGTGTGTGTGCATGCATGAGGGTGCTTAACCAGTGTTAGTATATACTCGCGTATAGGTCGCAATTTTAACGATAAATAAGTATAAATTTTTGGGGTGCGACCTATCCGATCGACATCAGACTGACCAATGATTTTTCATAGACTTAATCAACGATGGGTATTTATAAAAATAACTTTGTTAATATTTTTTATTATTTAACATAATTTCATATATCTACCTTCTTATACATATATTTCTTGATTTTAAATTTTTTACTAAAACGTCGTAGTGTTTACGTTTTTTTCTATCTGACCACCGAACCATCCGTCATTAAAATCCATACCCGGTATTTAAAATGTGATTTTATTGTATTAGCATTGCTATGAACACGTATTGTGACGTATTTACTTTAACAGGAAACAGATTATTGCATGTGGCGTTTCTTTTCAAATTAGCAAGTGAGAAAAGTTGGTAGTTAAAATTTTTTTTATAATTCACTGAGAAATATGAATTCCGGTAAGAGAAAAAGTTATCAAACAGTTAAAGGTGGTTGGTTATGCAGAAGAATTTGGAAATAGATCAGCAGAAAGGGAGTTTGGAGTGTCAGTGAGAGGTTGGGGGAAACAAAAAGACAAGCTGGGAGAAATGCCTAAATCAAAGAGAGCAGCAAGGTTTGGAGTATCACCATATCAAGATCTTGAAAGAGAGCTAAATGATTGGGTTTTAGATATCAGGGAAAATATACACATTGTTACAAGACTTTCTATAAGTACCACTTATCCCAATTTAAATCGTCAGCAGGGTGGTGCACCAGGTTTATGAATAGGTTTGGACTGACTCTTCGCCAAAAGACACATATTGCACAAAAGCTGCCAAAAGATATTGATGACAAAGTACACAATTTTGTAAAATTTGTGTTAAAGGAAAGAAAAATATTTGATTTTGCCATGGAGACTATAGCCAACATGGATGAAACATCCATGTACTTTGATATGCCAGGCAACACAACTGTGGATAGTGTAGGTAAGAAAACTGTTACAGTCAAAACCACAGGTCATGAAAAACAACATGTTACTGTTGTTCTAGCATGCCAGGCTGATAGAAAAAAACTTTGCCCTATGGTTATTTTCAAAAGGAAAATTATGCCAAAAGAGAATATTCCAAGCGATGTGATTGTGAAGGTACACCCGAAGGGCCAGATGGATGAGAACTTAAAGTTATGGCTTGATGAAGTGTAGATGAAAAGGCCAGGGGCATTACTGAAGCCATGAAGTTTGCTAGTTTTGGATATGTTTCGATCTCACTGCTATGAGTCTGTAAAGGCTAAGCTGAAGGATTGTAAAAGACAAGCATCGATTCCTGGTGGTTGCACCTCAGTCTTATAACCCCTTGATGTGGCAGTAAATAAGCCCTTCAAGACTTATATCCGTAAACTTTGCACTTCTTGGATGATATCAGGTGAAAAAGAAATTACCAAAGTTGGATCATTGAAAAGACCTGGCTTAAGATTAGTGGTGGAGTGGGTGAAGGAGGCTTGGGAAAGTATCCCTGAAGAGCTAATAATGAAGGCTTTCAAAAAATGTGGCATATCAAATGTGATGGACGGGACTGAAGATGATGTGTTATATGAGGATTTAGTTGGTGAAAAGACAGAAAATGCAGAGAGTGATGAGGGAGATGATATTGAAGAATGTGAAGATGAATTGAATGACTATTATAACGAATGCACAGTTACAGATGAAAAAATGAAAAAAACTATTAATTAACAGGTGTTAAAAGTAATAACTTTATGGATAAACACAAAAATTTAAACTTTATCTGCCTTACCTGTTAGATTTGTTGCAAAAACATTCAATAATGACCTAGATGTTGACTTCGATCAATTCTAGCAGTTTTCCGAACAGGTGAATTAATTAAAAATGCAGATATAATCAGTACAAGGTTTTAGTCTTTCTCTACATTCCAGGCAAATATTTTCATTTAAAAAAATGTATAAAACCTTTTCACCAGTCAAAATAATATTTGCAATGTACGGTGTAAATTTACGTAACAGAATGTTTCCAATATATAAGTTCATTAACAGGTGTGAACATGTATTGGTGTTGTATCTTTCAACCACGTTGCTGTAATATTTTCAATGGTGTCAGTCAGATCTTTGCTTTCACTTTCAAAGTAACTATCATCATCAGAAATAAATACGTCTGATTCATTTGAAGATAAATCACTAATATTATCTTGTGTTTCTTTTTCATTTCGAATGTCGTCGCATGTAAAACCTTCAAAGTCGGTATACGCTACTTTGGGAAGCCATGTTGATACGCAAAAATCTGTTATACTTTCAACGTTAAAAAACACGTGTTATTTCAAGTTGTTTCACTATATTAAGAGTTAATTTTTGCGCTTAAAGGATTTATCTCGTAGTAATCTCGAATTGAAGAGATTTTGATGACGTTGATGTTTATTTTATAAATAAAACATAGTTTGGAGTATATATCGCAACGGCGAAGTAATGGAAAGCTAACAGATTATTAGTTTCAATTTTTATCATAAAAAATAGTACTTCGACGGCCCAAATTTCAGTGCGACCTATCTGCGAGTCAATGGCAAATAGTCTATTTGTTAAATGAAAAGTGCGTATGCAACCTATCTGCCGGGGCGACCTATATGCGAGTATATACGGTACATTTATGATGTTTAATTTTTCAACTACGTTTTAGTTTTTGGTTTTGTCGTCGACTCTAACCTAACAGATGTATTATCAAAGGCAGTCTAGTCACTGACATCCCATCTTTTCTGATATTGTTTGTCTTAGACTACTATATCCAAAGTCATCATTTTTTTCAAGATGGCTGGATGTGATTTGAGAAAGATTTGGCTACTATTTCTAACATGTCAAACAACTACATAGTGACTCCATCATTGGCTCAAAGTATTTCTGGTTAAGAATATATTGAGTTGCAATTTATTCAGGTCTACACATTCTGCAAATGTTTCAGTTCTTCATTATAATTGTTTCTAGGCCAATAGGTTGAAGGGAAGGGGAAGTTAATCTAATCAACCCCAGTGCATTACTCCTACTTTATTTTATCAATACCATAATGATGAAAGGCAAAAATGGAATTTGAGTTGAGAATGTAAAGGACTGTAACTACATGCAACATAGCATATTGTTTGATGCTCTATCAATACTGCCAATTCACCATCCTTCAGTTCTACATAATAATAATTATAATAATACTTATTGTATTTCAGCTGAAAGTAAAGTTCTAATATGTGACAATGTCAGTAAAATGGAAAAGTTGTTCAGTGTGAATGATACACTCCTTGCCCTGAAAATTATAATCCTTGTAGATCACCCTGGAGATGATTTTACAAGTGTTGAAAATGAGAGAAATGTGAAAATTGTTTCACTAGATGAAGTCAAAGTAAGTAAAATATTATTTCCATATTATTTTGTATTTTCATATTGTGTCTAATTACATTTTTACCCATCTAAACAGTAGGATTAGGGTGAGGGTCTTGCCAGAAGTATAGGCTTAGTGACATCATTACCCCCTTGCCAGAAGTATGGAGCCAAGTGACATCACATGAGTGGAAGGACTTGTAGTGTGGCCATCTTTCGTTCCTGATTATTGCTGGTGGCAGATGTGTCTGTGGTTTGAGCTCGAGTATATGTCCTTGGTCTTCTGATCTGAGGCTGGGTAGGTAGGGAACCTGTGGATATATCACACTGGACAAGATCAAAGATAGGAGAGGATCTGTGAGGTAGGTGACATTATGTTTGTGCCCTTGGAGAAGAATAAGAGTGAAGAAAGTGTGGTTGAAAGTGCCAAAGGATTTGGAACAGGAAGTAGCTGCAGTGTGTTGGCTGAGCAACCTGTTGCTAAGGAGAATGGCTACCATGCATCATATTGGAGTGGATAGGACTCTGTTCCTATCTAGGCAAATTGACTCTGGCATCACCAGATAGATCATCCAGAAAGTGGATAGGGGCTGTGACAAGTGTCTGTCCAGCAACTCCACTTAAGGTGTGCACAAGGAGGAAAACATTTCAGTAGAACACAACTGGAAAAGATTGACAGTGGACTTGATGTACTACCAGCAGGGAATATATCTTTCGATGGTCGACTGCAGACTGAGGCAGAGGGAAATAAAGATGGAGACTGCAGATGAAATTGCACAAATGCTGAACGAGATATTCCTGGAGCAGGGCCCTGTGGATGAGCTGCTGATGAACAATGGCACAACATTTCATTCAGAGTTGCTGAAAGAGATGCTTGATAATTGGAATATGAATTCCTATTTCAGAGTGGCGTATAGGCCAAGTGAAAATGGGATTGTGGAGAGACACCATCGCATGATGAAAGCTATGGTGGAGAGGGAACATATCTTCCTAATTGAGGCCATGCTTTGGTACAATATATCACTTTGATCAGGACAGGCTAAGGAGTTGGTACCACATAAAGCAATATTCAGGTATGAATGGTGATATTTGTGTAACGTATCATATCGATTTTTGGAAGGGAAAGGGCCTGCATCCGTGCAAGTTGCGGATGAGATCTGGGTCAAGCCACCAAATACACACTGCTATGTTCTAGATTTTCTGATGAAGTAGGGCTCTCATGGATATATCTTAATGGACAAGTTCAATGATCAGAGAGATCCTGCAATGTAGGTGAGGTTATGTTTTTCCCTTTTGACATAAACCTCACCAGCCAAGATACCCTAAAGTAAACTCACTTTATTTTTAATCTTTATAATTCTAAATCTGTACAAAAAAGATAATTATCACTGCCACATATATTTGGTGACAGTTCACTTATCTTAGCTGACCTGGATCTAAAATAAGAACATTCCTAAATTGTTTCTCTACTAAATACTGTGTGCTAATTATTACAAGAAAAAATTAAAATGTCTTTAAACTTCTTCTCCCTGTCTACCTGCCTACCTATCTATGTATCTCTCTCACTCTCTCTCTCTCTCTCTCTCTCACTCACTCACTCACTCACTCACTCACTCACTCACTCACTCACTCTCTCTCTCTCTCTCTCTCTCTCTCTCTCTCTCTCTCTCTCTCTCTCTCTCTCTCTCTCTCTCTCTCTCTTTCTAAATATATATATATATAAGGAATGTAATGTGCTATTACTGTAGGTTCATCCAAGTGAGCACTCAATGCGTAGATTCAGGCATGTACCATGAACAGACCTAAACGTAACCACCTGAAAAATAACACATCATAATAACTACCACTATTATTAATATCCCATCAATCTTAGCAACGTCCCCATTACCAGTGTTACATTCAGTACCACTGTTATTCTAGTTAATATTATTCTTGTTAACACCATATTGCATCCTTTATCATGTCCCCTACCACTAAACATATCACCATGTATTCACCACTCCCACCCATACCAACACATACCACACACCCGTGGGGCACACACAAACCACCAGCATCCCACACATTACTGCAATAGACTTCATCGCTTCCATTTCTATCACCAATTTCACCACTGTTATTTAACATTACATGTTTTTTACAGCACACTTTTACCTTTATATCCTTAGAGAAAATTCTTTTACCTCCATATATTCCCATATGATAGCTGTTTAGGCCCACTGCTAGGACAGATACATCCACGGGTGTTTGTGTGTGTATATATATATATATATATATATATATATATATATATATATATATATATATATTATACTATATAAATGGCAATTTCTGTCTGTCTGTGTATCTGTGTATTTGTCTATAATCTGTTGGCATCTACACCAGTAATCCGATCCTGATAAAACTTTACACACATGTTAAGCTAATATTCAGAAATAAGACTGGCTAATTGGATTTCAATAATGGTACCCCTGGGGACATCTTTATAATGGAGGCGGAAAGAGATGTTTCAGTGAGAGAGAGGCAAGAGAAGATACTACTACTCTATGTTAAACCTTCCCTCCAACTACTCCCCTTCCTCCTCCCATAACTCAGTCCTCCAGAACGAGGCAACAACTTATTAGAAATATACATAAAGAAATTTCAAACAAAGCAGACTGAACAGATGTCTCTGTATATATATATATATATATATATATATATATCATATCCACTGATATGGATTCTGAACACATGCACACGCTTAGGTCACATTAAGGTCAACTGCAGGAATCGGGGATAAATTACAAAAAAGTGTGATGATCAATGACCTGGAAGTTGGCTTACCATGAGATTAGTCTGAAGAATAAAACCCAAATCATATGTTGACGAATATTTGAACTCCTGGCATGTTAATTGTAACATGCCATCTTTGAGAGTAGAGTTTATTTTGTCGATATTTCGAGGTGTCGGATCAGGGGAAGATTAACACGAACTAAGATGTAACTGCTTCCTCATTATTGACACTTTGCAACAGCGAACGTTACAAGGCCCTCTTTAGGGCCAACACTTCTGATTGTTTATCGGATTTATTATGGTGTGTTTTCTCGGGTTATGTCTACTATCTTATATTGTTTTAATCCAAATGAAAATAAAAATTACATGTTGACACTCCCGGGGTCTAATACTATTAACCTTGTAAAATTTGATTTGATTTGGTCCAGCCATTAGAGAATACATAGGAACAGACAGACAGGCAGACAAAGAATTTTATATAGAGAGAGATATACACTATAGGAAAAGTTTGTGTGTACGTATGTGTGCATGTATGTATGTATATGTGTATGTTTACACACATACATACATACATGCACACATGTATGTATATTGTTATGGCCCTTTACGATCTGAGTTCAAATCCAGTTGAGGTTAGCTTTACCTTTCATCCTTACGGGGTTGATAAAATAAAGTACCAGTAATGAACTGGGGTCGACTTAATCAACTTTCCCCTCCCCTGAAATTGTTGACCTGGGAAAGGTGGAGTTATTCGCAGTTCCCAGAGTGCGCCTGAAAATGCTAGCGACCCTGGATGCCCATACTGGATTTTCAATAGCAACATTTGCTAGGTGTGTTTATGACTGATCAATTTTTTGTGTGGAACTATCAATAGCTGTTTAAGTCATAAGTCCTTCTTCCATCCAGCTTTCTTCATTCAGAGTGAATAAGCCAGGGAAGTTTGAGCTCGAAGAGTATCAAACTTATTCAACAGACTTATGTATAAGAATAACAAACTTATTGCCTTAGCACTCAAGAACAAACAACAATCGAGGAAGTCATCGAAATTATTGAAGAAATTATAACCGAGTGAATATATTCAGGTACTGTTCAAGCACCCTGTATATAACCATTTGTAAAGCTCTTTGAATGACTGAACCAATTCAATAAAACCATCCCGTTTTCCCCTATAGTAGACATCTGAACTACCCTAAATCGTCACCCTGTGTCCTTTTTGCGTAATATAAGTAAGTTGGGGGATAGGAAAATCGAAAGATTTTAAATGTTAGTTTCGTAGTTAACTACAAAAACGGTGCAAAGTGACGATTCAGTGCACTTCAGAAGCTTGACAGTAGTAGTTAACCAAGGAGGGGTTGCCTCATTGTGGGAGGAGGAAGGGGAGTAGTGGGAGGGAGGGTTTAACATAGAGTATTAGTATCTTCTCTTGCCCCTCTCTCACTGAAATGTCTCTTTCCTCCTCCATTGTAAAGATGTCCCCAGGGGTTCCATTATTGATTTTTATTGAAATCCAATTAGCCAGTCCTGTTTCTGAATATTAGCTTAACATGTGTGTAAGGTTTCATAAGGATCGGATCACTGGTTTAGGCACTAACTGGTTACACACAGACAGAAATTGCCATTTATATAGTAGATATATATATATATCCATCCAAGCATGGAAAAACAGACAGAAAAATGGTGGTGATGATGATGATATGTATATAAAAATGTGCACTCAAATATTTAGTTCATTTCACAACTGAAATTGATGGTTTTTGCATGACTGACAGTTGTATTAATACAGAGAGTATCAAACAAAACTAACCACTCTATATTTAGTATTTAGGTCGATGTCTTATTGTTCTATATTTTTGGTTTTTTATTCTTAAAAATTCTGTTTTTCCTTTTGTTTCTATATTAGCCTCGCAATTTTATATAGGAACCATTGTTCAGTTATATATACTAGCAGAAAAACCACCCTTCGGGTGGTTTTCTGCTAGCATGTGTAGTGTGTATATTGATATTATACGCAAGTATATATGCATGTATATATGATACATCAAATAAAACCGTAATTGACAATATATAATACATAGAAATTGAACCAAGACTGTAATCAGTAACGTAATCCATGATACATTAAAAAAAGACGATATTATATATCTGCTAGCATGTGTATATTGATATTATACGCATGTATATATGCATGTAGATATGATCAAATAAAATCGTAATTGACAATATCCACAGAAATTGATGAGAGACTATGTTACACTCTCTTATGTAATCAGTAACGTAATCCATGATACATTAAAAAAGATGATATTATATATAAACTGCATTAGGAGAAAATATATGACAGAAATATATGAATATTTATTTAAACGATCGCTAACCGGAAGTGTTGACATTTGAAAATTTTAAAGACGTGAATCTTTAAATAAGTAATAAAATATATTTAATGAACAGTCATGAAATTTAGTAGATAAATTATGTAATATTCATTCATTATTTATTCAAAGTAATCCAACTTATTTTACTAATGGAATAAAAAAATTATAAACCGTACGCAGTTCCGCGCTTCTTATTTTATTATAGTCTAGATACTAGGGGGTGCTGAAAAGTTCATGGCTTTGGGTAAAAGAAATTACAGGAAAATCAGCTTGCTCAATTGCACCTCTCAAAGGCAATGTCACTGAAACTGCCTTCCAATGAGTACAGGCTGAAACATACATATACTATTCACCTTCACCCCCTCTCATACACCTCCCATGAGCACAGGTGGAAGCATATATCTGGTATGCACCACCTTCACCTTCATCCCCCATCCACACACCTCCAACGTCCTAACACTCTACTCCTCTCGCACACACGCCAATATACCCACCTCTCTGATCGCCACATACCCTTCCTTTAAAGCTGTCAGCCCATATTCTAAAGTGGTCGTGATGGCGAAATGACAAAAAGTGCCCAGCCAACACTGTAAGGTGGTCGTGTAAGTGTCACAACAAAAAGCACTCAACACATTGTAAAGTGGTTGTGTAGGTGTCACGACAAAAAGCAAAAGCACCCGGTACTCACTGTAAATGTGATTGGCGTTAGGAAGGGTATCCAGCCGTAGAAATAAAGCCAAAATCAGTTCTGTATGAGCAAGACATGGTCATCTGATCTCGACTTGCCTCAAATAGAATAACCCATCTAACCCTTGCTAGCATGGAAAATGGACGTTAAACGGTGATGATGATATTCTCCTCTCAGATTCACACACTTATTGCAGCGGTCCTTCAGTTTTTCTAAGCCCTGTAAAACGAACTCGAGTTTTGCCTCCAATCAGGCCTCTGTAGCAGTGAAAACTTCTAAACTGGAGTGAAATTTTATTCCCTTGAGATGTTTCTTCAGTTGTAGAAAGACGTGATAGTCGGAGGAGGCTAAGTCAGTAGAGTAAGGTGGGTGGTCTACCAATTCTAAAACTAAGTCCTGTATTTCCTGTAGAATTTCATGTGCTGTGTATACTGGTGCATTGTCTGGCAAAAAACAGGACACCACGACTCAGCTTTCAACAGCATTACTGCTTCAAACCTTCATGCAGTTCATCTAACAGAGACATGTAGTATTCTGTGTTGATGGTGCAAACGTTTAGCAGGTATTTTATGGTGATACATGCATATACAATTCTGTAACTTCAACATTAATGTGTCGTTAATTCAATTCTCATTATTTTCAGGAAATGGGTAAAAAGAATTTAAGAGACGCTGTTGTAAGTATTCTATTTAATAACTTTTTTTTTTTCATTTTGATAACTTTATTGTTAACCTGGTTTGAAATTCCTTAATTCAGATTGTCCTCATTTAATTTCAATAATATTGATATTTTTCAATTGAATTTTATATCCTATTTCTATCAGATGAACAGAGAAGAAAGGTCAGTACTCATGACCTTTGCGAGCTCTTCTAGACTGATTGATGAGGTTGATCTTCAGTTAAAACATCTGTAGTTCAGTAGCTTTAGTAAACATATGTGCAAAGAAATAATTCCAGATCATTTCAGTTCGGGTGCAGAAATGTTTAGTACATATTAAAAGAAATGAAGACAAGTGCTCTGGTTTATATGAGCAGAGAGTGCTCTGGTATCACCTCAGTCTGCTAATAGTCGAAGCCTGTGATTTAATCTTCATCTTCTCTTAAAATTGGTCTAGATTGTTAGTACTACTGCTGTTGCTGTTGTTGTTGTCATTGTTGCTGTTGTTGTTGTTAGCTCCAGGTCAGCCCTGATTGAGCTTTTGGAAGTATTCTCTTTCTTTTTTTTAATTGGGGGCAGAGGGGGTTTGTATAGAATGAACCCTAAACCATGTTATTTAATGTGTCTTTTTTTAAGATAGCAGGATGAGATTTAAGAGAAATTTGGTTGCTATTTTTAACAACACATGCAAACACTTGAGATGTTAGTAGAGTATTTAGAAGTGGCTCTAATACACACCTGAGAGCAGTAATCCAATGGTATGTAGAGACTCAGCAACAGATGAGGAATCCTAATCATTTTAATGCAGTTTTGGAAATACTATATATGTGGAGTTACCATGAGGGATAATGAGAGATTTTAAGGCCTAGCATTTGTAGTAACTTTGAGGGGTAATTGAGTTTGATTTAGGAACTTCTTTACCTCCACGGGCCGGATTGAGTATTAATGACAGATAGCGGGCTGGACGAAGGCCATAAAAGAATAATTATGGAAAATTACACAAGCTAAAATTTAATCACGAGTGTTGACTATGCTTTAAAATAATTTGTATTACCCACTGAAGAATGTTGTCGGTTTCACGAATCAGAGATGGGGGGGGGGTCGCTGTTGACGGAGTGACAGCAGTACACCGGCTGAGACAATTGTCCCTTCAAGGCAGTCTTTTTATGTCTGTAGGCAGGCTCAAGTCGGCTCACAGTTTTTTGCTTTATTTTTTACGCGGGACTGGTGGTGATTGGATAGAAATGTTTTGGAATTGTATTGTTATTATTATTATTGGTGGATTGACAGTATCAGTAGAGGGTCAGACGCCATACTTTGCAGCAAAGAGTTACGGCCCTTTATGGTCTGAGTTCAAATCCCGCTGAGGTTAACTTTGCCTTTCATCCTTACGGGGTCGATAAAATAAAGTACCAGTAATACACTGGAATAATTGCTGGCCTTGTGCCAAAAGTAGAAACAATTATTATTGTTATTATTTTTGTGTTGTGTGAGCAGAAATGATGTGCGGAGCCCTGTGTATGTAACAAATTTTTAATTCTGTTTTTGCTGTCAAAGATTTCACATTAAGTTGGTGGTGGACATTAGGTAGAGTGAATCAGAATTGTAGAAGAATGTAATAACAGGCCTTTTATTGTATTTGAAAGTCTCATTTCTCATATTACAATAAATTAAAATGTTAAATAAACAAGTCATTGGGCATCAGTTCTTTCAGGCCGGTCAAAATCCTTGCCAACCCCTGCCCTAGTGCATGGCTGGTACTTATTCTATCAGCTTTCAAAGGAATGAACGGCAAAATAACCTTAACCTATTTTGAAAATTGAATGTAAAGAGATGTAATTAAATACTACAAGGCATTTAATCCAGCAGTCTACCATTTCTACCACTATAATATTAATAGCAGTGTCCAACTCTAGTGGATGATAGTGATGATGATGATGAGAATGAGGATGATAAGGATGATGAGGATGATGATGAATACTGTCTTCTAGTATTGGTACAAGGTCAAACACTATCTGGGAGGGTATAGTTGATCATATTTACTCCAGTGCCTGACTGGTACTAATTTTATTGATCTTTAGAAGATTTAAAGGTTGATTGATCATGGATGCAACTATATATTGGCAAGGCATTTTATTTGGCCCTCTACATATTTTTGTATGTACTACTGCTTATAAGATTAATAACATTGATTTTTAACAGGGGCACAAGAACACAATTTCTGGAGATAGGTAGTCAATTATTGATCCATCCCCTCATACTTGATTAATACTTATGCAACCCTTTAGAATTCTCTCACATCTTTCTGTTTAAACTGGGTGTAACTGGCTGCTCATACTGATGTTGAGGTATTGTTCTCAAAATAACTAATATCAAAATCTCATAGATTCGATATTATGTGAGATATTTATGTGAGGTAAAGTCTTTGCCATGAAAATATAATAGTAAATATAGAGTAATGTAAATGCTAAAAGGTTAATTAACCCTTTAGCATTTACATTACTCTATATATACTATTGTGTTTTTGTGGTAAAGGCTTTATCTTACATATTTATCTCATATAACATCAAATCCATGAGATTTTGATATTAGTTATTTTGAGAATACCTTAACATCAGTATGAGTGGCCAGTTACAGCTGGTTTGAACAGAAAGATGTGAGAGAGTTCTGGTCAGATACAGCTTGTTTAAATGCTAAAGGGTTAAAGGCCACAGAAGAATGAAAGGTAATGTTAAGCCCAATGGATGTTGAGCACAGAATGTAAAGAGATGTAATAATACAGTCAGAAAATTCATTGTCAGTAATCCACCAATTAGTAAATTCACCAAGAAGCAATTGATGAATTATTGTATTCATCAAAGGCAAACTATTAATTAATTCATTGATACGTTATTGTTAGTGGATAGGTCATTATATGCCTAGTGTTGCATTGTCTCATGCAATGATTCTGAAACGGATAAATATTAGCTCTCGATATTAAATATAAGTTTGCCACCCCCAACCCTTTATTAATGAGCAGACAAATAAAGTTATATACTATTCATCATTATCATCATTGTTTTTACATCTGCTTTTCCATGCTTGCATCAGTTGGACTGTATTATGATAGTATAGTAAAATTATAGCTACAAAGAATGTCCTCACCAACTGCAACCCTGAGCGCCTCTTTGATCTCCATGTGTCTAACACACGTGAACATGCCTACAAGATAAGAAAACAGCACAGCTCCCATGACTTTCGCAGACATTTTTTCACGCTCAGAGTTGCTGAAGCATGGAACAAACTGCCTGCGTCAATTGTTAGCTGCCGAGACACTGCATCCTTTAAGACACTCATGCTTCCCGAAATACGCCAAAACTACACCTGATGTGCCCCTTCCATACACATGCACACATGTGTGTATCATGACTCGTGCACTGTTCATTTTACTGATGTTTGTGCATTGCCCTATGTACTGTACATGCACTTTTTTGATGAGTTGTGGTGCACCTGGGCACTGTACACAATATTTCATTATTGTTATTGTTATTATATCATGACTCATACACTGTTTATTTTCCTGACATTTGTACATTATTCTATGTACTATACATGCACCTTTGATGAGTTGTAGTGCACCTGAGCACTGTACACAATAATTTCATTATTATTATTATTAATGTTATTAACCATTGCAATTCAAACCTCACAGCTTTCCTACTCCTCATGAGATACATTGGCTTAATATAATCTTACTGTATGTGGCATAAATAGACCCCCTATTTTGGGGTGGAGAAAAGGGGAAAGCACATTGCACCATCTGGTTTAATAACACTTCCCTTTCCTGTAATATCTGAGGAATCTGATATACATATCATCCCGACTAACACACTAACCACCCTTTCTAGTCTTCATCAAAACACAAATCTTTCACCCATTATCTAAAGATCATCTTATCTGTTCAGGCTACACTCTATACTCAAATTTCACTTTGAAAGGTGGTGCTTGAGTATATGTAGATTTCAATCTTCTTCCCACTCACCTCACTCATAAACTGGATATCAACAAGGATTTCCAGTTGCTCTGGATTGAAGTCTTGCACCTCATCTATTCTAGATACCTATACTTTTTCTACTGTTCTCTAAATTCCTCCAGTTTCTAAAACAATTTAACCATATTTCTTCATGTATCAAAAGGTCCTCAACTCTCCTTGGCTCTCACACTCCTTCTTTATTCATGCTAGTGGTGCAGAAAGAAAATGTTTCACAATATATCAATATGTATTAGGCCCTACATACATTCTTTTCACCAATACTCTAGACATATTTGATCTATGTCTTCCCTCCAAACCTACAGTGAACTACACCATGACTGGTATTTGTACCCATTGGGTTATCTGATGAGTTCTTTATTACATTTACCCACCATATCCACATACAACGGATCCTATTACATTTGAAGCTAGCTGACTGATCAGAATTCTGCCAGTTCTATTCTGTCACAGGCAGTACATAATGTACTTCAACTCTAAGTGATCAGAAACATCTAGGTGAGGAACTAAAACCGTCTTTTTAGGCAGTTCCCTCAACATCCTGAGCAACACCAAGATTCATACCTCCCAAGGAGAAAATTATCCACTTATAAGATGAAAAACAAATTCGAACTTGGTGGCATTTGATCTCAAAATTTAAGAGGGAATAACTAAATAACGGTTATACCTTCTAAAAGAACATCTACATGGTTTCACAGACTGATATCTATAGCAGAAAAGCTTCCTTCAAATCAGACTCTACTGGGAAATATATTTTCGTAATGTCATCCTGTAGGTACACTGAGTGACAAAATGTCAGGTGAGCACAGATAATATGTCTTTAGCAACAAGTCTGCTTAATCAGGATGAATTTGAGTCTAACACTTTCATTACTATATTTCTATAGAAATACACTGCCAATATGCTTCAATTTATTTTGAAAATAGCCAAACATTTGGAGGAGCTCAATAAAATATCTAAGTTTTTCATTTGTAAGCTGATATTTAGATCATTAATTAACAAAAATTTCTAAAATAAAATTATAATGGAAGGTTTTAATGTAAGAATAAACATTTTTAAATGACCATGAATCATAATTGTAGGGCAGTTTCATATGAAAAGGTCTAAACAACAGCTTTAAAATCAGTGCCCTATAATCTCAAAGTTTTCATTGAAATGAGATTAAAATAAAGTGCTTAAACAAGAAGTTTTTAAAGGAAAAGTTAAAGTAGGAGAAATATAGCAGTTAATTTTAAGTTTTTTACTAAATATTTCTAGCATTGTTTTACATACTTTTCAGCCACCCAAACCAGATAATTTATTTTGCCTCTGCTATACAAGTGGTTCTACAGGTAAGTTTAAATAATATCATCATCATCGTCATCATAATCATCATTGTTTGTACATCCATTTTCCATGCTGCTATGGTTTAGATGATGTTAAATTTCAACTGTTTTTTATTATCACTCTCACCCAGAAATGGGCTGAGATGAAGTTATCCCTGAAAGGTTGGGTGGAGGTGGCGAATGCATACATCCCACCCATATTCTACTACCACCTGACTGTTGTGCCTTGTCCAAAGCCTCGTCTGACTGGACTGGAGCGTTTGGATAACTTCCAGAAATCCCAAGCCTGGCAGTTCTACTGGGGAGTGTTGCCTGTCCGAGACAAATGCTACAAGCATGGAAGTGCCATCAGCCAGGCATGTCCGAAATGTGCGCAAGGCGACAAAACCATTGTGCACGCACTTGTCCAGTGGTCAATAAAGAAAACATTGTTATTATTATGGTGGATTAGCAGTATTGGCAGAGTGTGGGACAACATGCTTCTCGGCGTAGAGTTACGGCCCTTTACGTTCTGAGTTCAAATCCCGCTGAGGTGAGCTTTACCTTTCATCCTTATGGGGCTGATAAAATGAAATACTAGTGACATGCTGGGGTCGATTTAATCGACTTTCCCCACCCCAAAAATTGTTGGCCTTGTGTCTGAATCAGAAACCATTAGGGTGATGGATTGGCAGTATCAGTAGAGCTTTGCAGTATAGAGTTATGACCCTTTACATTCTGAGTTCAAATCCCGCCAAGGTTAGCTTTGCCTTTCATCCTTACAAGGTCGATAAAATAAAGTACCAGTATTACACTGGGGTCAATTTAATCGACTTTCCCCTCCCCTTCAAATTGCTGGCCTTGTGCCTAAAGTAGAAACAATTATTATTACTATTATTATTGTATCTGTTTTTCATTTTTTAACTAAGGTACAAAATCTGCACACAGCTAACTGCTGAGTTGCAAGATCTCTGACATAAAAGAAACATAAACTAGCAATCTCAAACATACATATATTTTGAAGTCATACTGACAATATTTTTGAATAGAAAATAACTTTTTTTTTTCATTGATAATATTTTATAGTTTTTTACATGAGGAATTTCAGGAAGCAATGTAAACTACTAAAACATGTGTAAGCAGAAATTGGGTCTATATAGATTCGCTATAGTGAAGGGCATAACCTATAATACTTCAAATAAATTGGTACACTACAAACTATGTTTAATGGCAATTATATTTATAAATATATAGCTATACAGTTATCCCCCGGTATTCACTGGGGTTATGTTCCTAGAGCACCTGTGAAGAGTGAAAATCTGTGAATATTGGATGTGGTCTATAAATGTCGAAACATAAGGTTAAATATAGGCCGGCAAATATGATATATTGTTATTAATAATTTAGCTTTAAAAAGCGTGAAAAAATATATAAGCCATTAAAAAATTGTGGAAGATATTTATGATTCTGCGAATATGCTGTGGTTTTCATGAACAATTATTAGTTAGTTTCTAAGGAAAATTCCGTGAATAACTGGGGCTGCGAATGTTAGGAGCCCGAATGCTGGGGGTACACTGTATATGCTCTTTTATTTATAAAAGAAATCAACCTGGAATTTAGTTTACTATGTCTTTATTTATTCAGATATACTATATCTTAAATAACCCAATTGTTCTTTCTTTTCTAAGATAGTAGATTGTAATTTGAAGGAAATTTAGTTGTTATTTCTAGCAGGTGATCAGTGTGCATTTAAGGATCAGAGTATTCATGTTGCTATTTAATCAACTCTTTTGATATTTCTATTCCAGGTTCTCCAAAGGGAGTCATCACATCCCACCGGAATGTAACAAGTATGGTCGCATCAACTGTTTTAATGATGCAAGTGAGTCATTACCTGACACCTTTTCCACATTTTATATAGCTCTACTAAAATAAACTTAAAAGTTGATTTTTGCAAATCAAAAATAAACTAATATTTTAGTTTCTTTTTTTATTAATCACAAAGCCCTTTAGATTTTAATTAAAATGGAAAATGATATTGTGATCTTTAACCCTTTTATTACCATATTACTAATAAATCATTTTGAAAATAATCAAGAATTTGGAAGGATTTAGTAAAATAATTGACTTTCTCATTATTAAGCTGGTGCTTGGAGCATAACTTAATTAAAGTTCTTGCATAAAATTGTGATAGAAAGCTTTTAAATAAATATAAACACGTAAAAATGAGCAGTTCTGTATCATAGAAACATTGGCAGTTTCAGGTGGTTGGTATCCAAAGGGTTAATGCTCTTTTACAAAAGCATTAGTGCCATAAAATGTGCAGGGCGATCAAAATAGATGGAAGCTACGGAGTAGGCAGACCCAGAAAAACCTGGGACGATTTGATAAATTCCGACCTTACACACTTACACCTCTCCAAGACAATGTCACTGGACCGAGATCTTTGGCGCTAAGCAATAATACAGTATACCCGCTTTGCCTAAGTACAAAGCGAAACTTACAGTCAGTAGGCACCTCCTAACCAAAAATACACCCCCATCCCACTACTCCAACCCCTACCCCCCACCCCCATCTACACCACCCCCTTTTTCTGTAAAGTTATGTTGGTGCCACAACATCCAGTCCTAAATAAATGAGGTCGTGTAGGTGTCACGACAAAAAAACACACAGTCCATGCTGTAATGTGGCCGTGTAGGGCAACACGGTAAAAAGCTCCCAGTCCACACTGTAAACGTGGTTGGTGTTAGGAAGGGCATCCAGCCGTAGAAAACCCGCCAGACAGTCCTATACGAGCAAGACAACAAATTTTGCCTCTCATGGGACAATTCCCATCTAAATCCATGCTAGCGTGGAAGATAGACGTTAAACGATGATGATGATGATTGATAAAATTGATTATATATCATAATCATCATCATCACTGTCACTGTTGTCCATTTTCCATGCTTGCATGGGTAGACTGGTTATTGCTTTATGAGACAAGTTAGACCAAGTGACCAGGTTGTACACATACAGAACTGTTTCTGGCTTGGTTTCTATGACTGGATGCCCTTCCTAATGCCAACTCCCTTACAGTGGGGATTGGGTGATTTGAATTGTGGCACCAAAATGACCATCTGACAGGATGGACTGGGTGCTTTTTCATTGTGGTATTAAAACGGCCATCTATCAGGGCAGACTGGATGATATTTCATTGTGATACCATTGTGTTACCAGCACAACTACCATATAGGGTGGACAGGGTGCTTTCTTATGTCACAAGCATAGCCATTTTACTGGGCAGACTGGGTGCATTTGTTGTTGTGGAATCCGCTTTATCACGATACAGTGTGAAATATCTGCCTTTTGTCATGTCATCAGGACTGTGGGAGAACACATGTAGAGCATGTCCAGCTTTCCATGCTTGTATGCTAAGGTTGGGGGTGGACAGAAAAGTACACAGCATAAAATGATTGAGGGATGTCTAAGGTGGGAAACTTAGCTTCTGAGGTGAGATGTGTGTATATCAACATGTGGGAAAGTGTATTTCTTAATATTTCAACACTTAGAAGTCTTTGATTATGATATTCCTTATATATTTTCTCTTCAAGTAAAATCCAATAGATTTACCTAAATCATTAAAATATTTTGTAATGTCCATTAATAGATTTTTATACCTGTCTCACTGTGTATTTCGCTGGTCTATGTATTATCATATAGTAACATGTCTTGATATATCTTCATGTAAACATAAATAGATTTCCTAAGACATTAGAATATTTTATGATTCCCAGTAATAAATTTGTATACCCATACTACTGTGTATTTCTCTTGCCTATGTATTACAGCAGAGTAAAATGTTTTGCTATATCCACTACTTTTATTTCTAAATTATTCTATTACAGGAAAGCAATCCTTATAATGCTGACACAGTCAACTTCTCTTATCTACCATTACCACATGCATTTGAACGATTAAATCAGGTAAATGATGAGATAATAATTTTTTCTATATTCTATCATGCTAATCCAAGGAAATCAACAGATTCAATATCCTAACACAGTCTATCTATTTGAGAGGAGAGAAATAGTAATACAAATGAATTAGTATTTGTCCTAATTCTTTGCATTCTGGGTTCAAATCCTACCAAGCTCAAATTTACCTCTCATCCTTTCAAGATTGGTAAATAAACAACCAGTCTAGTACTAGGGTTCATTGTTCTTCTATAACTCTTTCTCACTTCATTTTTATGAGTGTGTTGTTAGTCCTCAAAGGAACTGGAATCATATCCATGATATGATTCCAATTCCTTTGAGGACTAACAACACACCCAGGAGCTGGACGTATCGATGAATTAACAGGGTAGAACCCATAACAACATCATGTTTTTCTGTTTTTTCTGCCTCAATTCTTACTGCCCGATGAGGTCACAGCCAATAATGGCTGTCACTGAAATATATATAGCAGCGAATTGGAATAAACGAAGCCAACTTTAACATGTTTGACTTACACTTATTATTTTACATTACTCTGGAGTGAACAAACGAACCTGTGCACTTCGTTGAGTGCTCCTACCTGCATGCAAACAACCAACACATACTCAAAATTTATATAGAGGGTGTGGACGATATTTGTTTGCACGATTATTGTCTAGGAAAAAGTAACACAGTAGTTTTATTTTTTTAGATATATTTATCAAACTTGGGTCAGTTTGTCTTCATGACTTGTTCTTTCGATCTCACTCGATAAACTCGCCATTGGCTTTGATGACGGCCTCAAGGCGGCCTCAGAACCGGCTACAGGCCTTTGTCACTGTCCCCCGACTTAGGCCCCTAAAGGCACTTGTGATCCTGGTCTTCAGATCGTCTTTCATATTGCAGCTAGATCTGTTGATGTCTCATTCCACTGCACCCCACGCAAAGAAGTCGAGGGGGTTGCAGTCAGACAAGCTGGGAGGCCAGATGTCAGGTGAAGTGTGATCGATGAAGTTCTCTGACAGCCAGGCTTGGGTCTTTCGGCTGGTATGGCAGGGTGCTGAGTCTTGCTGCCACACGTACGGCCTACCTGCAGCTACCTGGTCGATCCAGGGCTTTACTACCTCGCTCAGAACGCAGATGTAGCCATCGGTGTTCAGCTTCAGGCTCTCAGGGAAGAAGTGAGGTGGCATGATGTCACCTTGACTGCTGACGACACCTAAGACCAATGTTGTTGCTGGAAACTTTGTCTGCATGACTCTGGGCATGTCTTTGGATGAGACAGCGAGCCACCTGTTGTTCTGGGAGTTGATCTTCTGGTCTTGGCAGAAGTTTTTCTCGTCGGAGAAAAACCACAGCATGTCTGGCTCCAGTGGGTGTTTCAACTTGTTGATCAGCTTCTTTGCGTGCTTCAGTCGCTTTTCTTGCATCGCCTTTGACAGAAATTGTCCTTTCCTCATCTTGTATGAAACATAGCGGATGTCTTCATGTACCACCAGCCTAATGAGCTTTTCATCCACGCCTTTTTCCCTTGCAATGGCACACATCGAATTGCTAGGTTCATTGTTGATGATATCCTGAACGTCAGCGACGAACTCGGGCATTCTGAAGGCGTCAGATCATCAATCATGTGTTTTCCTCTCTGATGTTGCTTCGTAGTCGAATCCTGAATCTTCCAATTCCTTTTTCACCTTTTCCACCATTCTCCTGCTAACGCAGAGAAAGTCTGAAATTTCCTTATTTGTCCTCCCGGCACGGATTCCAAGAAGATCGCCGTGTCTCTTCCACAAATTTGGAGGTTCAAAATTATTCATAATCAATTATTCTGAAAATAAATAATGGAAATATAGTCACTGTTTTTATGAAGACAAGAGTGACAACGGATGTAAAAATAATTTGCATAAAATTAGCAGTTGAAAATTGCGAACAAATATCGTCCACACCCTGTATATATATAAAGGAAAGGAAGAGAGACAGTATCACATATTCAACATCAGTTAAATATATTATACCCGCTATGTACATTTGCATAACAATTTTTTGATGCCTTTGAAATATACATAATGTGTATGATGTAATTAAATAAATTGTTTTTTTTTAATATGTGATACCATAACAAAGGAGTTTAAGACTAGCTTAACATGAAAACTTCTTTATGCAGATCATCTAGTTCTTATAGTTGAATCCATAGGACTAGAGTATAAGTTGTGACTGTGAAGACAAAAGGGCTGAGAGTTAACTTAGAAAGAAAATAAAGTGTTAGTAAGTAGGAAAGAAGACAGGACTTTGATCCCACCAGGGAAGTGGCCCTGTTTGATGTGCAAAAAAAGAGTAGACAGAAATTCTTTACAATGTATACAATGCATATCTTGAGTACACAAGAAGTGTAGTGGGATAGCAGGCAGCCTAATAGGAAAATAAGACTTTGTATGTAATAGATGCATGGGGTAATTGATAGTCTGCACATCAGTGATATAAACATTGTCCAATCACATTAAGGATCCATAGAAATGGTTAATAACTTCTGATACCTAGATGATCCAGTTAGCATTAGAGGTGGGTGCTCTGAGAGCAGAGTAGCTAGAGTAAGGATAGGATGGAGGAAGTTTAGATAGCTATTGTCTCTGTCAACAACAGTGCAAAGTGCAATCCTGCAGAGGATATGCATAGGCTGGTCAGAAATGAAGCAAGCATGCTTCAATGGTTATGCATTTAAACTGGGTTTAAAAGGAATCAGAGGTGGTGTGCAAGGGAGAAGACTGCATTGTTTGGCAAGCTTTCTATGGCTGGATGCCCTTCCTATCACCAACCACTTTACAGTATGAACTAGGTGGATTTATTGTATATATTATATATATATATATTTATTAAAATAGTCTTCATATTTATTATTATTACTATATATATATATATATAGAAGTGGTAATCTATATATATATATATATATATATAGAAGTGGTAACCACTTCTACCTAACTCGTCCCTTGGACTGAGTGCTCTACCACTACGGATTTTACCTTCCAGTGTTCCACCACTATATATATAAACAATGTACTGTAGAAATGATGAGCTTATCTGCTATGCTTTCTTTGTGCAATTATTCTCACATAAGAATATTACTTTTATTTCTAAAGATTAAGTTGACTTGGTCAACAGAGAATGCAATGGCCCTGAGATTTTATTTAGTCTTATACATTATATGAGCTTTAAAAAAAGGCAAATATATGAAAATATAATTTCTAACTCTTTATTTATGATTCTATAATCAAGAAGTTAGTTGTCTTTCTCTAAATTTGGATAATTGTCAAATACACCCTAAGACATTTTCTTGAGCTATAAGAAAATTTACTTTAGAAATTAAGTTTTTCAATTGCCAAAGATGAATAATGAAGTCCTAGAAAAATTAGCGATAATTTACATTGGCAAAAAAATAATATATATACACAATAATAATAATAATCCATAAAATGAATAACATGTACCATGAAAAGGGATGAGTTCTTCCCCTCATGAAGACAATAGGATTATTAGGCTGGTATTTCCAGCTGGTGGACAAGGATGTAGAGGCTTACTCGGTAGCTCTTAAAAAGTAGTGCATCAGAAGGTTATGAACAAAGTTTATAATGGTACAATATAGTATCCTTGACAGAATTTAGTTTCCTGCCCTGAGATTTTCTAATTATATGTCTAGGGTAAAAGGAATATTTGTGTGTGTGTGTATTGTATCCTTTAAATTTCTTTCTCATCTTTTCAGTTACTGACATATACCATGGGTGGAAGAATTGGCTTTTATCAAGGAGATGTCAAAAAATTATTTGATGACATTCAAGAATTGAAACCAACAATATTCACAGCAGTTCCACGTGTTTTGAACCGTGTCCATGATAAAGTGAGTGGATTCTATGTTTTTGAAATACACACAACTGTTTCTTAGATTAATATTTGGACCTGGAACAATCCGTGTTGCATTATGCACTGTCATATATGAATCAGTCCTTGTAACCAGACATCATTTGGGTTTCTGGTGTATCAAGACAGCTCATTTTATTTGCTGCCTGGAAATGAAGGAGATGTATGAAATGAAGAAAAAAAAGTACCAGGAGCTGGTGGAAGACTGCCATAGGAATGGATAGAGGACCAGGTACATGACAATGAAGATGGGCAATTGAGAGTTCACAGGTCATTCTTTTAGTGAACCCTATGTATTACATAGGGTTCACTAAAAATGAGCAGGAGAAGAGCTATCAAGGACAATTTGGAAGCAGCAAAGTGGGCATCTAAATGTCTGTGACTGGTGGGGTCAATAGAGTGTAACTTGGACACTGGTCAAGTTGCCTGAATGAAATTGTATGTTGTAAGTCCTGAAACACCTAGTGACTCCAGGATACAGCACTAATGCTGTGTCCAAGTATTTGTATACAAATGTATGAAGAACTTGAAGTGTGACTGGCATTATGTGGCTATTGTAAGAATTAAATATTCTAGTTCAGATCTCAAACACAATTATTTCACTTCACTTATATTGTTAATGTCTGTGGGATGAAGATAAATGTAATTTTTCATCCCATTCTCTTGAATCTGTAAGATTCCTGCTGATCAACTCAGGCCATTCTGGGTTACAAACACAGACAGGCTTACTTACTCTTGATACACTTACATCAAATCCCTTTTTTTCATATTTCAAGCTTTAATTAATAGTTCAAGCAAATTACATATGGAAACCAATTGTTCTATCCTTTAAATTTGAT
Organism: Eledone cirrhosa; assembly: GCA_964016885.1. Lineage (NCBI taxonomy): Eukaryota > Metazoa > Mollusca > Cephalopoda > Octopoda > Eledonidae > Eledone > Eledone cirrhosa. The sequence continues at coordinate 149,745,458 of OZ024740.1, forward strand.
GATTTGTGCTTATGATGACTCATGTAAGGATGGCCAGTCAAAAATGACAGTATCACATTAAAAATTGACGTCCTTACTCTAAATTTCTACAACGACCTGTTAAATAGTAAAGTAGTATAAACATTTGAATTTACAAATTTGCTTTTGGATGTTTTCTGCTAAATCTTTAAAGGATGTTAAGAGTTAACGATCTACTTGTTGTCACCTCCAAATTTTGCCTACCCATGAAGTCAATACAAACTTTCATTCCTCCCTCATATTCTGTGCCCAAGTATCATCCAGAAACAACACATTAAATCTATAATAACTCATGAACAAAGACCCCTAAATATCCTTATATGGAGTTATGCTAATTTTTCGTCTCCTGTATCAGCAAAAAGAAATCCACAATTATTTTGCATATAAAAAAATATAACCATGCTCCAGCTTCCAGCAAAACATTTGAACAGCACACAACTAGAACACTCACAACTCGGATCTGATGAATACATGTCCTAAACATACCAAAACCTGGACTTCCTTGACAGGGCCAGATAATACTTCACCCATAACTATGAACTCTCTACAAAGTTTGGGGGAGATCCACAATGAAGTACTGATCTCACATATGGGGATGATGTTACTATTACATATCGACATCCTTGACTGCATCAAAAGAATGGCCACTTGACTGACTAATATAAAGTTGCTCACCAATATACTCCAGCCTCTGGCTCACAGATGTGCTGTCTCCTCACTTTGCATTTGCTGTGGCCACTACTGTTGCTTCTACTCCTCAGAACTTCCACTCAAGTACTCTCAATTTCCCTGTCTATCCTCCTCTTGTCATCTATATTGTAACCATCTCCAAACCCACCCACAATCATTCCTCCCATGAACATCTATCCTTCTCAAATCCGTCCACACAGATGTTTTTTTTTTCCTGCTGCCATCAACTTGCAACAGTTAAATTAGAACATTAACAATGCCAATCACAGAGGTCCTGCAAAGGCCATCGACACAACTCCCTCCTCCAGAGAAAACAAATGAAGACAAAATGTTTTGTTATATTTACACTCTGAGTTTACATCCTACTGAGTTTAGCTTTGTATTTCTTGCCTCCAGGGCAGATAGAATAAGTATAAATCAAGAGCAGGACGATTATATCAAAGATTCATCACCAATATATTTGTGCCCAATGGTTGTGCAGGTACCATGACAAAAAGAACCTAGCCCACACTGTAAATGTGGTTGGTGTTATGAAGGCCATTCAGCCATAGAAACCTAGCCAGAAACAGTTCTGTGTGAGCAAGACACGGTCACCTGATCTGACTTGCTTCTTATGGGACAACCAGTCTAATTCATGCTAACATGGAAAATGGATGTTAAATGATGATGATGATGGAACAGTCAATTAAGTTGACTCTAATAATTGAGTGATATATTATAAACCCTGGAAGGATGAATGACAAAGTCTAACTCAGTAGAAGTTAAAGTCAAAATGTAAAGAGATATAAGAAAATGTCACACCACATTTTGCTCATCACCTTATGAATCTCCCAATCCACAACACCTAAGCCAATATATATTAATACATACCTATATTGTTAACTCATATATGTGTTGTTTACTTCTCCATCAAGATACACCATGAACTCAAAAATCCTATCAAAATGAAACTTTTGCAATGGGCATTGCACAGTAAAGAAGCTGAGATTAAACAGTAAGTATAGTTTCATTGGTTGTTGTTATTATTATTGCTATTCGTAGGACGGTGGATTGGCAGTATCAGTAGAGGGTCGGACAAATACTTTTCAGTATTTAGCTAGGACTTTTAACATTCTAAGTTCAAATTCTGCCAGGATCAACTTTGCCATTTATCCGTCAATAAAATAAAATACCAGTTAAGTAGTGGAATCGATATAATTGACTTTATCCTTCCTCCAGATTGCTGGCCTTGTGTCAATTTAAGAAAGAATTATTATTGTTATTTGTAATCAATGTGAATTCCAATTCAGATTGTCTTTATTGATTAAGGTTTTCTTCTTCCCCACATTGTGTTAGAGCTTACATAACTAATTATTTCCCATGAGGATGGTGTCCCTTGGGCAATTTTCCTTCGTCAGAAAGTTGTTTTAAGACCTTTTTTCCTTCTTGAAGTAATGTTCTACTGCCGGATCTCCTTTCTGACGTCAACCCTTTTGGCCCCCTCTTATGATAGACAAGGGATACAGTGTACCTATTCAAAGACTGTGATACACACAGCAGCTCACATAAAGTTATTTCTTATTATAAATCTTGCAGGGACGTTAAAGACTGTTTTTATGGTAAAGTGTTATGAAACCGAAATATCCTCAAACTAGTTGCTACATCTACTAAATATCAGAGTAAACACTTTCCACATATTGCATACCTTTTCTACAATTTTAATTATCGAATTCCCAGTGTGTAATGCGTTGTTTTCCCTCATCCCACTCGAAATACGTATGGAAAATCTACTCTGCTTTTTGGAGACCGATAGGTGAACATTTTGTTTTTATATTGAATTTTTTTTTTTCTAAAATTTAACAACTTAAATTGGAGCGTGCAACCATGATGTTGGAGTATCTTCGGGGGCCGAGAAATACGGTAATCGAAATTTTTGTGTCGTCAACTTATTTCGAGATTCGTAGTTATCGCCCTTTCATTTATTTTTACTATGTCTGGGCGTCATGACTAATAAGAATATTTTTTGCTTGCTTTTAAAAGTGTTATCATCTATTTTATTTACTACTGATGCCACCTATCGGAATGTGACTTGATATATGTAAAGGAGTGAGTGCAGTCGATTATATGGATGTTAGTACATGAAATATTCGTTTCCTTTTTTTGTTTGTTGTTTGTGTATTGCATATGTCTCTTTTATTCACTTTTGATCAATCCTGTCAATACTGAAGGTGCCGCTTACTTTCTGTGATTACCAAATTCTCTGGGGACTGCATTAATGATTTGACCATGGTCAACATCGTTGACTTACACAGTCTGGATGAGCTCCACATGTATATTGTGCTCAGAGTTAGAGCTGATGTCTGTGAAATATTTAAATGTCATGGCAAGCTGCTTAACCCCATGGGTTTTCATGGATTGTCTTGCCATCTGAACTCAGATTGCTTCACTCATCTTACTGAACTGAACCTAATTATCTAGCTGGCTCTGGCTCGAAGGAATGACACCCCCACTCCCACCCAATTCAAGGGTCAGCTGGGTTGTCCTGGGTTGATTTCAATCTTAGCCATGACAGTAATGCCTGGAATATTGCTGGTTTCAGATAAATACAGTAGTGCTCTCAAGCATGCCACATTTCTCCCCATTTTGGGGTACTTTTTTCATGGTACTTCTCGTTTAAGCTTTTAGGGGTTAGAGGGTCGGATACATGACATAGATGCATTCAGAACCACGTTTTTTTGTTCATAGATAATAGAATCCTAAAAGCGGTAATCTTATGCTAATGTAATAAATAATTTTTTTTTTTTCAGAGGAATTTTTAGAAATAATTCCTGGTGGGATGTACTGGTATTGAGAAAAATTCAAAACATATTCGGTGGCAATATACGTCATATCGTAACTGGATCAGCTCCTATCTTGGCGGAAATTTTGGAATTTTTCCGTTGTGCTTTGGGTTGCAATGTAAGTTTTGGATATTTTTCTTTAAATATTTGTTTTATTGAATAACAATAATCACCTACATTATATAATCATTGACTAATTAATCCAGGGAGCCAGATTAACTCAATATTCACAATCTATCCCTCCATGAAAACAGCATGTTTCATAGAAAAGCACAACCTACCTAGCTCTAAATTCATTACAGAACAAGCAGAAATACATTCCTTCTAAATGAATGCAATACATCTGCCTATTCACATGATACATTACAGACAGTGCAGGTGTTGCTTCTGTTTGTAGTTGGATCTATTTTACCCCATTTATATTACAATTATATTTGGAAATATCATAAAAATCACAAATTTATATTGACATAAGAAATTTTTCAGCACACATTCCTTTTTCCCATGTAGAGAAGTGGATATGGTGAATTGAATCTTATATATTATATTACTGGTATTTATTTTTATGACTAATACTGTATTTCAACTTACAACAATAGTTTGCCTAGCTTAAAGTATCACATTTCAAAACTAAACAAATCTATTTATGCCTGTAATATACAAAACAATTTTATAGAAAAGGACCAGAAAAAGTCTCAAGTTTGTCTCAAACCTGGAGTCTCATTAGGCTGGTGCTTATCCTTGTTTCCTTGGCATTTAGCGACTGAGTATACAAGACCAGACCTGCCCCTACAGGACATGATGCCTGTCTATCTACTGCTGGTACTCATTTTCAGCTGGGTATTCTAGAGCAATGTGAAAGGAAGTACTTTGCTCAACAACACAATACACAACCTTGTCCAGGAATGAAAACCTTGATACTATGTTTGTAAGTCAAACAACCTAACCACAAGATACGTTGAATATTTATGTATTTTTTATCAGAAATTTATAAAAACATTTCTGTGAAAAAGATACGAAATGAAAAATTAATGACAGCATTGATGATGTGCTGAGAGATAGAACATTTGCCTTTTGTTTAGTGTTCTAATTTATGACATATATCAATGATATTTGCCTGGATAATGTGGGTGAATGCTCTCAGATGTGCAGAACCCAAGGGTTATATATTATGAGATAGTGTCGATATTAATTTGAGTGATGATTGGTAGGATTTCTAGTTGGAAATACTGAATTGATAAAGACTGTAGTTTTGATTATGACTATCATTTGTGACTAAATAAAATAACCATAAGTTAAGTACTGGGTTCAACATAATTACCTACACCCTCCCACCAAAACTGAAACATTGTGCCACTCTTAGAAATCAGTAATCTAAAGTTGTAAATTATATTAGTTTGATAGTATAAGTAATTATTTGTGTTGTTATTTTGTTACTGAAACATCAAAATTGGCAGAGTTGTTAGAACGCTGGATATAATACATTGCAATATTTGTTCCAGGTCTCTGGCTACTGTGTTCAAAACTCATCAAGGTCAACTTTACTTTTCATCCTTTCAAGGTTGATACTGAGTCCAGTACTGAAGTCAATTCTTCTTCTTTATCATTCTCTCACTCTTTTTCTGGAAGGAATCAGCTGTGTTCAAACCTAGAGAAAAGATGGGCTCTGCCAGTTTAAAAGAAAATGCTGAAGACACCCTGTATGCCACTATAGCATCCAACAACTTCATCAAGAGTTACATGTCCTGACATACATAATGTAGTAATAATTGTTTCTGCTTTTGGCACAAGGCCAGCAATTATACCAGTGCCTTACTGGTGCTTTATTTTATCGACCACCTAGGGAGGAAAGGCAAAGTTAACCTCGGCAGAATTTGAACTCAGACTGTAAAGGGCCGTAACTCTATGCTGAAAAGCATGGCGTCCGACTCTCTATCGATACTGCTAATCCAATAATGTAGTAATAATGATTTCTAATTGTGACAAAGACTTGCAATTTGGAGAGGGGGAGCCAATTATATTGATCTAAAAATTATACTAACTAAAAATTACACCTTTAATGAGAAGAAAAACCATTAACTTAAAACCTAATTTTTGCCATGAAATATGGCTGAGTTTAATTTTAATTAAAAAAATTAGGAGTGGAGTAGGGAGTGAGTCAGATCTTTAACAGCACAGTAAGAACTCTAAGTATATTTTGGTCTTATTAGACTTCACTAACGAAGCATAGTCTAACCATCACTACCAGATCTTAGATGACTAGAGAAAATATATATCTTTTGTTTGTTTTTGAGTGGAGTTATTAATTAGGTGGATTGGCAGTATCGGTAGAGAGTCGGACGCCATGCTTTGACGCATAGAGTTACGCCCCTTTATGATCTGAGTTCAAATCCCGCCGAGGTTAACTTTGCCTTTCATCCTTACGGGGTCGATAAAATAAAGTACCAGTAATGTACTGGTGAATTGCTGGCCTTGTGCCAAAAGTAGAAACAGTTATTAATTAAAAGAAAGACTAAGGGAGGGGAGAATACTCAGTGACACTCTCTGTGTGAATAACAAATTGTAAAATGCATTGTACTGAATACAGTGAGCGAATAAAATAAATTTTTATTAAAATTATATTTTTAGAGACTGAAACATATTCTGTGTTGTCATCATACAGACTCCACTGCATTCTATTTTTCATTTAGTCAAATTCAGGGTTGTCTCCCTTGCGTTTTCAGAGTGTAATCTGAATCGATTAAAATTGAACGTAGTTATACGTGTTTACATATTTATGATATATTCTCTAATGAGGCAGTTAGGTTTTGGCAAACAGAAATCATAACCCGATTGTGGTTCATATTTGAAGGATGAGTTTTGTTTTGTTTTTGTTTTTTTTTTGCTCTATTAAAACATTCAGCTACAATATCAATATTATTATTTTTGCATATATTTGCAATGATTTATTTATTTATATATTTTTACTTACAGGTGTATGAAGGTTATGGCCAGACAGAATGTACAGGGGTAGTCACATTAACCATTCCTGGTGAATATAATGCAGGTATGATGTGATATATTAATATATGCTGTTTGAATTTAATGGCTTCTACTTTAGAGTAAAAAAAATAAGACAGTGTTCACTTAGAATGAATCACCTTCTAAAATATTTTCTTAAATATATATATAAATATATATATATATATATACATATATATATTTTTATATTAAATATTTATACTCTGCTACGTATTGAGTACCTTATTACTGTGGTTACCCTCGACTGAACCCGGGATACACACACACATATTTAATTAGAAAGTGAACAACACAAAATATAACTACTCTGTTACCAAAGGTTTCTGAATCCCAGACAATATTAATATATGTCTGGATCGGTCATCAGACAGATTTGCTTCAGTATCCTATAAAGAGTCCTGGCTGTGGTATCAAAAGTCCAGATCTATTTTTGGTATAAACATCAAACTCTTGATACTGTAAATATCAAGTAAATACCTGCCACCATGAAATAACTTGATAAGTCAGACAGACATTACTGGATGTTTTTATTTGTATCCCACTTGGCTACCAGACTCTGAACTTTATAGAGTAAAAACAAGGTGTCCTAATAAGGAGATACAAATAGAATGTGCTGTGATTGGCTAATTTTACTGGCCATTCAAATAATTTTACATCTTTAACCATAAATATACATTGAATTTCTACTGCATTATGGCGTTGTTATATTGTTATACAAATAACAAATTGGTTAACAATAAACAATGCATATATACACATGTATATATATCTTCATCATTTAACGTCCATTTTCCCCATTAGCAAAGATTGACCAGGTCTTCACAGACAGTTATTGTTTCTGGTGTTGTTGTTTGTGGTACTATCGTTTGTGTTACCAGTCTGGTATTGTTGTTGTTGTTGTAGATATTCATGATGTTGCAGTCATTGTCATTGCCATTGTTGTTTGTGTTGTTGTCATTGTTATTGTTCAAATTCCATCAAACTTTTGTGAATGTTTTTTTTCTATTCCGGACAAGCATTGTATCTTACTAACATTTCTATGTACTGCGAAATTAAGTGGTAGTTGGAGAATCATTTGTTCCTCTAGGGCAGGATTTCCCAAACTTTTTCAAACATGGAACCTTTTTTGGTTCAGAAACTTTTGTGGGAACTCCAAAGTCTAATACTATTATATGGTTGTAATATAATAATACTCTTCTACCTTCTTTCACAGAACCCCAGACACTCCTTTGTGGAACCCTTGGGTTCCATGGAACCCACTTTGGGAACAACTGCTCTAGGCCAATCGTTGTTTCTCCATAACAAACATAAAGACACACACACACAGGCAAAGAAACTTTTATTTTTATACAACAAATGGTCACAATGATCTGTACTCTGAAAAAGATACTATAAATATTTGAATGAATCAGTTTTTAAATATCTTCTACTAAATTATTACAGGATATTAAGATTTAAACTACAGCCTCTAATATTGTAAAATCGAATGTATAATGGTTTCTTGTAATCTGTATTGTTTCTTACTTTTTTTTTTCTTTTTTTTTTTTTCTTTTTTTTTTTCTTTTTTTTTTCTTTTCCTTGCAAAGGTCATGTTGGGCCACCAGCACCAAATAATTATATTAAACTTATTGATGTACCTGAATCTGGATATTTACAATCAGAAGGCAAAGGAGAGGTGGGATCCTTTCTTATTTTAAATATATATTTATTTTTATTTTCGTTTTTGTTTGTTGTTGTTTTTTGTTTTTGTTTTCTTAAAATTTCATGTTATTTATTCATAAGAAAAGAGAGCAATCAGAGTCCCTGCATTTAAAGAGTTTTTCCACAATGAAAAATTATGATAGCAGGATGGAGATAATTTGGATTGTGTTAATCTGAATCATTGTAGATTAATATATCTAGGAAACAGTGTGAGTGTAGGACAAAAAGTAAGTTTTTGGCTAGTCTAGTACTCAACACAACACTAACTAATAAAAGAAAGAAAAAACTATTGCTAATTTCTGTTGTTCATCCAACATAAATTCAATTAAATCCAAAATAATTAATCATTATACCATACCTATAATAACAAACATAACAGGGTAGACAAAATACAAAAAGATTATACAGACAAAATATACTTTCCATATATATATAAAAGTTGGTGTTCATCAGGGCTCCGTCCTTAGCCCCCTCCTATTTATTATCGCCCTCCAAGCTATAACGGAGGAGTTCAAGACCGGCTGCCCATGGGAACTTCTATACGCAGATGATCTAACGCTCATAGCTGAATCAATGGCTGAACTAGAGAAGAAATTCCAAACATGGAAGCATGGCCTAGAATTAAAGGGCCTTAAAATTAACTTGTCTAAGACTAAAGTTCTAATATGTAGGAAGGAGAATAGGGCACTGGGCCCATCTGAGAAATGGCCATGCTCAGTGTGTAGGAAACGAGTAGGCAGAAACTCAATTTTATGTCCCAAATGCAAAGTATGGGTGCATAAAAGATGTAGTGGGATCACAGATAAGCTAACTAAGAATATAGATTTTATATGTGGCCGGTGCTCTGGTGCAATAAGTAGCAGCAAATGCCCACAGAATACTAGCTCATTCCATTGCCCAGATGGTTCTATAGAAATAGTGGACACCTTCCGTTACCTGGGTGACAAAATCAGCAGTGGTGGAGGGTGCTCTGAAAGTACTGTAGCTAGAGTCAGAATGGGATGGAAAAAGTTCAGAGAGCTTATACCACTATTAGCCGCTAAAGGGTTCTCCCTAAAAATGAAAGGCAGGCTGTATGATGCCTGCATACGAGCAGCGATGTTACATGGCAGTGAGACTTGGGCATTGTGTGCAGAGGATCTACACAGACTGGAGAGGAACGAAGCTTGCATACTCCGTTGGATGTGTAATAGTAATATACGCAAATGGCAAAGCATAAATGAATTAAGTGAAAAATTAGGAATAAGAGGGATCAGATGCTGTTTACTCGAGAGAAGACTACGTTGGTATGGTCACATGATGCGCATGAAAGACGACAGCTGTATAAAAAGTGCAGGGCGATAAAAATAGACGGTAGCTACGGAGTAGGCAGACTCAGAAAAACCTGGGACGACTTGATAAATTCCGACCTCACACACTTACACCTCTCCAAGACAATGTCACTGGACCGAGATCTTTGGCGCTACGCAGTAATACAGAAGACCCGCCTTGCCTAAGTACAAAGCGAAACTTACAGTCAGTAGGCACCTCTTAACCAAAATACATCCCCGTCCCACTACCCCTACCCCCACCGCCATCTTTCGATGTTAAGCTATGTTGGTACCACAACATCCAGTCCTAAATAAATGAGGTTGTGTAGGTGTCACGACAAAAAAACACACAGTCCACGCTGTAATGTGGCCGTGTAGGTAACACGGTAAAAACCTCCCAGTCCACACTGTAAACGTGGTTGGTGTTAGGAAGGGCATCCAGCCGTAGAAAACCCGCCAGACAGTCCTGAGCAAGACAACCAATCTTGCCTCAAACGGGACAATTCCCGCCCAGACCCATGCTAACGTGGAAGATGGACGTTAAACGATGATGATATATATATATAAAACTTTGATAAATTTGATAGGTTTCAGCCAGTATTGGCCCAGCCCATGTCTTACTTAATAGCACCACTTGACATCATCATCATCATCATCATCATTTTACGTCCACTTTTCCCTGCTTGCAAGGGTGGGATGGGAACTGATTCTAGCTTGATTTCTACAGCTGGATGCCCTTCCTAACACCAACCTCATTTACAGTGAGTGCTGGGTGCTTTTTTGCCGTGGCACCTACACGACCACTTTGCAGTGGAATGATATGGACCCCAGTCCCTATCATCTCATTTCTACAGCTGAGTAAACTGGAGCAATGTGAAATAAAGTGTCTTGCTCAAGGAAACAACACATCACCCGGTCTGAGAATTGAACTCACAACCTTTCGATTGCAAGCCCAATGCTCTAACCACTAAGCCATGTGCCTTCATTAGCAATTACCCAGTACATTACTGGTACTTTATTTTATCGACATGTATATATAATAATAATAATAATTAGTGAACAAAGAATCAGTGTTGCATCATATATATATTTAATCACATTTTACATATGTTTTACTGCTGATCAGCTTGAGGAATGACCGATTATGTTCGTTCCTGACTCTGGAATCAAAAGCTCCTCAGATATGTACTTTCACATGTAGACTCACGTCCAAATGTTGCTGAATATATATAGATAGATAGATGTTACTATTCAATAAAACTTTTTCTGGTGTTTGAAGGGAGCTGGAGAAACAGAGATTACAGACTGTAAATAATATTAATAGATAAATATATTCAGTCTTATTAGATCTGTCCTTCAACATTTGGTGTTAACATTCCGATCGATATGTCACAATTCATAATATGTAACCTACGGACATTTAGAATGTATACAATTTATATCTTCCACATATAATTTATATGATTTTTATTTTATTGCAAATTATGGGGAAATATATATAATTTCATAAGTTGAGAAGAAATAGATGTGTCTGTATTAACATATCTATTTTGACAGGCTAGATGGATAAAGAGATGAATGGTTGTTTTGATGAATTGATGTCAGAGGTTGCAGTGGAAAAAGATATCAAAGAGTGTGAGAAATATATATATATGAGAGAGAGAGAGACAGATAGAGACAGACAGACAGACAGAATATGATTATTGTTATAACTCTTTTTTCAGATTTGTGTGAAAGGTGTCAATGTGACAGGTGGTTATTTCAAGCTTCCTGAGAAAACAGCAGAAGTATTTGATAGTGATGGCTGGCTTCATACACAAGATATTGGCATGTTCTTACCCGTAAGCAATTCTTGACTAAATCACTCAATAAAACATATATATTATATTACATTCATCTATACATCTATACATATATACATACACTCTTATATTCACACACACACACACAAATATATATATATATATATTCAAAAGTATTAAATGAAAATCAATCTCCTTTCATTAAAAAAATACTTTTTAATCACTTACAATTGTTTCTTGCATTACAAACTGTGAGATGTACTCAATTAACCAAATTCATCTCTTAACTCCTATTTTGCATGATATAAACATTGAGCAACCGCTTCTTGCTGAGGCTAGCAAATACACTCTATAAGTCTGTTTCTACATTTGATAGAAATATATATATATATATAAAGTTAGTCCTTCATCAGTGATCTTCCAACCATCATTGGTATTTCATCGCTTTAAAGACCATATACCTCCAGTTGGTGCGAGCAACGGCTAAAAAAAGTCGCACCGAACTTATATTCATGGAAATTTGGGACTTGACTCCTTCTTCCTCACTTTTCGTTGCTTCACCATCTTTGTTTGTTTACACTCTCGTGTCCCCTTTATTTACGTGTCCCAACGACTTTTTTTAGCCGTTGCTCACACCAACCGGAGGTATATGGTCTTTAAAGCGATGAAATACCAATGATGGTTGGAAGATCACTGATGAAGGACTAACTTTATTCATATGTAACCCATTAGCAACCACGCAGCACGTTTATTCTCATATTTACACATATTTTTTCCCCCGCTGTGACCCGTCTATTTCGTTCTTACTGCTTCCTCTTTCTCTGTATCTTTACCCTCTCTAACAGTGACTCTCTCTGTTAGCCTCTTCCTCACCCTTCACTCACTCACTCTCTGTTACTACCTCTCCTCCTCCTCCTTCTTCTCGTTTGACCTGTGCGTAATTCTTTTCTTTCGCACCCTTGGTCAGGCAGGTTCGCTTATTTTTCTCTCTCTCGTCTATGATTTCACAGAACTTATGTTCACCGAATTCACAGACTAGATTCCTTCTTCCTCCCGTTAGACCTGTACGGAATTCCTTCCTTGCTCACATTCCAACCAGATTTGATGGTCTTTATTCTTTCTCGTTCACGATTTCACCGAACTTATATTCATGGAAATTTGGGACTTGACTCCTTCTTCCTCATTTTTCGTTACTTCACCATCTTTGTTTGTTTACATTCTCGTGTCCCCTTTATTTACGTGTCCCAATGACTTTTTTTTAGCCGTTGCTCACACCAACCGGAGGTATATGGTCTTTAAAGCGATGAAATACCAATGATGGTTGGAAGATCACTGATGAAGGACTAACTTTATTCATATGTAACCCATTAGCAACCACGCAGCACGTTTATTCTCATATATATATATATATACTTGGATTTGGAGGCCTCTGTTGTATATATATATACACACCTGTATGGATTTGTGTGTGTAGATGTGTGTGTGTGTCTGAGAGGGTAGATGTGTGTGTATGTACAAGTCAACCAACATAAGTCTTTTTATTTCTAAAATGTCTAAACTTTCTAAGTATCTGACTCTAACCATAATTTTCAGTATTACTACCCCACATTAATTCCTCAATTTGTATGTGTGGATGTGTGTGTCTGTGGGGGTGGGTGTGAGTGTATGTGCAAGTCAACCAACATAAGTCTTTTTATATGTAAATTTTCTAGTATTCTACTCTAACCATAATTTTCAGTAGTACCACTCCACATAAATTCCTCAATTTAAGAATGACCTGTAGTATCGAATTTCATACTATAAACCTCAATTGAATATATATCTGACCAGGAATGCTTTTTGTGAAAATCAACCTCAATTGAATATATATCTGACCAGGAATGCTTTTTGTGAAAATCAGTCATATGGAACTATTGTCATCTTGCCTAATGGTTTGAACTTTACAACACCACCTGCCTCTTTGAGGTCAAATACCAACCCTACTAGCATCTACAAACTGACCAATGAGAATTAAGACTATTCCTGCTGACAACATTAAATTATTCCTAACAAGCTCATATGTCCCAAGGCTCTGATACCATTAACACCATAAACACAGAGCTGGCATATCTAAGAACTGACTAACTGCTTGATGAGGTCATAGCCAATTGACTTATGTTTCATCACTATATATATATGTATATATCATGTAAACAACGCAAATCTTGTGTACATAAGAGGTGTAGTGTGATAACAGGCAGACTAACACAAAAGGAAGACTTTGTTTGGAATAGATGCACAGGGATAGCTGGTAGTAAGAGTGTCAAAAGATATAAACCTTTTCTAATCCCATTAGGGATCCATAGAAATGGATGATAGCTTCTGTTACCTAAGTTACCCAATTAACAATGGAGGAGGGTGCTCCAAGACCATTGTAGCTAGCATAAGGATAGATTGGAAGAAGTTTAGGGAGCTACCCTCTCTGTTGACAACAAAAGATTTCTTCCTACAAACGAAAGGACACCTGTGTGCAAAGTGCAATTCTGCAGAGTAAGGAAACATAGGCAGAGGATATGTGTTGGCTAGACAGAAATGAAGCAGGCATGCTTCGATAGATGTGCAATGTTAATGTGACAGAATGGCAGAGCTTGGATGAACTGAGAAAAACTGGATTTAAGAAGAATCAGAAGTAGTGTGCAAGGGAGAAGACTGCATTAATATGGACATGTGATGTGCATGGATGCTGATTGCTAGGTGAAGAAGTGCCAAAAAATCCCAGTAGAAGGAAGCCCCAATAGAAGAGGAAGACCAAAGAAGACTTGGACGGGGGTGGTGGGAGTTGATCTCAAATTGCTGACACTCAAAGAGGAGATGACAAAGTAACATGACAAATGGAGAGATGCTATGCTGAAAAGGACCTGTCCAGCCCATTTAAGCATGGAAAAGCAACTGTAAAAACAATGATGTTGATGATGATGATATTCAGTTGAGTCTAATGCTTGTGGAAGGATAAAATGCACCCAGTCCACTCTGTAAAGTGGAAACCATGTCCATACGGAAAAGTATGTGTGATGTATTCCTTGGCTTGTCTGGGAGTATAGTTGTTCTGAATAATTACTAACTTGGTCATTAACACCCCATCCAACCCATTCTAGCATAGAAAAATGGATTATATATATATATATATAGGGAGAGGATAGAGATACACACCCCCACACCCCCACACACACATATATATATATATATCTATATATCTATACAGCATGGCCAAATACTTAAGAAGTTTGTTTTACAATCATTAAGTTCTACATTTGATCCCACAATATGGGATTTTTGCAATTGCCTTTTAACATAGCCATGCAAGTAAAATCGAGTAGATGGAAACTGATTGGAAGCCTTTCATATTGATGGCATCTGAATAGAATTTACAATTTTTACTTTCTTATATGGTTAAAATTCTCAGAAATAAGGAATGTTAACATATTTATAAATATCATTTTCCTATAGAAATATTGCAATGTTTAAAGCAGAGGATGTAATACTGCCATCTTACATAAAAAACATCACAACAAATTGAATGTACAATTATTTGGCCTATTGCATCTTTTTTGACAGTTCAAGTTAAATGGACAAAATTTGTGCATTTGCAGTTCAAGGTTTTGTATATTAAATCTACTGCTTTTCTAATGACTTTATTGCTGTCAAATATTTTTATTGTAATTACATAATGCACAAGACTCCTAAGTTATGTGAAGTGAAGCAAAGAAAAAATATTCCCAATATTATGGTGTATTATGGTCTTTATTGAAAGCTCTCTCACAATACAAAAAATCTTATGGATGGCTTAGTGGTTAGAGCGTTGACCTGACAATTGCGAAGTTGTGAGTTTGATTCTCGGATTGGGTTTACATTGTGTTCTTGAGCAAGACACTTATTTTACATTGTTCCAGTTCACTCAGCTATAAAAGTGAGATGTGACATCACTGGTGTCAAGCTGTATCCTCCTTTGCCTTTCCCATGGACAACATCGGTGGTGTGGAGAGGGGTGACTGGTATGTATGGGCGACTGCAGCTGGTCTTCCACAAACAATCTTGCCCTTAGAGGGGAACTTTCTAGGTGCAAATCCCATGGTCATTTGTGACCAAAGGAGTTCTTTTTCTTTAAAAGAAGCTTTAAAACTTCCAATACTTCATCATTTACAAACAACATATCCAATAAAGTGTTGAAATGTCTATGAACATTGAAGAACAACTAGTTGAAGACTGAAAACAGGTAATTTCTCAATTGGGGTTGATGATTCCATAGTCGATAACAAGGAGCCTTTCTAACAGCAATTTGAAGACCGGGGAAATCAGTTAAATCAAAAAAATTTCATTAAGCTCCATCACTTTTCTCCACTCCTTTCTCTCTCTCTCTCTCTCTCTCTCTCTCTCTCTGTACTGCTCTAATTTCTCAGCTCGTGCTTTACACTCTCTTTCTTCCATTATCTTCCTCTCTCCATTCTTCTGCTCAATATGTGGTTATATTTTAACTCAACTTTATGCTATGCACATAACAATCAACTGTTCACAGCTACCTCCACACTGAGATTCCTACACTTTTATGAAAATACAAAGTTAAACATTTTTTTATATCACATGTTTGTCTTTAGGGGGTGATTTGAAAATGGTGATGATTAAAAAAGGTTGAGAACCATTGCAGCACAATCAATAAAAACCAATAGTTTATAGACATGAGTACACATATGTGCATATGCAGTTAAATTACACATAAATGAATAAATATATCTAATGTTATATGCTCACATTTAAACCCACTTGTATAAATATATACAAATATACATTTATGCTCATAATTACATATATACATTAAGGTGATGCACACACAAATAGAAAAGTTCATATATGTACACATAAACATATGGATTCACTAATATTATATTTCTGTTTTTATTTTTTATTTTTTTAGAATGGGACATTAAAAATCATTGATCGGAAAAAGAATATATTTAAACTTTCACAGGTAGGTTCAGATTAATTAATGCCTGAATAATCATATATTACAGGTGAGTAAACAAAATCACTAACAGCCATTCAAAGTGTTACGCATTCTTCTTTTCCTCAAAAATAGACTTTTTTTGTGTTACATTTTTTTATGTTACATTTCTGGTAATACAATCTCTTAATTCTTCTATCATTTATTTACATTTATAGTTATAAACTCTACTTATATATGTATAAGATTATGAAATTTTCATTGTCATTATTTTTAATGCTATATGTATATATTCTCATAGTTATTTGTAATCATGGTAAGAATGAGTAAAAGAGTGCTTTTCTAATGATGTCTAAAAATACCAAGACTTGTTTGAAGATCCTGTGAGTGCACAGGTGAAACTCCAGAGTAACAAGACTCACCACAAAGCCCCAATAAATACAGTGTACCCCTGGCATTCACGGCCCCGGCATTCGCAGTCCTGGTTATCCTTAGAACCTAACTAATAATTGCTTGTGGAAACCACTGCATATTCGCAGAATCATTAATATCTTCCGTGATTTTTTTATGGCTTTTTCGTGGCAATATATATTTTGCACTATAACATTGAAAACGTCATATTGATATTTAATACATAATGATTGCTTCTAATTAAATAGTTGAATTTCCACAGTGGTCAGCTATTAATAATGCTCGTAATAATTTGTCTTTTCATTAAGGCTGAAATTTTAATTAACAAATTTGATGGGCTCACTACAGTAAGTATTTCAACCCTCTTCCTTTCCCTCTGAGGTAATAATTGCGAAGGGGCCTAGTGATTAGAGTGTTGGATCTACGATTGTAATGAATTGGGTTCGATTGTTCAACCGATTGACATGTTGTGCTCTTGATGCAAAACACTTCGTTTCACATCGCTCCAGTCAACTCAGCTGACAAGGAGTACCAGCATTAGCAGGTGTGAGAGGGGAGGGAGGGAAACCATGTGATGGATGATTTTCAGGTCCAGGAGAAAGACTTGTACTCTCAGTTGCTTATCACCCATAAAACCCAATTTAGCTTGATGAGCCTGGGTCAGATGTTTCAACTTAAGTAACAGTATGAATAAGTTATAAAATATGAGTTTATCTATGTTTCTGTATCAAAAACATTACTCATGTGAGAAACAACAAATATGACTTTCTTTAGTAAATAACTATAAAATTAAGTATAGTGTTTATGGTGAGTATTGCACTTTGTAATAATAGGTGTGAATAAAGGTTTTGTTCAAAGTGGACTTGATTATTTAACAAATAATCTACTAATATTTACATATTTTGTTATTTTAGGGAGAATATGTTGCACCTGAAAAGATTGAAAATATCTACTTACTATGTCCATTAATAGCTCACATTTTTGTTTCTGGAGAGAGTTTAGAGGTAAGTTCTTTTTATAAAGACTATTGATTTCTACTTTAGGCACAAGACCAGCAATTTTTTTTATAAGAATAATGTCAGTTAAATCAACCCCAGTAGTTCACTGGTTCTTTATTTTTTCATCCCCTGAAGGATGAAAAGCAAAGTTGACTTCAATAGGATTTGAAGAATAATGTCAGTTAAATCAACCCCAGTAGTTCACTGGTTCTTTATTTTTTCATCCCCTGAAGGATGAAAAGCAAAGTTGACTTCAATAGGATTTGAACTCAGAACATAAAGAGCAAGAACAAATGCCACAGAACATTTATCTGATGCTCTAGAGATTCTACTAATCCGTAGATAACTCATCCTAACAAGTATGCATTCCAGTGCCACGGACAAGATGACTCGTCCTAACATGTTTGAACTCATTTCCAACAATTCATAACCCCAAAACTAGATGGAGTTACTAGTTTATTGATGTGACATTTGTCAATCAAAATAGTAATTTTACTAAAAAAAAATCTGGCACAGCAACTGGAGCTGTGTAAAATATACATGGCTTTCAACAGGTTAATATTTTCTGGTAAAACATCATAAAACATAAGTATTATGCATAATCTGCAAAATGAATATGCCACTATTATTTGATTCCCAGCTGAAGTAAATTCACTTCTTTTAAGTTACTAATACACTTGTTAAAGTAGAATCTAAAGTCCTTTTTCACTATAAATTTGTGCCTTTCTCTGATTTCATATATCAATTATTACAATATTCTATTTTTTCAGTCATACATTGTTGCCATCATTGTTCCAAATGAAGAGAATTTACTAGAACATGCAAAATCAAAGGGAATAGCGGGGTCATTCGAAGAACTCTGTGAGAACAAGGTAAATTAATTTTCTAATTTGAAACCCAGTTGATTACTGTATTACATGTCAAGTTCCACATGGTTCTGTACTTGAGTTAATCTCATTATTTCGTTATCTACTCCTCTATGAATGTGTTGAATGTCAGCTAATTAATTGTAGCCAGTTAAGTTCACACTATGTGCAAATGACCATCCACAGCCAATCTTTTATATACAAAACTATGTTTTAGCTTATTCTCATCTCAGTACTGATTCAGTAAATGTCACAGGTGAAGGATAAAAATCCAGAAACGGCTGTCTGGCATTCTCACACACTTCTGAGATAGCTGTGGTATAATCACAGCTTAAAATATTCATAGCGAGACTTTCATAAGTTTATTATACATAAACATATATATGCTTTCATATGCACCCTATTATGCATACATACATACACTAATAATGTATTGAGTATCTTTTTTAACTGTGGTCACATCCCAATGCCCATCAAAAATCCACCCATAATTTTATATGGAAAATCCCGGTGGAAGGAAGACACAGTAGAGGAAGACCACAAAACACATGGGAAGAGGAGATGACGAAGGACCGTGACGAATGGAGAGATATTGTGCTGAAGAGGACCCGTCCTACCCTTGGAAGCAAGGAAAAGCGGATGTAAAATGATGATGATGATGATGATGCTATATATATATATATATATACCATCAAAGCCATGCTAGTGTGGAAAAATGGACCTTAAACAGTGATAATGATGATGATATATAAGTTGTGTGCTGAATAGCCAAAGTGTAGGATATATCTGCATAAATACAAAATAGAGGTAACTGAGAGTGCAATTGTGTATATGAATTTCCATATTTTTGGTATGTAGACATGTAAACATGCTAAATATATGTATTTCTTTGTAGATTGGAAAGAATGATAAAAACCCTTTAATCAATTTTGGGATTTAGTTGGGTCCTTCATTAGAAGGGGTGTATATCAGCCATACAACCGCAAGGAAATACAATGAATAATTACAATTCAACTATAAGCATAATATAATTGACTGTTGTTTTGTAAGCTTAACATGAGTGTTGTTTGAAGATGGATGACATGCGAAATATGCATTATATGAGGAATAAAGTATTCCAGTGGAGACACTATCATCCAGTAGATTACAAAATCCATTCAAACTCAACTGTATTTTCTAAAATATACTGTTAATTATATAAAGAAAACGAACTAAATTGTACTCTACACTTATTCTAAAGTTTTATCTCTTTCTATTTTTCTCTTTTTTTTTTTTTTTTCATAACTAGGAAATAAAGAGCATCATTTTGAATGATATTCAAGAAATAGGTAAAAAATATGATTTGAAAGGTTTTGAACAGGTATGTACCCTACAGGCTAATAGCTATAACACATTCCACAAAATTCAGTGAGCTGAATCCACAAAGTGGTTTCAATTTCTTGTGAAGCAATTTTTTTTTTAATAGGCTACTAATGCTATTGAAAAAGGACATATAGATATCACATCTCTTCTAACCATATAAGAACCAGTTTCAGTTTCCATGAAACAGGTTCACTTCACTTAAATTGGTAATGTTTCTGGAAAATACATCACAGAAGCTCTGTCATACACCCATAACATCATACTTATACTTATCATCCTTCTTATATCTACCCTGTCACCCCCATAGAGGGGGCTCTTCAATTGATTCAAATACCAAAACCTCCCTAGTACTTGTGACAGGGAGAATGCACTCAGTACACCCTGTAAGATTGTTGGTGAGAGAAAAGGCATCCTACTGAAGAAACCATGTGAAAAAAGGGTTAAGAGGACACTTCAGTTGTGGCACAGGCACAGCAATCTCTCTTGTGTTGGTGGCTTACACAATACATGCATCCTGTTCATTCTGTAAAGTGGTTGATGATAGGAAGGTCACCCAATTTTATAAAACCTGCCAAACAAATAGTCATGGGATTTTTCAGTGATGTCAAAAACTTGACAGCCTCCATAGTGATTTACACAATAAATGCTCCCAGTGCATTCTGTAAAGTGGTTGGTAATAGGAGGGGCATCCAGCCATAGAAAACTTGATAAACAAAGGGTCGGGGTTATTCTTCAGTTGTGTCAAAACAGTGTTGATCATCTACAGAATAACTGCACCCAGTACACTATGTAAAGTGGTTGAGGATAGGAAGAGCAGGGCATGAAGCTGTAGAAAACCTGCCAAAGTTCATTTAATTTATATCATTTTATTTGTTTTAGAAAATATATAAATATCCCATAGCCCCTCCAAACTAGCATGGCTAGTTTCAACTCCCACTTAAAGCCATTTTCATTTAAGTTACATTACTATTAATGACCACTTTTCTTCATATCTTCACTAACATTCTAACCATATAAAAAAGAAATCAATATTGATTGTTCTCTGTTTCAGGTAAAGGCTATTTCCCTCTCATCAGTTCCATTTGGCATTGAAAATGGTCTCATTTCATCAACACTGAAGAATAAGCGATTCCAATTACAGAAATATTTTCAACAACAAATTTCAGATATGTACAAAACCAGCAATGGTTCTTAGGCAAATTTTTCTGGTCTAAGAATCATTATAGCTACATTTAATCTATTTGTTGTATCATTTTACCACACCTTTTCTAAATATAATTTCTGCAAATTTACACTAACCTAAAAATTTACACTAACCTACTGTGATGAATGTTAAAGCAAGTTATAAATTCCCAGAAAGCCAAACCCATAAGCAGCTTTTGATTATTAGTTGATACAATCCCCCTTACCTTTCACAATTAATAAGGTCATGAAAGGTGTGGAAATTCCACAGTTTTATTTATCTCCCCTACATAGCATACTATTAGTAATTTTCTTCTTGGAAACAAAGCCTAAAAGGGAATTCATGTGACATAGGGCATGAATCAATTGAATCAATATAAGTAAATTACTTGTGATGATGGTGGTGAGTCCCAGAAACCATTGTGTCATAGGAATGTAACTGGCACAAATCAATTCAGTGGTGCCTAGCACTCTCTAATTACTGGTAATTGCAACTAAAAGCAATCAGTTTTTAGTAACTAAACAATTTCAAACACATCGGGAAAGGTGTGATTACACAGTTAACAGGAAAATATATCAAGATATCTCTTTGAAAAGTTTTCTTTCATATAATTGTCATTATTTAGTTCTTCAGTTAAAAGCTGTTATAATTCAAGAAGTATTTTTATAATTTTCTAGATGTATTTTTATAACTTTCAAATTGTATTTTTATAACTTTCAAAATGTATTTTCTATACGTTTTCTCTGGAGATTAAAGTTATTGTTTTATAATTAACTTCAACAATAGACTATTGCTTTCTTGTTCTTATTTGACTGTTGATTTTATATAAGATTACATATTAAAATTATATGGTAATTATATGTGACATTCGCAATCCCCACACAAGCCAGGTTACTGACGACCCCAAGGAATGCGCAGAGCTCATTGCTGAATGCTATGCAGGCATTTTCACTATTGAAGACCAGAGTGTACTATCTCCACCACCTATGACACCGGACTCTATTACAACCATGGAATTTACACCTGCAATGCTGCGACGTCACCTAAAAAATAAACGCAACCATGCCTCTCCTGGTCTTGATGGTGTTACGTACCTGCTTCCTTCTGCACCAGTTATCACGCTTCTTCCAATTCTGTCTGAACAACAGTGCTACTCCAGAACAGTCGAAAACTGCCAGTGGCATTCCTCTGTTCAAAAAGGGTGACCGCACATCACCTGTGAACTATCGTCCAGTCAGTCTTACTAGTTGCATCGCCAAACTGATGGAATCCTGTGTCAGAGAAACACTTTGGAACTTCTGGAGCTCTCACAGTCTTATCCGGCCCTCGCAATTTGGATTTATCCCCAACTCCAGCTGCTGTGATAAACTTATAGAGTTTCTTGAGGACATCACCCGGATCACTGATGGCGGCTCATGGGTGGATGTTGTTTACCTTGACTTTGCGAAAGCCTTCAATTCTGTGCCACACAAAAGGCTTATGGCAAAACTCTCTGCAATGGGTGTGAAGAATGATCTTTTTAACTGGTTGAAGTCCTTCATTCTCAGTCGAAGAGAGGTAGTCACGGTTCTGGGACAGCATTCCTCACCATATGAGATGTCATCTGGTGTACCACAGGGATCTGTTCTTGGCCCCCTTTTGTTTGTGGCATATATTAATGACATAGATGCCAACTTAAAGAATGCCACAGTACTAAAGTACGCAGACGACATCAAGCTGTACCTTGAGATAAAAAGGGCAGATCCTAAACACTATAGATGTTGCTTGCAGTCTGACTTGGACACAATGCAACAATGGCAACTCAAGCTAGCTGTGGACAAGTGCACCACCATGCATTTTGGGAGTAAAAACCCATCGTCCACATACTCCCTCCACAGCACTAATATCAAGAAGTCTTCTTGTGAACGTGACCTGGGCATTACAGTCAGCAGCGATTTGCGTTGGACGAGGCACGTCTCTAAAATTGTCAAGAGGGCCAAGGGTGTCTTAGCATCACTCAGCAAGACCTTTGTCAGCCGCTCTCCAGATATCTATTTAAGGCTGTATATAGCTATGGTGCGGCCACACTTAGAATTTGCATCACCAGTCTGGAACCCCTATCTTGCTCAGAACATTGACCCCCTGGAAACTGTTCAGAGACGTGCAACCAAGCGGATACCCTCCATCAGGCATCTACCATACTCTGAGCGCCTTGCTTCCCTGGGCATGGATACATTGAAGCTCCGACGCCTGGCAACTGACTTGGTAAACACCCACAAAATTGTTAACCATGTTGCCAACAACAACCCTGAGTACCTTTTTGATTTCCATGTGTCTAACACACGTGGACATGCCCACAAAGTAAGAAAACAGCACAGTTCCCATGACTTTCGGAAACATTTTTTCACGCTCAGAGTTGCTGAAGCATGGAACAAACTACCTGCATCAGTTGTTAGCTGTCGAGACACTGCATCCTTTAAGGCCTCCATGCTTCCCGAGATCCGCCAACACTACAGCTAACACATACACACGTGTACTTCCCTGACATTTGTGTATTATTCTATGTACTATAACATACACCTTTGACGAGTTGTAGTGCACCTGAGCAGTTTACACAATAATTTCATTATTATCATTATTATTATTTAAATACACACACGAGGTTATATTCTTTTCTGCTACATTTCTTTTTAATGCATCATAGCATATACTACTTAGTTCAAGTGAAAACCACAATGGAATGCTATTTTCACACATGGAAATTTGCTGCTACTACAATACAGACATCCTAGACTGCATCCCCCCAGAAAGACCATCTGATTGACTGGCTGGAAGTCACTCCTTAATACATGATCACTTTTACCTATAGACATGCTATCGCCTCAATCTGCATTTATACTTTCCTTTTCAGAAATGGTCAGTTTCATTTCACTTACACTCAGACCCACTGGACTCACTATTCTCTTTTCTTCTCATAACCCATATTATGAGAAGAATTAACCACTACATTCATTCCTTGCCCCAAATGTCATTCCCCTGGAATCTTTCCCTGTCCATATTTTTCTTGTAGCTGTCAACTTGTTGTTGTTAACCTTTTCATACCAACTTGCCTGAAACTGCTCTGCATTTATGAAACAAAACTGCTCATTTTAAAATGTTTATCTATATTAAAACCTTTCATTATAATTTTATTTTCGAATTTTTTTTTTTTATTAAGTAATGTTTGAAGTACCAGTTTACAAATGAAAAAATAGTTTATTGAATTCTAACGAATTTTTGGTTATTTTCAAAATTCATTGAAATAGATAGGCAATGTATTTCATTGGAAATCCTCATCATCATTTAATGTCTATCTTCCATGCTAGCATGGGTTTAGACGGGAATTGTCCCACTTGAGACAAGATTAGTCGTCTCGCTTGTATAGGACTGTCTGGCGGGTTTTCTACGGCTGGATGCCCTTACTAACACCAACCACGCTTACAGTGTGGACTGGGAGGTTTTTACCATGTTACCTACATGGCCACATTACAGCGTGGACTGTGCTTTTTGTCGTGACACCTACACAACCTCATTTATTTAGAACTGGATGTTGTGGTACCAACATAACTTTACAGCGAAAGGGGTGGTGTAGATGGGGGTGTGCGTTGGGTTCGTGGGATGGGGGTGTATTTTTCGTTCAGAGGTGCCTACTGACTGTAGGTTTCGCTTTGTACTTAGGCAAGGCAGGTCTTCTGTATGACATTGTCTTGGAGAGGTGTAAGTGTGTAAGGTCGGAATTTATCAAATCGTCCCAGGTTTTTCTGGGTCTGCCTACTCCATAGCTACCATCTATTTTGATCGGCCTGCACTTTTTTTATACAGCTGTCGTCTTTCATGCGCATCACGTGACCATACCAATGTAGTCTTCTCTCAAGTAAACAGCATCTGATCCCTCTTATTCCTAATTTCTCACTTAGTTCATTTATGCTTTGCCGTTCACGTATTACACATCCAACGGAGCATGCAAGCTTTGTTCCTCTCCAGTCTGCGCAGATCCTCTGCACACAAGGCCCATGTCTCACTGCCATGTAACATTGCTGTTCGTATACAGGCATCATACAGTCTGCCTTTCATTTTTAGAAAGAAACCTTTAGCGGCCAATAGTGGTATAAGCTCTCTGAACTTTTTCCATCCCGTTCTGACTCTAGCTACTGTACTTTCAGAGCACCCTCCACCACTGATGATTTTGTCACCCAGGTAACAGAAGGTGTCCACTATTTTTATAGAACCATCTGGGCAATGGAAGGAGCTAGTATCCTGTGGGCACTTACTACTACTTATTGCACCTGAGCACCTGCCACATATAAAATCTATGTTGTTAGTTAGCTTACCTGTGATCCCACTACATCTTTTATAATAATAATAATGAAATTATTGTGTACAGTGCTCAGGTGCACTACAACTCATCAAAGGTGCATGTATAGTACATAGAATAATGTACAAATGTCAGGAAAATAAACAGTGTATGAGTCATGATATAATAACAATAATGAAATATTGTGCACAGTGCCCAGGTGCACCACAACCCATCAAAAAAGTGCATGTACAGTACATAGGGCAATGCACAAACATCAGTAAAATGAACAGTGCACGAGTCATGATACACACGTGTGCATGTGTATGGAAGGGGCACATCAGGTGTAGTTTTGGCGTATTTCGGGAAGCATGAGTGTCTTAAAGGATGCAGTGTCTTGGCAGCTAACAATTGACGCAGGCAGTTTGTTCCATGCTTCAGCAACTCTGAGCGTGAAAAAATGTCTGCGAAAGTCATGGGAGCTGTGCTGTTTTCTTATCTTGTAGGCATGTCCACGTGTGTTAGACACATGGAGATCAAAGAGGCGCTCAGGGTTGCAGTTGGCGAGATGGTTAAAAACTTTGTGGGTATTCACCAAGTCCATTGCCAGACGTCGGAGCTTCAATGAATCCATGCCCAGGGAAGCAAGGCGTTCAGAGTATGTAGGTGTCTGATGGAGGGTATGCGCTTGGTTGCACGTCTCTGAACAGTTTCCAGGAGGTCAATGTTCCGAGCAAGATAGGGGTTCCAGACTGATGATGCGAATTCCAAGTGTGGTCGCACCATAGCTGTATACAGTTTTAAATAGATGGCTGGAGAGCGGCTAACAAAGGTCTTGCTGAGTGATGCCAAGACACCCTCGGCCTTCTTGACAATCTTAGAGACATGCTTTGTCCAACGCAAATCGTTGCTGACAGTAATGCCCAGGTCACGTTCACAAGAGGACTTTTTGATGTCAGTGTTGTGGAGGGAGTATGTGGACGCTGGATTTTTCCTTCCAAAATGCATGGTGGTACACTTGTCCACAGCCAGCTTCAGTTGCCAGTCTGTGATCCATTGCTGCATTGTGTCCAGGTCTGATTGTAGGAAAGAGTTGTAAATTTCAGGATCAGTCCTTTTGATTTCAAGGTACAGCTTGATGTCATCTGCATATTTTAGTACCGTGGCATTCTGTAAGTTGGCATCTATGTCATTAATATATGCCACAAACAAAAGAGGACCAAGAACAGATCCCTGTGGTACACCAGATGACATCTCATATGGTGAAGAATGCTGTCCTAGAACCGTGACTACTTCCTTTCGGCTGAGAATGAAGGATTTCAGCCAGTCGAAAAGATCATCCCTCACACCCATTGCAGAGAGTTTTGCCATAAGTCTTTTGTGTGGCACAGAATTAAAAGCCTTAGCAAAGTCAAGGTAAACAACATCCACCCATGAGCCGCTGTCAGTGATCCGGGTGATGTCCTCAAGGAACTCGATAAGCTGATCACAGCAGCTGGAGTTAGGGATAAATCCAAACTGTGAAGGCCGGATGAGGCTGTGAGAGCTCCAGAAGTTCCAAAGTGTTTCTCTGACACAGGATTCCATCAGTTTGGCCATACAGCTAGTAAGACTGACTGGACGATAGTTGACAGGTGACATGCGGTTGCCCTTTTTGAACAGGGGAATGACACTGGCAGTTTTCCACTGCTCCGGAGTAGCACCATTGCTGAGACAGTATTGAAAGAAAAAAGAAAGCTGGCGCAAAAGGAAATCCCCGCCATGTTTGAGAAGCAGGTATGTCACACCATCAAGACCAGGGGAGGCATAGTTGCGCTTATTCTTAAGGTGACGTCGCAACATTGCAGGTGTAAATTCCATAGTTGTTATGGAATTTGATGTGAGAGATGGTGGAGATGGTACATTCTGGTTTTCAACAGTAAAAATACTTGCATAGCACTCAGCAATGAGTTCTGCGCATTCCTTGGGATCGTCAGTGATCTGGCTTGTGTGGGGATTGCGAAGAGGATCATCTGGAGAGTGAGGTCTCTGCTTTGAATGAACTTATTTCCAGAACACCTTACTGTCAGGATTGGTTGCGATGCACTGTTCAAATTCAAGCACTGCCTTCTTTGTCACTTGCTTGAGATGGTTAGAAGATTTATTCTGCTTTTTTCTGTTGGCATCTGATCTATGCAGTTTATATTCCCGTTCAGCGTTCCGACGTTCTTTCCTGGCAAGTCGGACCGCTGAAGTTTCCCAGATTGCACTTTTGGGGTGGTTATTTTTCCGCTTCCGTGGCACTGATGCTGCACACGCTATCCATATTGAGTCCAGGATGCTCTGGAGTATAGAGTTCACATTTCCAGAGTTATACATCTCATGCCAGTTTGGGCGCTGTAGCTCAGTGCAGTACAAGTTCCAATCCGCCCTCTTCCAATCAAAGCAAGCAGATTGGAGATGGCTCTGGTTTTTGTTGTTGCCCTCAAGTGCCAGATTGGCAATGATCATAGCATGATCAGAGTCGCCTAGAGGTTCCTCAGTAGTACAACTGATAACCACTTCAGGAGTAGTGGTGAAGATCAGGTCCAAAGTGTTGTCACCTCTTGTTGGAGAGGTGACTACTTGTGACCAGTTTGAGTCCAGCACTAGTTCAAGGAAATCGTTTGCACCCTGTGGCCAACGAAAGGTTTCCCAATCGATCTCAGGATGATTGAAGTCACCTGCACCCATACTTTGCATTAGGGACATAAAATGGAGTTTCTGCCTACTCCTTTTCTACACACTGAGCATGGCCATTTGCCAGAGGGGACCAGTGCCCTATTTTCCTTCCTACATACTAGAACTTTAGTCTTAGACAAGTTAATTTTAAGGTCTTTTGATTCTAGGCCATGCTTCCATGTTTGGAATTTCTTCTCTAGTTCAGCTCTGAGCGTTAGATCATCTGCATATAGATGTTCCCATGGGCAGCCGGTCTTGAACTCCTCTGTTACAGCCTGAAGGGCAATAATAAATAGGAGGGGGCTAAGGACAGAGCCCTGATGAACACCAACTTTTACGCTAAACTCTTCACTATATTCGTTGTTAATTCTAACCTTGCTGACTGTTTCTTTATACATGGCTTGTATAGCTCTCACAAGCCATTCATCTACACCTAGTTTTCTGAGAGCCCACCAGATAATGGAGCAGGGGACTCTGTCAAAGGCTTTCTCCAAGTCAACAAAAGCTAAGTATAGGGGTTTACTTTTAGCTAGGTACTTCTATAGTTGTCGTACAAGGGAAAGAGCATATCTGGTACTTTTACCTGACACAAACCCAAACTGCATTTCATCTAGCTCAATTGATTAGTTGCGCTATAACTTTTTCTGTGACCTTCATGACCTGGTCAATTAATTTAATGCCTCTATAGTTTCCCCTATCTAGGGCATCTCCTTTACCCTTGTAGCAATTAATGATGATGCTGCTACGCCAGTCGTTTGGTATGACCCTATTCTGTATGACTTGGTTTACTATCCGGGTGACCATAGTGTGTCGCACCGTTCCAGATGCTTTCAGCATTTCAGCAACTATCTCCGAAGGCCCAGCCACCTTGCTTGTCTTCATATCTTTGATTGCCTTACTTATTATACTACCTTCAACTTGCACTGCTGGTCCCTCATTTAGTAGCCTCTCGTAGTGACACTTCCAAGCTACCTTCTTACCAGCGTCAGTGATGGCCAGTACACCATCATCATTACAGACACACTTCTCTCCGACAATATCACGGTTTTCCTTAACACATTGCCTAGCAATCCTGAACACCTCACGTTTTTGGTCCTCGCATTGTAGAACATGCTTGAACTTTCTTTCCTCTGCTTCCCTTCTTGCGAAGTACACTTGTCTCCTAGCTTCCTTCCTGGCCACTTGATAGTCTTCTCTACTCCCCCCATCCTGCCATACTTTCCAAGCCTGCTTTTTGGCCTTGATTGACTCCTCCATCTTACTGTTCCACCACCAAGTTACTCTCCTCCTGCCTATAGGTCTGCTCCAGTCACAGATTTCATCTGTCGCCTTCAGCAGGTTAGCTTTCAGGAATTCCCACTGTTTCTCTCTATATTGTACGACTCTAATTGCTCTTCCTTACTGTTAAAAGCATCAAGTAATATGCTTTTAAATTTATTACTGGCTGTGGGGGTCCTTTAACTTCCATATTCTTCTCCTTAGGGTAGTCCTCCTCTGTTGTTGAGTACATCTCGTCCTGACTATGAGGTCACTAACTATGAGGCTATGTTGGGAGGTGCATTCTTCATGGGGGAGGGATTTAGTGTTTACAACTGACACTCTGTCATGTCTTCTGGTAAGGATATAATGTATCTGACTGGTGTGTTCCCCTGATCTATAGGTGATCAAGTGATTGTTTCATTTTTTGAAGTTTGTGTTACAGATAGTTAGGTTATTTGCGTCACAGAATTCCAGGATTTTGGAGCCTTCCTCATTTCTAGTACCAAACCCATAGCCTCCATGGATTCCATCATAGCCGTCACAATGTTGTCCATCATGACCATTTAGGTCGCCAGCAATAATTATGTAGTCACTGTCGGTTATTTGGGAGGTAGTGAGCATTAGCGACTCATAGAATCTGTATTTTATAATGTCAGGTAGGCCAGATTGGGGTGTGTACGCGGATATTATTGTGACAGTAGTTCTATTTAGGACAAGTCTTATTTTAATTATTCTGATATGGTAGTGAAAGGGTTTAGAAATGACATCAACCTCATCACTGTCACTGATCTCAGGGAGCCTGAAAAGACTTTTGGCACAGTCGCTTCCTTAAAACCAAACTATTAAAAACAAAGTGACTCTAGTTGATAATAATGATTTCTAATTTAGGCACAAGGCCAGTAATTTGGGAGGAAGATGTCGGTTAAATCAACTCTAGTACTGGACTGACTTTATTTTATCAACCCTGGAAGGATGATATGCAAAATTGACCTAGGTGGGATTTGAATTCAAAACATAAATCAAATAATAAATCAGATGATAATGAATGAGAATAGCTCAAAAATACATAGAATTATATATAAATATTTATAGTTTCCAATATACTCTATCAAGGTAAACTAATATTTTGCTATGGCTTTCTATAACAAATCTTTTATCCTCTAACCATCATTCTAAATGTGACCTTTTAATCTTCTTCCCTAGCAAAGTATATCAAGGATGAACTTATCCAGTATATTTAATCATTTTAAGATGATGAGTTGATGTTTTAGGGATATTTGGCTGCTATTTTATCCAGGTTAAGTGAGCATGTAAAAGTTTCCTCATT
Source organism: Eledone cirrhosa (assembly GCA_964016885.1). NCBI lineage: Eukaryota > Metazoa > Mollusca > Cephalopoda > Octopoda > Eledonidae > Eledone > Eledone cirrhosa. Next base: position 149,776,213 of record OZ024740.1, read on the forward strand.
TGTTTAGCAACAATTCTTAACAACTGCATAAAACACAAAATTCTGCACACAGTCCACATTGAAAACAAACATATTAATAGATGAAAGACAACTTAGACATGCCAATGGGACACAGCTTGTTGTTGAAGCAAAATATGATGCTCACAGTCCCTGCCACTATTTGCACAATCAACCTTAAATAAACAGATGTCTGCAACAATAATATAACAGCTTCCTAAAAACATTAACTCTTCTACTCATTTCAGAATAAAACATCTAAAAAAACAACAAAAGAAGCCAAGGGCAGAGGTTGTGAGAGCTGATCCCAAATTGCTGATGCTCACACAAAAGATAAATGTTTACAAGTAGAGGAATGTGAGCTGGAAGAGAACCATCCAATCTATGCAACCAGGGAAAAGTTAATGTAAAATGATGATAATGATGTGGAGGATAATGATATATATATATAGTACTAAGATACATACACAAATACATAAGTATAAATATATGTGTGGTATCCTTTACCAGTTTTGTTCAATGACTGAAAGAATTAAAATAATCATTTAATCAGTGCTATCTATCAAATTATAAATGTGAGGAAATGATAGACAAAATGTACCTACTTTTTCTCCAAAGTCCTGACAGCAGTTTCACCTACTGGTTTGTAGCCATTGTGCACCAAGGCTGTGGGGGTACCGGCTTTTCAAATGACCCCTCAAGTGCATGGATTACTTCTTGAACTGACCATTACAATTGAATAAATCTTGGGAAGGAGAAATTATCACATGATATTCCGATAATTATTCACTTGTAATGGTCATTCCAAGAAGAAGTCCATCCACTTGAGACAAAGAATGCATGAGCTGAAGAAAAAAACTGGGTGTAAGAGGAATCAAATGATGTGTGCAGGACAGAAAACCATGCTGGTAATGACACGTGATGCGCATAAATGATGATCATTTGGTGAAGACGTAGGTAGAGGATGTGAGAGCTAATCTCAAGTGGCTAAAGCTCACTGTTTTATCATGGCATCACTGTTAGTGTTGATACAACTGATGAGTCCTCGCAATCTTCAGCTCTGATAAGGACATACCAACAACCCTTGTGCTGGTGAGATCGCTCCAACACCAAACCCATCTGAGCACTCAGTAAAGTGCAAGAACAAATTTAAGTGACATCCAGGCTCCTAGCCCATCTGAGGTCAGTATATCTACCCAAGCACTGATCCATTCAACCCATGCTAACAGGAAAAATAGACGTTAAATGATGATGATATAGTAAGAACGAGAACTCAATTTGGTAGAATTAGTTGCATTGTGCTTTTTAGTTAATACTACTGTTTTGCCATCGATCCAATTTAGATTCCAGCGGCTCCTCCTCGTGTACACCATCTTAAACATGAAATTGTTACATGAAAACCGGACGAAAATGCGGTTAGAGTAGAGGTTATTGTGTTATTAAAAAGTGATGTATGGGAATTAAATACGTTTAAACTGTGCTTCGAGTTATTTCCCCTCAGGCTGCTTCAACAATCATCTGTGGTGATCTCTTGAAATGGCCAAGAGAATTTAGCATATGAACAAACCAACAGCAAGATGTATATATATATATATATGTATGTATATGTATACCATGCGGTATTCTAATCCTATTGTATCTCTCTCAGTTATTTACCATGCGACCCTCAGTTCCTACCCCCCCCCCTCTCTATGCACTTCTTTAAGGCTTACTACCCTGTCTTTAACCTAATTCATTCAAACTGAAAATATTGAAGAGATAAGACACTTTCCCATTCTTCTCTGCTAAAATGTATCACTAGAGCTGATTCCAATTTTTCCAGCCATCCATCTAATCTACGAAGGTATTTTAGCCTACATATTGTCGTTAATATTATGATGTTCCCTGCTGTATTAGCGTTAAATTTTCCCTGCTGTATTAGCGATAAATTTTCGAGGGTTTCTCTTAGTAGTTTTTTCATGACGTTATTATTGTTAATTTTACTGATGTAGTATTAACTTATTAACTTGGATATTTACCATGCGGTATTCTAATCCTATTGTATCTCTCTCAGTTATTTACCATGCGACCCTCAGTTCCTACCTCACAACCCCCCCCCCCACACACCACCATAGTCTATTCGACCAATCAAACCTAGCATGCCATTTCCACTGCTGCTGCTACTACCTGCCTAACTAACTCTCTCCTCCTCTGGCGCATCCCAACACACCCTGCCATTACCCCACCACCACTGTTCTTCTAGCCCTCAATTTTCCCACCGTTATGGATGGATGAGCTGGGAATACACGAGCAACTCTGAATCAATAGATGAAATATGAATCTGCGAGCTACCAAGCACCCACGTGAAGCGCCAACCCAGAGACCCTCCCCTACGAGTGTCGACAAATGCCCAAAACTCCGAGTTGGTACCATCAATGTAGGCTCAATGAAAGGAAGAGCAGGAGAAATCGTAGAAATGCTAGAGCGAAAGGAAGTTGATGTATGCTGTGTGCAAGAGACTAGATGGAGAGGAGGGTCTGCTAGAGTCCTTGTAGGAAAAAGCCAGTGCTACAAATTTTTCTGGGTGGGAAATGACGATGGGATGGGTGGTGTAGGTATACTATTAGCTGACAAGTGGGTAGATAAAGTAATCTCAGTGTACAGGGAAAATGCAAGAATCATTAAACTCAGACTAGTCCTGAATAAGACAATTACCACAATAATATCAGCTTACGCACCCCAATCGGGGCTGCCAGACGAACTTAAGGATAGGTTTTACGAGTCCCTAATACACACTACTGCTCTAACAGACGACAAGGACTTCCTAATCATTGCAGCAGATTTTAACGGACACGTAGGTAAACACTGCGACGGCTTCAATAGAGTACATGGAGGCCATGGAGTTGGCACAAGGAATGAGGAAGGATTCAGACTTCTAGAATTCTGCGACGCCAATGACATGTCGATATGTAACACAAACTTTAAAAAACCCGACAACCACCTGATCACCTATAGATCAGGGGAGCACTCTAGTCAGTTAGATTTTATCCTCATCAGAGGACGTGACAGATGGACGGTCGTAAACACAAAAGCCTTCCCTAGTGGGGAATGTACATCCCAACATAGCTTAGTTGTCAGCGACCTCACGGTCAGAACTAGACGAGCCCTGAAACAGAGGCCAACCTGGAGAAGAAAGATCTGGAAGCTGAAAGTCCCCTCAACCAGTAACAGATTTAAAGATATTTTACTCAACGCCCACGACAGTAAAGAAGAACAGATAGAGACATTTAACGTAGAAGAGAACTGGGAGTTCCTAAAAAATAACTTACTAGAGGCGACGGATGAGGTTTGTGGCTGGAGTAAGACCTCAAGCAGGAGGAGAGTGACTTGGTGGTGGAACAATAAGGTAGATGAAGCAGTCAAGGCCAAGAGACAGGCATGGAAAGAATGGAAGAACGGGGGGAGCAGGGTACATTACATAGAGACCAAGAGGGAAGCTAGGCGACAAGTATACTTAGCTAGGAGGGAAGCAGAGGATAGAAAATTCAAGCATGTTTTACAACGTGAGGACCAGAAATAGGAGGTATTCAAGATTGCGAGGCAGTGTGTCAGAGATAGTTGTGATGTCATTGGAGAGAAGTGTATCCGGAATGATAAAGGTGAGCTTGCCCTCACAAGTGCTGAGAAGAAAGATGCATGGAAGAGTCATTATGATAGATTACTAAATGAGGAGAATGCATGGGAAGAAGAGACCCTACCCCACGTAGACCCTATAGAGGGACCAGCAGTACAAGTCAGCGGCAGCGTAGTAAGTAAGGCAATCAGAGATATGAAGATAGGGAAGGCAACCGGTCCATCGGGTATAGCTGCCGAGATGCTGAAGGCATCTGGGTCTGTAGGTCACACTATAACCACACGTATCGTTAACCAGGTAATACTAGAGGGGGCCATACCAAAAGATTGGTGCAGTAGCATCATTGTCAACTGCTACAAAGGTAAAGGCGATGCACTAGATAGAGGAAACTATAGAGGTATAAAGTTGATGGACCAGGTCATGAAAGTAACAGAAAGAGTTATAGCACAGCTGATTAGGGACCGGGTGAATATAGACGAGATGCAATTTGGGTTTGTACCAGGGAAAGGCACCACTGATGCCCTCTTCCTTGTGAGGCAATTACAGGAAAAGTACCTAGCTAAAAGTAAGCCACTCTACTTGGCATTTGTCGACCTTGAGAAAGCCTTTGACAGAGTTCCACGTGCAGTAATCTGGTGGGCTCTTAGAAAACTAGGAGTAGATGAATGGCTTGTGAAAGCGGTACAAGCCATGTATAGGGGAGCAGTCAGCAAAGTTAGGATTGGCAATGAGTATAGCGAGGAATTTAGCGTACAGGTTGGGGTCCACCAGGGCTCTGTTCTTAGCCCTCTCCTGTTCATCATAGTCCTGCAGGCAATAACGGAGGAGTTTAAGACCGGATGCCCATGGGAACTCCTGTATGCTGATGACCTCGCACTCATAGCTGAATCTATGGTAGAACTAGAGAATAAATTCCAAACCTGGAAACAGGGACTAGAGAGAAAGGGCCTCAAAGTCAACATGACAAAGACTAAGGTCCTTATAAGTAGACGAGAAAACAGAACCCAGATCCCCTCAGGGAAATGGCCTTGCTCAGTATGTAGGAAAGGTGTAGGTAGGAACTCCATTCTCTGCCCCAAATGCAAACAATGGGTACACAAGAGATGTAGCGGGATCTCAGGAAGCTTAATTAAGAATGTAGGATTCACATGCAGCAGCTGTGCTAAAACAGCAAGCAAACAGCCACAGGAAACAAGTACCACCAATCTCTGGGAGGGCCCTGTAGAAACAGTAGACAGCTTCTGCTACCTAGGTGACCGAATTAGCAACGGAGGTGGGTGCTCAGAAAGTACAATAACTAGGGTAAGAACGGGATGGAAGAAGTTTAGGGAACTACTACCACTGCTAGCTGCAAAAGGCTTCTCCCTCAGAATGAAAGGCAGACTGTATGATGCGTGTATCCGAACAGCGATGTTGCATGGTAGTGAGACCTGGGCGCTGAAGGTGGAAGACTTACGTAGATTAGAGAGAAACGAAGCCTGCATGCTCCGATGGATGTGTAACAGTAATATACGTGAACGACAAAGCATAAAGGAATTGAGAGAGAGACTGAGCATAAGAGGAATCAAATGCTGCGTGCAGGAGAGGCGGTTACGCTGGTATGGACATGTGATGCGTATGAAGGATGACAGCTGCATAAAAAGGTGCAGAGCACTAGAAGTTGATGGAAACCGCGGAGTGGGGAGACCCAAGATGACTTGGGATGAGGTGATAAAAGCCGACCTTACCCAACTACACCTCTCAAAGTCAATGACACACGACCGTGACTTCTGGCGTCACGCAGTAATACAGGGTACCCGACCTCCCATGGGTACATGCTGAAGCATATAAACAATATTCCCCCCCCCCCACCGCAAGGTGGTCGTGGAGGTGCCACGGCAAAAAAGCACCCAGCCCACACTGTAAAGCGGACGTGTAGGCGCCACGAAAAAGCACCCAGCACTCACTGTAAATGAGGTTGGTGTTAGGAAGGGCATCCAGCTGTAGAAATCAAGCCAGATCAGTTCCTGTATGAGCAAGGCATGGTCAGCCGACCAGACACTGCCCACAACAGGACAACCCGTCTAACCCATGCTAGCGTGGAAGAACGGACGTGATGATGATGATGATGATGATGATATATATATATATATATATTGGTAAACGGAATAGAAAATGCTGACAAATTGTTCACAGTTGAAAAATGGTTTAATTAGGAATAAAAGAGTATTAGTGATTGTATGGGTTAGTATTCAGTTGTGGTTTAAAGTTTTTAAGTTTTTACCGGTTGCGCATTTCTAAATGCTTTTCAAAAATAATTTTGAGATAGAGTGTCCGTGCTGTTTGCTCTGATCTGATTAGTTTTGGGAATTCTACCTGTTTTTATGTTAAAAAAATGGCTCCAGCGTTATTTTTGTGTTGCAAAAATGCTTGTGGTCAAAACAATTTTGATTGGTCGGTAGAGGTCATGTGAATGTAAAAAGTTGATTTTGCGCCAAGACTGTTTTTATGTTAAAATGTTAGAAAAGTTTTATAGTAAAACACAATTTCACATGTGCATCGGAAAATTTAATATATGTATTAACTTGTTCAGGTTGTCGAGAACAATACATAGGCCAGACCAAAAACAGCCTCCGCCAACGCATGACTGTCCATAGATCCCAAATTAAAATACGGGAATACAGGAAAATACCACTGAGTGAACACATTGATACCTGCGCCGCCCAAAATCATCCCAACTTCAGAATCTTTCCCCTCTACAAATTTAAAGATAATGCCACCCACACCCAGCGCATCAGCAAGGAATCTTACTTCATTAACAAATACGGACCCCGTCTAAACACTTCTCCCTAAGACGAACCCACAACATACACACGTCAACATACATACCTACATCAGCACACATCTCTACCCACATATAAACACAATGACACACGTAAACACACATGCTCTATGGTGCAATACAAAAAAATATATGTGCATATATATGTATGTATATATGTATATATATATATATATATATATATATGTAGTGAAAATATATATATATATATGTGTGTGTGTGTGTGTGTATATATATATATAGTGAATATCATTTCACACCTTTTATTGTTAAGATTGTTGATGTTCTATTAAGAGAACCGATTTTACTGAAAAAATCGAATAATGTACACCATTTTACCAGGGGGGAAAAAAATACTGGTCCACCCACACACGCACACACACACACACACACATATATACACAAACACATACACACGCGTACATCAACATACACACACACACACACGCACTTCTCCGTATAAGACAAAAGCTGAAAAATATCTTTTGACCTTCGAATGACTCTGCTGTGTGTATGTACGCACACACACACACACACACACACTTATCTTAATAGCCATTTGACACACATCGCTGGTGGCTATTGTCGCAGCATCGAACACCTTACTACTACTACTACACACACACACACACACACACACACACACACACACACACACACACACACACACACACACATTTGTTGTGAAAGAGTAATTTCTCAATCTTGGCGCAAAACCAATTTTTTATCCACATGACCTCTACCGACCAATCAAAATTGTTTTGACCATAATTTTTGCTGGAGCCACTTTTCTAACATTTTAACATAAAAACAGTCTTGGCGCAAAATCAACTTTTTACATTCACATGACCTCTACCGACCAATCAAAATTGTTTTGACCACAAGCATTTTTGCAACACAAAAATAACGCTGGAGCCATTTTTTTAACATAAAAACAGGTAGAATTCCCAAAACTAATCAGATCAGAGCAAACAGCACGGACACTCTATCTCAAAATTATTTTTGAAAAGCATTTAGAAATGCGCAACCGGTAAAAACTTAAAAACTTTAAACCACAACTGAATACTAACCCATACAATCACTAATACTCTTTTATTCCTAATTAAACCATTTTTCAACTGTGAACAATTTGTCAGCATTTTCTATTCCGTTTACCAATATATAATAACTTGTGTGTTACACCTCTATTCTTTTAACTATATATATATATATATATATATATATATATATATATATATATATATATATATATATATATATATATATATATATATTCATTAGTTAAGCAAAACAAGACCACAAATTTCACAAGGAAGACATTATTAAAAGATTGTCAACATATTTTAGTTTGATGTAAGGAACGTAGAGAATAATAATAATAATATTAATCATAATTGTTTCTACTTTTGGTACAAGGCCAGCAATTACCCAGTACATTACTGGTACTTTATTTTATCGACCCCGTATGGATGAAAGGCAAAATTAACCTCGGCGGGATTTGAACTCAGATCATAATGTCCGTTTACAATTGTTTTGCTACTCCATATATGGCGTACCACCCCCCCTATCAAATACACCACGCCACTACACCAATACTTACTCTAGTAGCACACCTCCCCCATCTAATCCTTCTAACACTGACCAACCGCTTAGGTTAAACTACCCTACTCTCACTAACCGCAGAAGTAACTGCAACTGCCGTTACCCTAATGCATGACCACTAAATGGACACCGCCTGACACCCAACATAGTCTATAGGTGCACGGTTGAAACTGCTTCGAATACCAGCTCCTATATCGGGTCTACCTCTAACCCTTTTAAGGTACGCTATAACGCGCACTCTTTTTCCTTCCGAGACCCTAACAACAGATGTTCGACATCTCTAGCTAGGCTCATTAAAAACACCTTAAATTAACCAACATTGAACACTCACTAACATGGATATCTTAGCTAGGGCCCAACCGTTCAATGGACGAAGAAAATCTTGTGATCTCTGTATTACCGAAGCATATTACATAACTCTATCACGACCTCTACCGATTAACGATAGAACGGAGGTAACTATTAGCTGTCAACATCGAAGGGCTAATTCCTTCGCCAACAGAATATTTGACCCAACATAGTCATCTAGCCCCATCCTTACTTGTAGCTAATAAGTTAATAGCTATAACTAACTTAGATAATAATAAGTTACCTCCCTTACATTGTCTCTCAATTAAAAAAAAATAAAAATTAGCACTTAACTATAAACTACCCACAATTTCTAATCTCTCGAGGAGTTACTTCTCCTGAAACCACCCTCTAATTAGTAAGGTAAATATGGCCATTGGCGGCCATCTTGTTACTCATAGGCAGATCTCACACAATGCAGCCTCGACAGAAGAATACTGCTTGATTATGGCAGACAATTGATACACCCAGGATACCATAGTGAAATACCAATATATGGAACATTACATTTATGTAACATTCTTTCCTTACTTTAATTTATATTCCTTTGAAGTTCCGATGAGCCGCTCTATCTTTAACTATGTTAATTATTTTCAACTGAACCAGATCAATAATGATATATAGTCATTTGATCCAGAAATATTATATGGAGTAGCGAAACAATTGTAAACGGACAATTGGCAGTATCGGTAGAGGGTCGGACGCCATGCTTTTCAGCACAGTTACGCCGAGGTTAACTTTGCCTTTCATCCTTACGAGGTCGATAAAATAAAGTACCAGTAATACACTGGGATAATTGCTGGCCTTGTGCCAAAAACTAGAAACAATTATTATTATTCTCTACATTCCTTACATCAAACTAAAATATGTTGACAATCTTTTAATAATGTCTTCCTTGTGAAATTTGTGGTCTTGTTTTGCTTAACTAATGAATATTTCCAGCTCTGTGCGCCTAACTTCTGCATGAACCCAGCCACCTAGCTGCTTTCCACTGCATATTGCACATTGAGCACAAGCCTTTACGCTTTGGCTTCTAACTAATTCACCAATCTCTCCTCTCCTATCTCCACCTCTCTTTTTAAGATTGGTTACTCTTGAACTGTGTATATATATGTACACACACACACACACACACGCACACACATATTTATATATATACGTTTAAATTTGGTGGTTAACCACTGCCATTCAGCAATATTAATCATGACGTAATATGAGAAAAGCACTCGACGTTTAGCAACTCATCCATCTTTGATGTTGAATCATGTTAGTGGTGCGGGAACGGAGTAAATGCATTATAAAGTGAAATTACAGGAGGCCAAATATGTTGAATTTCCTTAATTATTTATTTCTGCAAACACTATGCACATTTCTGTGGCCAGGTTGCGTAAGAACCTGGTGATATCTTCAGGTGTAAATTGCGTAATAGATGTATACCGACGGAATGATGGTAAACTTTAAGGAAACAAGCAAATAAAAAATAGAGAAGAAAAAAATGTGTTTATGTTTTTGACTCAAAGACGAACGAAGCAGCATGTTGTTATCATGTCTCGCCGTCTCTTTGTTTGTTTCCTTAACTTTATTTTTAGTTTTTGACATGGTCAACGGAAACTCGCTCGGTATGCAAATGAGGCTACTCAGCCGATGTGTAATGACCCAGAAACATGTTGATTGTTCCTCAATGCCAGTGTTGAACAAACGGATGACGATTTGTCATCGGCGTGACACAGCTTTAATCGGGCCGTTCGTTTACAACGAATTGAATATTATTATTAATATTCGATATAACCCATACCTACATATGTGTATATGTGTGTGTATGTATATATATGTGTGTGTGTGTGCGTATGCATGCTTACTTTTATGTATCAGCTGCGCTAGGGCGAGAAATAAAATTCTAATTTTATTTTTAGTTTTCGGCATGGTCAGCCGTAACTCGCTCGGTATGCAAATGAGGCTACTCAGTCGATGTGTACTTAACCGTTCAATAGATATTCCTTTACAAACGAATTGAATATTTTTTTTTATTAATATTCGATATAAACCATACGTACATATGTTTATACATATACATATGTACGTATGGTTTATATATGTTTGTGTGTGTATATATATATGTGTGTGTGTGTACATTTGTACGTTTGTATGAGTGTGTATATATGTATTTGTGCGAAAGGTGGTGTGTAAATTAGTATTTTAATAATATTAACCCCCTTATATTACCATTACTATTATTATGGTTTATTTTTGTATATCTCAAACACTTAGATGTTAAACGATCTGGATATTTCAGTTAGAAAATAGTTGAAAGACCCCTCAATGCATTCTCTCCTGCGCCTTACATAGACAGGACTTTCTTTAAAATCCTTGTTGCACCAAGAAGTGCTGTCTTCTGCATCAATTCTGATTTTATTTACACAATCCTCAAAATTGTCCAATATGCATCCTAATGCTTCAATCACCACTTGAATCATTAAAACCGTCTTCATCATCCACCACATCCTTCTTCAGTGGCTAATAGTCTCTATATTTTCATGCTTTTATCCTTCACTCTACTATCTCCTTGGCTAAAGAAATCAATAATATGGACCTGTTTTTCTTCTTGTTCACAAATATGCCTGATCTTCTTGCTACAATCATTCTATAACAGGACACTGGGTTGTATGTACAATATTTATTTACGAAGATTGAGCTGAGTAGAGCTGAATAGCTGACATGCCAAGAGAGATGAAACAACGAATTACGGAATTCAGGAGGCACAGTCTACTGGCGGAAATGTTGCCACGCCGTGGTTAAGTTGTTGTGTTACATGTTGGCTAGTGATTTCACGACGAAAGAAAGTTAGTTGTTTACCATTTCACAGTCAGGAAGCGAGAGAGCATACCTTCGGTGTAAGGTGCTGAAAGGTGAAAAGAGAGGGAGATAGCTTTCAGCTCTCTCCTTTATAGTTCCCTGGACGGAAGTCACCAAGAAGGTTCTGCAACCTCAACGGGAAGTAACTCCAGCTACTTCCTGTCTAGAGAGCGCTACAGGACTCCTCTCCCAGACGAGAAGTCAAATGACCAAATGAAATCATTGTAGCAAGAACACGAGGAGCAAGGCAAAAGGTACAAGAACATGAATGAACAAAACATGAGCAAGCAAATAGTGAAATGAGCATGCAAAAATTAATGATCGATATCAAGGTAGCCAACCGTTCTTGGTTAGAGAACGACTGGACATCTATTATCCATCACACAAAGATACAATGTAATCAACCTAAAAGAAGAGGTCAAAGGAGCAAAGAAACGTGTTCGAACATAGTTATTAAAAAAAAGGTTCAAATGTTCAAAAATAAAGTTAACAGGTATGTAAGCACATGACAGCAGGAAAGAGAGTGTGTCCCCAAGAGAATGTATGCAGGTGGTTTCTGGACTGTGGTTCAACGTGAAATTCCCAACCTCCGAAGGCGGTGGGATTTTCTCACAGGAAGAGTGCTGCAAAAATAAATTCTCTGTGTTTTGTTCTGCTGGTTTTGGTTGTTGATAAAGCAAAGATGAAGCTGTGTTGTTGTTGTCTAGCGGAGTTAGATAACCTATTCGAAGTTGTTTCAATTCACAGTAAAAAGTTTCCTAGAAAAAAAATGAGTTGCGCAAAGTACTAGAAATAACAGCCAAAGTTGATGGTCGTTGTTGAGAACGCGTTGACCTGGAAGGGTCAAGAGGCCAGCGACCATAGAAATAAGCATTCTGAATAAATGCGCAGTTTTCAAAGGCAAATTTACGTGGTAAATTTTTAAACCGGCAAATAGGAGAATATAGCTTAAGGCTGGAGAATCCTTGGCAAGAAACATTATCTATGGCGTATGTTATCTCAGTGAGTCGAGATGTGTGCTCCCCCACACGTGCCGAAACAAGGTTTAAGTCAAGTTGAATAAAAAAAATATTTCTTTTGCGCGAGAAAATGCGCGAAAATGACAGTGGAACAGGTCGTAGCAGCCATTTTGAAAAATTTGTGTGTGAACGTGACAATATGATGAAAAAGAAGGAAAGGCTATATTCACTTTGTATAACAAATATGGCGAGAGTTCAATTTCTTTGTGAAAGTGATGAAAAAGTAGCGAAAAAGGCTTAGTTGAATGAGTAAGCGAGCTGTGATGTTCATCAAAGTTGACATGTTGAATATAAGAAAGAATACAGGAGTCCAAGTCTTTTTTTTTAGTATTCGTTGTGAGAAGAACGAAGGATATATCCAGTGAGTGAAACACATTTAAACGATGTAAACACGTGAGGTGAAGAGCACATTTTTTTCTTGTTTGTCTGCTGCTGAGAAAAAGATTACTTCTATTTTTCGTTGTAGACAGTTTCGGGGAAAAATTCCATGTGGAATGTTGTTAGAGGAATTTTTTCTTTTTGAAATACTGCTAGTTAATTTTCTTTTTTCCATATTCACACAACACCATTTCCTATTCTTTTTTCTCGGGGTCACCAATTATAACAGGACACTGGGTTGTATGTACAATATTTATTTACGAAGATTGAGCTGAGTAGAGCTGAATAGCTGACATGCCAAGAGAGATGAAACAACGAATTACGGAATTCAGGAGGCACAGTCTACTGGCGGAAATGTTGCCACGCCGTGGTTAAGTTGTTGTGTTACATGTTGGCTAGTGATTTCACGACGAAAGAAAGTTAGTTGTTTACCTTTTCACAGTCAGGAAGCGAGAGAGCATACCTTCGGTGTAAGGTGCCGAAAGGTGAAAAGAGAGGGAGATAGCTTTCAGCTCTCTCCTTTATAGTTCCCTGGACGGAAGTCACCAAGAAGGTTCTGCAACCTCAACGGGAAGTAACTCCAGTTACTTCCTGTCTAGAGAGCGCTACAATTCTATCGCACTGAATGGTGAAGTCACAGAAAAGCTTGAAATTTTCCTTTTCTAACACATCCACATGCGGTAAATTGGCAGAGTCGTTAGAACGTCGGATTTACGGTATTCGTTCCGGCTCTCTGCTCTCGGAGTTCAAATCCTGCCACGGTCAACTTTGCTTTCATCCTTTCGAGGTCGATAAAGAAAGTACCAGTCTAGTATTGGGTAGATTCTTCCTTTATATCTATTTCTCATTTCCTCTCTCTCACTTTCTATACTTCTCTAGAAGAAATCTACTGTGCTTAGGCCTGGAAAGGGATGGGATCTGCTAGACTTAAAATGCCCAAGAAACGCCGTATGTCAATACAGCGCCCCTACGACTCTATCAGGAGTTACGGGATGAACACAATATCTGGTCTCTGCTCATATCATTTAGTTGCTCTGACAAACCCACATTTCGCAGATATCCAATGGATATATCTGGCAACATTATCATGTAGACTTTTGTACTCTTACTGTGCCAACTTAACATATTCGCTTAGAATTTGTCTGACGATTTGTCTTTTTGTTCAACATATTCTACATAATGGTGATGTTATCGTTTTATTAACATGATGTTTAATGTAGTTAGTTCCAAGAGCCTTTTCCTGGGAGCTGTACACCAGAACTTCAGTGTATTTTTTCAGATCGCCATTTTTAAGCCACCATCAGCTCTTTTTTCCAATCAATACCGTCTTTATCTTTAGTGTACTGTTCATGCACACGTTTATCTTTCCATTATTTCATGTTATTTCTTCAATCTCATCTTGCAGTCATTAGGTGCTACTGCATCAGCAAATTTCAGTGTGTTGAGTTCTCTTACATTTGACATGGTGTTACCCCTGATATTTTTACGATACCAAGCTAGGTGGATTTCTTCACTTTTGACACAATTTTCCCGACGTATTTGTCCTCTACCTCCTTTCTTTCTTCCAACAGAGTCAAGCCCATACAATGGAGTTTCTTTTTGTTTTTGGCAAACGTATCTTACGAATCTAACTGTAACTACAATAATAATGACTGATGTTTTTTTTTTCTTATAACAAATAGGTAAAGGCATTTTCTTTCTAAATATTAATTGAAATTCAAATCCTTTTGTCGTATAAAGTACATATCTATATAGCGGGTCCTAGTATAATGTGTTTTATGTTGTATTGAGATGGGATGGTGTGTTGTGGTGTTGATTCAATTGTGGATTGCTCAGTTGTGTGATCACTGTTATGTAGGATAAAAGAAGATTGGTGTGTCTGATACAATGTGACCTGAGAATGTGGGTGTGCAAGTAAGTGTTCATTAAGATGATGGTGATGATTTCTTGAATAAATGATTTACTCTGACCACATAGGAAATCAAATATATCGACCACAGTAACACAATGACGCTATATTACTAATTTATTAAATATAACTTTCGTCGAAGTTATACGACAATACATGAAGCACAAATAAACACAGTTGAATTGTTTGATTAGGAAAGGTATTATTAAAATGTACTATTTACCAAAATTTCAGTTGGTGTGATGAGTTTCGTTGGCCTGGCAGCGAGAGAGACCAAGAGAGAGAGAGAGAGAGAGAGAGAGAGAGAGAGAGAGAGAGAGAGAGAGAGAGAGAGAGAGAGAGAGAGAGAGAGAGAGAGAGAGAGACTCAAAGGGGTCTCTGCAACTGCTGATTAACTGGAAGAAACTTTTTGTCCTCTCTGGTGTTACCTCAAATAAATTGGCTTTGACCTCAGTTGGTTTGTTTGTCCAAACTAAATGGCGTCAATAATTCGACGCAAAGAAAAATGAACAGTTGGCTGCAGTGAGTCGTTCTGTGTATCTGAACAGCCGATATTCCATAGTCAATTTGGAATAGTGTTTGAAACTAGTTTCGTCGTAAAAAAGCAGTGGCAGGTTTATTGTATATATATGCAGCCGCACCTATGTGAAGGTGGTTATGCCGAAAGCTTGTTCCGTAACAACGAAACCAGATCAGACAGAAAAGATAGGAAAAAATTTATCGGGAATTCCCTTCAAACCAAAGATACAGCTTCTGTGCTCAGGATGCAGTGAAGAAATTTAGAAAGATTTTGACACTATGTGTTTATTTGTGTGGAAACATTTAAATTCAGTATACATCGAGCTTGAAACAAGTGGGACAACGATCGTCGTTTGGCTGCAAATGTCGGAGTTCTGAGTCACTCTCTGTTGCTTTCAGATTTTGATATTCGTTTACAACAAAGGTTCTCAACGGGGGGCATATGCACCTCCGGGGGGCGTTTCGGAACTCCAGGGGGCGTTTGGGAGCAAGGTCGCGTTAGGGGGGCGTTTGGAGCTGGGGGAGGGGGATTAGGGGGCGCCGGAAGGCTCTTTATTTCGGTAATTTTTATAAGCCATATTTGTATGCCTTTGAGACAGCCAGTGTGAATGCATTTGAATGAGCTTGCATAACTATAGTCTGACTGCAGGTGTGCAGGCATGTCCGGTAATTGAGACGTTAACCGGTAATTGAGATCCTAAAAATGGAAAAACCCCCAGTCAACTGGGTCAAAGACACTTTGGGCTCAGCCAGTTAGAATCTTATCTTTCCTTCACCGATAACAATGTATTTCATGTCTGAAATTATTGACTCAACTGCAACGAGTTAACACTATGTAGATCTATTTTATTCCCTATTGTATAATTAATATTACAAATAAAAAAAAAAAGAAAAGAAAAAACAGAAGCGAGTAGCACACACATCTAGGACCACATACAACACATAATCAGATAATACACACAACTTTGGAATATTGTTAATCAATTTTTTAGTAATCTACTGATATAAAAATCAATAGTATATTGAAAAATGGAAAAATGGGGGGGGGGGGGGGGCATTTCGTGATTTCGAGGGACAAAAGGGGGCGTTTGGCCTAAGTGGGTTGAGAACCTGTGGTTTAGAATATCAGAAGATTGGGTTGTTCGTAAAATTTGTTCGTTAACGAAAGTTGTGTTCGGAGAATGTAGTTATATTTCATATTTGAATGCTGCTTTTTTTCAAAATGTTCGTTTTTTTCTTAGGAGGTTAATTTTCGTGAATGTTTGTTGTTGATTTCGTATATCGTAGGAAAGTTGCAGCAGAAAATGTGCGTGTTCTTTTTTTTATCGATATCAGATGGTTGATTTTGTTCGGAACGTCAGGTGTTATCTGAAATAAACTGGCCTTAACATCAGTTGGTTTGTTTCTCCAAACTACGTGGTGTCAGTAATTCGACACAAAAAAAATGAACATCGTGTTGCCCAGGGGTCAGTATATGTGGAGACCTAACCTACTTTGCTGAGAGTTCAAATTGTAGCGACATCTTTCCACATATACTGACCCTAAACGACACGGGGTGCTGTTTTTCTTTATCTCTGGTTGGCGCCGGTAGGCTGGAGAAACTGGCTAAAGTGGGGTTAAATGAGATAAGATTTTCTTAAAGTCATTCCCCTCTCAGTAGAGAGATTTAGCGCTTAGCAAATATAAACACTCCAGCCCGCTCGACAGGGTTGATGCTTCGATAAAGGTTGGTTCAATGCATCTGATCAGACTACTACTACATTCACTCAAACAATCCAAACAACCACAAGACACAATTCACTTGGTTCTTTGTTGTTTTCCTGTTTTATCAACAATAGCTTCGACGTAAATTATTTCTTAATAAAAATTCTTAAAGTAGTGATTTCTGTTATTGTTCATCAGATATTATTAATGACAGTTTTACTTTCACCCTTTTAACTTTCAACTACTGACTACGGCAACGAGTACAGTCACAAATCGCGACTTACTGAGATACATACACTCAATTAATTTGCCATAAGTCACATATTTCCCACAGTGCTTATATGAGAGAGAGAGCCATTCACGGAATCACCCATTAAGCCAACAACATTATTAATAAAGCATCTGCCACGCCACAATGAACATAAACCACCGAACAACAGACAAATATTTTTTCAACTTACAAAAATAAGCATTTTATATTTAACATTCACTTGTTAAAGAAAAAAATATATATGCCCCTTTATTTACAAAGCATTTTATTTACATAGTGGGTTGTGCAAATCTAAAATGAAACCCATTATCTTTCGTATTATCCTTATGTAATATCTGCAGGGTTTGTTAAATTGCGTTAAACAAAATTCATATTCCAATTTTTGCTTATTTTGATATATATTTTATGCTCTGTCAAATGGATGATTTATTGAAGGAAATAAGAAAGACATAGTTATATTTTTCAATACATTAATACAAACAATAAAAGTTTCTAGACACGAAAGTAAGAACCATGGGCAGAATGGCGAAAATTTTGATGAAAAACAAAGCGAAAAAAAAATCAAAGTTTGGTAAAATCACGATTAAAGCAGCTATATATCTAAATACTCTGATTCTTTATCAAAGACATATCAATTACTCTTTTTTGTTTGTTTCAAATTTGTTGTAGATTTTTATTTATTTATTTATTTATTTACAGCTCCAACTTTTGACTTGAGAGATATCTTTCAATGGAACTGGATTCCGAATCCACTGCAAAGCTTGAGATACACTCACCATCCAAACATCTTCCTTCTTAGAAATTTCTTTCAAAAATGTCTTCAGTGGCTTCAAATTTTTCTTAAGCCAAGGTGCGTGTAAAAATATACCAAAAGGTGCCCTATTTCTTTTGTAATGGCGATCGAAATTATCCATCAAATATTTTTCAACAAGAGGCTTGTCATTGGAGATGAGGCAGTCATCGGGCATTGAACATGGCTTTTTATTTTCATTGTACCAACGTATAAGTGGAACTTCCCATAAACCCGGATATGATTTCGTCGGACAATTTGTAAGTGCACAATACGTGCTGTTCACTTTATAATCTAATGTAAAAGGCCATACTGGGTCCTCCTCGTCAGATGGTTTAAGTGAACCTGCAACCATTGAACTATCATATTGAAATCCATAATCTTGCAATACATCAAACTGGTTATTTCCTCCCATCGCAAGGAACGGTGAGCGCATTCCTCGAATGTCTTTTTCTGGAATACTGGCATTTGAAATAAGGTATTGTTTCATACCAACTATTTCCTTAACATAAAACTGACGGCTGCCTTCCAACCATTTAGTATATGGATTTTGATGCGTTATACTGTGTGAAGCTATTTCATGTCCGTTTCTATGTAATTCCTTCACAAACGCTGGGTTAATGTAATCTCCGGAAACAAAAAATGTTGCGTTAATTGGACAGCCGTTTGGATTTGTTATGTTAGAGTCAAGCAATTTTCTGTAATATCGTATGTTACTCCAATTAATTCCGTCGTCAAATGTCAATAGAATTATCTGTGGTGTTGAATTTCGTGACAATGAGCCAGGAATTTCATCCCCAGGGCATTTACAATTTGGTAATTTGCAATTTGGGGGATCACAGGCACCTTCAAAATAAAATAAAAAACATATAATAAACATCAAGAAATGAAATACTACTTTTGTTTTTAATAAAAGACACGTATTCAAATTCCCTCGCGGTAACCAAGCCTAGAACTATTCATCTTCTTAAAGAAAATTAATAAGAAGTTTTAGTAAAAGAGAAATATATTTAAAACTAGTCACTTTTATAGAAGTCAAAGAGAAAAAATATCAATATCAAGTCATGTAAATAATAGAGGAGAATAGAAATGTGAGGAAACTACTGAGGGTCTGTGTCGACAACAGTAAATTAAAAGGAGAGTTCCTGAAATATCTAATAAATTCAATTGCTGTGAGAAGATCGTGTGATACCTTAGTAAAAAGAGTAGTAGAACATTAAGGAGTTATTGGCCGTTGTTATTTTTGTTAGTTTCGTTGACAAAATTATTTTTCCATTTAAAATAACTGACTATTTCATATATCGATGTAATTGTTCATGGAAATGCATCAGATAGATTTGAATGTGCATATCATGTTACTGCTGGATAAACTTGGACGTATTCAATAACATGGTTGGGAGATTTCCATCAATGTTGATCCTTTTTCTAATAGATAGGCGTATTAGACTTTTGAGTGGAAGATGAAGTGAGATTTGCAATACTTAAAAGAAAAACAAAACAGTGTAAAGCCATAGCTATTTGCAATTCCAAATTGATGTCGGTTATTTCATCGTGTACATTCTACGTGAACAGAGGAATATTCAGCTATTGTTTGATAGTTTAGTGCAGAGGTAGAGGTTCTCAAAGTGGGCGCTACCGATCTCTGGAGGGCACTGAGAAGAGAGCGCTGGGGCGGTGAGGGTTTAGGCGGTAGAGATGGTATAATAGTATATTAAATGATACATATCTCTCTATATAAAATTCTTTGTCTCTCTCTGTCTGTCTGTTATTATGCATTCTCAAACGGCTTGATCAAATCAAATCAAATTTTACAAGGTATTAGACCCCGGGAGTGTCAACATGTAATTTTTATTTTTATTTGGATTAAAACAATATAATATTTTAACTAAAATAACATTTCTATAGTGAACTATAGTAAACCACCACCACCACGACCACCACCACCACGATGACATCACCTTGTATATGAGTGTGTATGTGTCTGTGAGTGTATATGTGTGTTTGCGAGTTCGTTACATGCGTTAGGCCTCAGAGAATTAAACACACACACACATCTACACATAGATATAGACAATTAAATACACACACACATCTACACATACATACAGACAATTAAATACACACACACATCCACACATACATATAGACAATTAAATACACACACACATCTACACATACAGATACATATGTGATGACAGACAGGTGTGCGTGAATATATGCCTGTGTGTGTCTGTCTTAGTTAAATGCGAGTGTATGTGAGAGTGTGTGCGAGTGTATGTGTGAGTGTATGTGAGAGTGTGTGAGTGTATGTGTGTGTGAAAGTATGTGAGAGTGTATGTGTGTGTGAGTGTATGTGCCCCCCCCCCGTGAGTGTCAACATGTAATTTTTATTTTCATTTGGATTAAAACAATATATTTTATCTAAAATAACCTTTTTATAGTGAACTATAGTTAACCACGACGACGACGTCACATTGTATATATGAGTGTGTTTGTTTCTGTGAGTGTGTGTGTGTGTCTGCGAGTTGGTTACATACGTTAGGCCTCAGAGAATTAAACACACACTTAAACACACACACACATGTACACATACAGATGCATGTGTGATGACAGACAGGTGTGCTTGAATGTATGTCTGTGTGTGTCTGTCTTATTATATGTATGTGAGTGTATGTGAGAGTGTGTGAGTATATGAGTGTGTATGTGTGGGTGAGTGTAAGTGAGAGTGTATGTGTGTGTGAGTGTATGTGTGATAATTCTTATTTTCATTTGGATTTAAACAATAGAAAACAACATAACCACGTCCCAATTTGTATATGAATATGTGTCTGTGAGTGTGTGCGCATTCATTAGGTACGTTATTAAATACATACAGACATCTACATATGTAGTGACTAAAAAAAAATGAGGTGAAAAGCTATGCGTGTGTCTGCGTGAATGTATGTCTGTGTGTGTCTGTCTTAGTGTATGTATATGAGAGTGTATGTGTGTGAGTGTGTAGCAACAATCTGGAGGCGCTGAAGGTATTACGTGGCCATGAGCGGGGAGGAGGCCCCCAAAAGTTTGAGAACCTCTGGTTTTGTATGTCAGCTAAACGTCACAATTTCCATCATGTGGCACAGGTTCAGATACCCTGTACTATCTTACTTCCATTATCCACTATAAAACTATGGCTTTCATAATGTTTCTTAATAAAAATAATTGCCTAATTTAGTAGCAAATTGACTATGGAGGAAAGTACACGCATTTAGGATTGCTTCAGTATAGATTTAAATAATAGAAATTATTACATTTTAAGCTTGATTACAATGTTACGTTCTCACAATAGTGCTATTGGCGACTTTTTTCATTAAGTGGATAGCTACAGTCATAAATAATCTAGTCAACAGAGTCGTCAACAGAGTCGTGAAAAACTGTTCGGCAATTGACCACAATAATGCTTTTTGTCAATAATTTTAAATATTCGTCCATAGAAAAGCAATACTCTAAAATAAAAACCCAAAATGATTGCTTACAAACAGAAATATTTTATCTTAACACAAAAAAGTCAGATTTAAATAAATTTAAACTTATAGCCTATGAAAACTATCTTGATTTTTCAGGCTTGAAATTACGTAACATCCAACACTCTCATACGAAAGTTCTTATCATGCCATCGGCGTTCACTTATTTTTTCCACAGTTACAACTATTACATAGATGAAAACGTCAATGACAGTTGGAATCAATGCAGAAAATTATTGAAAATACATTACTTACTTGCGATTTCTCTTCTCGGCAATGAAGTTCGCTTGAACGGGACAGCTTCAGTGGTAACTACAGACGTTGTAATTGGCTTAGTTGCAGCCGCAACATTATTCGACTTGCTAGTCTCGCGTGAATGATGTATCTTAGCCCCGCAATCATTATCGTTTGGCCAACTACAAACATTGTAGAATGGATCAAAATGTTGTCCATCGTGACATGTTTTTAATGTTCCTTGTCGAAATCCTGAACAGTGATAGAACTTTTGCGGATCATTTGGATGGCATTTATAACTACCGGCTTCGTCACACATAAGAGGATATGAGGCTATCAATAAAATATGAGAAAAATTAATAACAGCCAGCATGCTGCATGTTGATCTTTATTGAAAATATATACATCTTAGAATTTTAAAATCTTTTAATGAAATGAGGTAAAATATCTATGTAAATTTAAATGAAGTTTTGGGCTTAAACTAAAGTTCTTTCATCTCTTTATCATAATTAATCTTTATTTGGGTGTTGAGAATCAGTTATTCATAACAACCCAGAAATATACTTTAGTAGCGAAACCTCAAAGAGATATCTTTCCGATGTTCTCAGGAGGGCGCAATATTGGCACACACTGACTTTTGACCTTAGTCAGCCAAACTTAGATACTAATCCCTTTGTTTGAGCTCACATTGTCGTTGTCTAATTTATTGATATTATTTAAAAGGAAAGACCATCGGGTTGATGTTTCTGAGAACACAGTTATTTTAAATACAAGACATTTTTGACCTTAGAAATAATAGATGGCTGCCTTACCCTGCAACAGACTGTTTTACCAGCCTCCTACAGGCCACCATGTAACCACACACACACACACACACACACACACACACACACACACACACACACACACACATATATATATATATATATATATATACACACATGCCCTGCAGGGTTGGCTACCAACGTCAACACACAGGTTAGTAAATTCACTATTTGAGATTCTACATGCATACACACAATCAACATACTACAATTAGATGTATACCTCCGTTATTCATCATTACTGCACATGATTTAGAACTGAATCATGCAACCAATAAAGACATATAGAAATCAGTAGGATGTGTTATTCATTTGTAAATTCATACCTGTTATCGGGGAAAATTGTTTTTCCCCACGGCAATATCGCATCCCCACAATGAACGACTACAAATACTGGATTCACCGACCATGACATAATTTCACAGTAACAATTCTCTCGGCCCCCTTCATTCACTTGTCATTTGACTCGATCAACAATCCAATCACTCAACTACTTCATCAACTTCATCTCGGAGCTCCATCTACAGCACCATCTTACAAATGAACCACAACAGTCAATGAATTTCTACCATTCTCTTCCACAGTCAGTGCCCCCCCCCAAAAAAAAAAGAAAGCCCTATTGATTTAAACAGTAGTTTTCTTTCTTTTTTTTTGTTTTTGAAAGACGACTGTTTGTGAAAGGGGATGTGTCATGTTTTGCATTTCAAGGAAGTTTTAAAAATAAAAACTGCTTTGCAACGTAGTATCTTGATTTCCACTATACGGTTTCGATTCACAATCGAATATATTTTACATCACTTACGCTACAAACTTCTGCGAGAAATGCGTACACGTCACAGAAATCTCATTTATGCTTTACGAACCCCAAGAGACGAATAAAGGTATGAGAGACTAGCCGAATTACCCGCGCACACATTTTTTTTGTAAGAAAATGATGATTGATTTTAAATAATTGATATAATTTATGGAGAAAAAATAAAGGGAAACTGTTAAAAAGGTAGAGGCATTAACTAATAATTTTTGTTGTAATTCTAGTGATGTTTTGCCATAGATAAAATGTCTAAATTAGCCAAATTTTACTATAAAAGAGAGGTGCTATTTTTTGTTGATTTACGTTTAATTAATAGGAAAACCCAGTCATAATAGAGGTTCCAATACTCAAGTTATGGGCTTCCAAAATGTTCACTATAGGGGGTTTAACCCCCATTAGGGTATCTTAATATTATTGAAATTTGCTGAAATTTTGTGAATAGGCATCATATCTTGTCATTTACCTATGGTTTAAATTTCATATGAAATTTTCTAAGGGAAAAGATTTTCAGCGGGGGCAAGCGGGTGTTTGTGCCCCCGAGGAACCCTTTGATTAAAATGAAATATACTTATCCAGGTACCCTGGGCAATGTAGTTTCAGAATATATATGGTTATAGGGGTCTATCTCCAAAACCATAGGAGGAGTTAGTGAACAAACAAACAAACAAACAGGAACTACAACTTTATATATATAGATTATGGATGTTATACTTTTACTAAGAATATTTGTAGCATACGATAAATACGATGAAGATCATTAAGTCAGTGTAACGAGAAATTTACCCAGTAAGCATCTGCTGACGATGGATAAAAAATCATGAAATACATGTATCTTACGCGGATATAATCACAGCAAAACTATATGTATGCCAATTATGCATACACATATTGTATATGTTTACATGTATGCCTTTATCCATACTGTGTTGATGCTGTTGCAAAATAAATATATACAATTATGTTGCATACATTAATGCTGTCACCTGAGATATCTAGCCCATGAATAATCAATGTATAATTAGAAATGGAGCAAGGCAAAGGTATTGCGTGGGGTTACGATGGTGTAGGCGGTGAGAAAAACTTGTATATCGACAACTCCCACTCCTTTGTATTCTATCTTTTCTGTTTACGTATCCTTTGCAGCTCTCTCTCTGCCCCCCCCCCCCTCTCTCTCTCTCTCTCTACCAACGTACCTACCTGTTTTACTGAGAGGCTAAGACAGATAGAAAGATCGATGACATGCACGTATATTATTTTTCTTACAATCACATTTTCCTCTTTATTTTACTTTTTCCTCTTCTATCTCCCTCTCTTTATATATATATATATATATATATATATATATATATATATATATATATATATATATGTGTGTGTGTGTGTGTGTGTGTGTGTGTGTGTGTGTGCATGTATGTTTGTATGTGTATAGAGATAGGAAACATAATAGTTCCACTGATGATGTCACAGGTGTGTGATGAAAGAACTTTGATAGACTATAAATATATATATATTTATATCTATACTTTTCACCGTTGGTCAACAATGATAAGCATTGATTGCCAGCTAAATTAACTATAGGGATGTAAAATATACAGAAACGATAACCAATCCAAACCAAACAGTGAGTGTGTTTTATTATTATTTCTGGCAATATTATAACAATATGACCCTCTCCAAATATATATATAAATATATTATACAGAGAGAGAGAGAGGGGTGGGTAGAGGGGTGGGTGGGTCAGAGAGAGAGAGAGAGAGAGGGGCAGAGGGGTGGGTGGGTCAGAGAGAGAGAGAGAGAGAGAGTAGTTCCATAATAAATGTGCACATTGGAACAACAAAACAGGTAGAGACAAGTTAGACCTTTGGATGTGTTACATAAATATAGAAGAAAATGCATCCCAAATGCGTTAACTGACAAAGAAGGGGCTTTTTATTAAAACTATCATCTAACAGACATTACAACCTCCCCGCCGTTCTGTCTTCCTCTACAATCCTTATTATTCTCTTTTGTTTTACTATTTTTTCTCCTTTGGCTAAGCTCTCGGGCACCGCTCTCGCTCTTTGTCAGAAGACACACTTGGGATGCATTTTCTATATTTGTGTAATTCGCTTACCTGTTTTGTTATGTCCCAATGTGCACTGGAATGAACGTTATCAACCTTAATGCACTGAAACCATAGTTATTTCCACACACACACTCAAATACACACACACACACACACACACACACACACACACACACACACACACACACACACACACACACACACACACACACACACACACACACACACACACATATATATATATATATATATATATATATATATATATATATATATAGTAATAATAATAAATTTGAAGACTAAAATCCAAAGAGGGCTCGATAAGGATAAATATATATCAAATATATAAGAACCGTAGAGCAAATATTTATTAAAATAACAGATTAAAGTTTAAGCAAAGAATCGCTGCTTTCACCCTTAACGGGATCTTCTGAAGATCCCGTTAAGGGTGAAAGCAGCGATTCTTTGCTTAAACTTTAATCTGTTATTTTAATAAATAAATATATATATATATATATATATATATATATATATAGTAATATTTGCATAGGGAACGTTTCCACGAACCAAAGTATCGTCTTCCTGTCTTCCTCCGGTTGCAACGTTTTTTGAAATATCCACTTCTGCGTTTACAGATTGACTTTGTTAGTTTCAGAAGATCCCGTTAAGGGTGAAAGCAGCGATTCTTTGCTTAAACTTTAATCTGTTATTTTAATAAATATATATATATATATATATATATATATATATATATATATATATATATATATATATCGGTTTCCCTTTTACCTGAACATGGAACCTCGTTCTTCCCCAAATCTCTCATTCACATACACACACACTCACACACACACACACGTACACCTACACCCAAACACCACCTTCAGCCCTCCCCGCTCGGAACACCCACCTCCCTCGCCCCTCTCCAGCCCCCTCCACCCACCACCATCCCTACACGCCTCACACCCTTTGACCCCTTGTTTATTTTTGTTTTTATTTTTATTTTTATTTGTACTTTTAAAAAATTTGCTTTACTCTCTAAAAACATTGTTTTTCCTCCCCCCCCCTACTTTTTTTAAATGTCTTTCCCCCACTTCCCCACGCACCCTCGGAACTCTCTTTCTACCCACTGTTCTCCTGATGAGGGGCTTATGCCCGAAACGTCGTCCCCCACCCCCCCACTCTCAAACTAAAAACCATATCAATTGTACTGCCTCTGTTTTTTGTTCTCTGTTTATATATATATATATAGTAATAATAATAAATTTGAAGACTAAAATCCAAAGAGGGCTCGATAAGGATAAATATATATCAAATATATAAGAACCGTAGAGCAAATATTTATTAAAATACACTGTGGAACAATTCTTTCGCGGTGATTGATTGGTTCAACGGCATATGCAACAAGGAACATTGCCGTTTTATCCAAATCGACATCAATAATTACTACTCCTCCATCACTTTACCACTCCTTCTTAGAGCTATCAATTTCGCTAAAACACTCACAGTGGTTAAGGATTTCGAAGTTGATGTCATCCTCAGTGCCCGTAAGTCGGTGATTAATTTCGACGCTCTATTTGGATTAAACAATCTACGTGAGTATGGGCGCCAGCGATTCTGCGGAGGTTACTGATCTTATCGGCTTTTTCCTTCTTTTCTCTATCAAGGAAGAATTCCCCAACGTGGGCGGTGGTTTGTACCGTGATGATGGTCTTTTGACCATGACTAAGTGCAGCCCACGTGCTTGCGACAGGTTGAGAAAACAACTCACAGCCTTCTTTAAAGGCTTCAACCTCTCCATACAAGTTGAGGCCAACCTCTCGGTCGATAATTACCTCGACGTTACCCTCAATTTGTCGAATGGCTTTCACTACCCGTATAGAAAACCGAATGATACGCTTAATTACATAAGTAAGCATTCTAACCATCCTACCAGCATAACCAAGAACCTGGTCAGAAACGTTTCTTTGAGGCTTTCCCGTCTATCTACAAACGAGCATATTTTCAACGACCTTTCCACATATTATAATGAAGCTCTTGCTCGGAGTGGATTTGTCGATAAAGTGGCTTATACAGAGTACGAGAATAGACCTAGGAAAAATAGATCCCGACGCATTATATGGTATAACCCACCATATAATATGGAGGTGGCCACACCATTAGCTATGATCTTTCTCTCCCTTATTATGAAACATTTTCCCCCTACACATAAATATAGTAACATTTTTAATAGAAATACCATTAAAATTTCTTACTCTACGACTCCTAACCCGGCACATAACATCACAGCTTCAAATTTAGCTAAATTGCCTAGCCGTAGGAACACGTGCAACTCTGTGTCTAGTACTAACTGTAATTGTAGGAATCGGGTTGACTGCCATTCTTTTATTAACCCTTTAAGAAGGAATATGACGTCACTTTCAGATTATATCTGGATCTAAAAGACAACCACACCCAATATAAGTTACACTGGGAGATCCTAGCTAAGGCTAGATCGTATAACGGAAATAAAAGACCATGTGACCTCTGTGCCGCTGAGGCCCTGGAAATACTCTACGCCAAAGACCACATCTTAAACAAAAAATCTGAGGCAATTTTGGCTTGTAAACATAAATTACACAAAACTTTCCTGTATTACAGCCCCAAATTATACCCCAACGGATAGTACGAACTATACGCGGATATTTTACGTCTTGATGTGGTAGCTAAGTATATGTTATATTTATACCATTACTTATTTGTATAGGTAAGTATATTTTACCTGTATGCTTTGTGAAAGTACGTATACTTTCTCGTACGTATATTTGCTTGTGTGTTATGGCGTATATATTATATATACTGGTTCATGTGCATATGGTTATGCGTATACGTGAATTTTCCGTCTGTGTGAGTATGCGGGTTCGTACGTATGTAGGGTGTGTGTATATGTGTACTTTGTGTTTTGGTTGACGTACGTCTGCGTACATATGTGTATTTACAAATGTAATGTGTGTGAGCGCGTTTATACGTATTTATGTGTGTATATTTCTATACGTTTATATAATTATATGTATACACGCACACTCACACACACACATATATATATTTTTTTTATATGTATTTTTATGTGTATTTGGTGTATACGTTCGTATGCGTGCGGGTACAGGCGTTGCGTGAGGTCTGTATGCGCGTGCGTTTTTTTGTTTTTTTTTGTGTACGTGCTTGTATTGGCATACCCATTGCGGGTGTTTTCACGTATGCTTGTGTATGTACGTATATGGTTGCGTGCATGTATATATTTAATTTCAATTATCTCTGTAATTTATTTACTTTATTCTTAACTCTGAAGCCGGGAATCATTCGGTTTCCTAAGAGAATTTTAGTCTACGACTTCAGTTATACCATATACGTGGTTCTGTCTTTGCGTGTAATTGTTCTCACCGATCCACATAATGACGTATCATCCTCGTTTTTTCCGTTGATTGCCAGAGAACGTCTCCACGAACTACCTAATAGAATATTAGTCTACGACTTCATTTATACCATAAACGTGGTTCTGTCTTTGCGTGTAATTGTTTTCACCGCTCCAAATTATGACGTATTATCTTTGTCTTTATCCGTTCTTTGCCAGGGAAGGTTTCCACGAACCAAAGTATCGTTTTCCTGTCTTCCTCCGGTTGCAACATTTTTGAAATATTTACTTCTGCGTTCACAGATTGATTTGTTTAGTTTCAGAAGATCCCGTTAAGGATGAAAGCAGCGATTCTTTGCTTAAACTTTAATCTGTTATTTTAATAAATATATATATATATATAAACGTATGTTATTACTCTAAGGACCTACCCTTATTGAGTACGTTGCTAACTCATTCCTATTGTAGGTCGACTTTGCTTGGCCACAGCCAAAGCTTCGATTTTACTGAGCTTCCACTTGTATTATTTTCTCCTAGATTTAATAATTAACTAATTAATTTAATTAGACAATTCTGTTGATTGGTTAATTATTAGTGTTTGTTTAATAACATCTGGTTGAGAGCTTTTATTCGGAATGTTTGAGCGGAAATTATAATATTTCATTGTTAACACTTTGAATTTACCCGCCAAAAATCCGGAGGTTGCTTCCATTGTTGGAAATAACACGTGACAACGAAGTGTTCGAAGGCTGTCTTCTGTAGCGGTCGCATTTAGTTTGTTCACACCAGTTTGAGGCAGAACGGAATCCCTGTTGATGAAATTAATCCTCTGTTCGATCATGGAATACCACAAGCTTGCGCGTTACGTAATTTGGATAAATGATTTCGGATTCATGGAAACACCTCAGACGTATATCGTTTGATTTGTCCAGGTCTGTATTTTAACCTGTTAGTTCTTTTGTTACTTTGGTATTGTATGGTTGGGTTTTGCCTACCGCGATGTTCGATTTGTCAAGCTATTTAAATGTTTGTTATTACTCTAAGGACCTACCCTTATTGAATGGTTTGCTAACTCATTCCTATTGTAGGTCGACTTTACTTGGCCACAGCCAAAGCTTCGATTTTACTAAGCTTCCACTTGTATGTATATATATATATATATATATATATATATATATATATATATATATATATATATATATATATATATATATATATTATATATATAGTGAAAGAGTGAAGAATAACATGGTGGTCGGCTAGAAATTACGTCACTCGACCTTAATTACAGTGTGTGCCTGATCAAATCATCGGAATACTGAAGTGTGTAACACAGGGCACTGGTATTAATAGATACATCGGGGAATAAAGTAAATGAAAACAATAATAACAAACAACAATAAAAAAGGGACGACATGCCCCTTCTGGCTAAAAACATGAACAATCAAAGCACGGAAAGATTACGGAAAAACATTAGGGTTTTCTTCAGTAGACTAGGCCTGGGTATCACTTTTGAACTAAATTCTAAAAAAACAAACTAACTAGATGTAACACTCAACTTAAACATGGGACTAATGGAGCTTTTCTATAAAAATAACGAGAATCTAGCCTATATTTGTTATAACTCCAACCATCCTCGCTCCATAATTAATTCGATAGCACACAGTATATCCCTCAGAATATCCCGCCTATCTTCAAATCTAGAAATATTCAACGAACACGGAAACTACTATAGCATAGCTTTACGTAAAGCAGGCCACAAGGAGGGGTTCAAATACATACTTGATGGAGACAGCAACTACAAATACAGACCTAACGACAACTGCACCGCCCGTCCTTATAGGAATAAGAAATGTGGAATTAAACATAGAAATAGGCAACAGACACACGAAATAGCCGAACCGAACACTAATATGGAGAACTCTAGAAACTCCAGAAAATGTTTCTCACCAAAGCAAAGTCAGGTTTAAATAGCCTATGAAAACATATCTGGTTTTTCGGGTTTGAAATGATATAATATCCAACACACTCATACGAAAATTCTTGTGTTACCATCAGCGTCACTTATTTCTTCCACAGTTACAACTATTACATAGATGAAAACGTCAATGACAGTTGGAATCAGTGCAGAAAATTATTGAAAATACATTACTTACTTGCGATTTCTCTTCTCGGCAATGAAGTTCGCTTGAACGGGACAGCTTCAGTGGTAACTACAGACGTTGTAATTGGCTTAGTTGCAGCCGCAACATTATTCGACTTGCTAGTCTCGCGTGAATGATGTATCTTAGCCCTGCAATCATTATCGTTTGGCCAATTACAGACTTTCTCGATTGGATCAAAATTTAGTGACCCTGCGCATACGATTAAATATCCCTGTTGGAATCCTGAACATTGATAGAACATTTGCGGGTTATCTGGATGACATTTATAATTGCCGGCTTTGTCACAAATTTGAGGGTTTGAGACAATCAACGCAACATGAGACAAAATTAATAACAACCAGCATGCTGCATGTTGATCTTTATTGAATCTAAAGACCATTTTTTAATGAAATAGTATCAGTACAAACAGATATTTTGAGTTAGAATACGAAATATTAAGTTAAAAGAAGTTTGGAGCTCAAACTAAATTTGCCTGGTTTCTTTAACGCATTTAAACATATGACTGATTAAAGCAAACCACGATTACTGCTTATTTTGGGGTGGGAAATTAGATATTTATAACAACTCAGAAAGCTACACCCACCGCCCTCTCGCACAGTCAATGCATACAAAAACCCCCATTGTCATAAATAGCAGTTTTACGACTGTTTTTTTTATTTATTGGATGACACCTGTTTGTATATGTACTTATCGATATAAGGAAGTATCTTCATAATAGAAAATCCTTGGTAACGTAGTATCTTGATTTCCTATATAGGGTTTCGAGTCACAGTCGAATCGATTTTACTTCACTTACTCTACAAACTTCTGCTAGAAATACGTACACATCACAGAAATGTGATTTTATGCTTTATACATAAGTTAATAATCTAAAGATCTCATAGAGAAAGTGCGAAGTATAACATAATGCAATCCTGGTGAGGAAATACAGAACAGTTGCTTCGGATGAGATTCAAGCAAATAAAACCATGCCTGTTTATGAAAGTTAGATAGATATATATCTCAATTAGGTTTAAGTAGAGTGCCAAGACGGTAAGTCTCCAAATGAGACTTTGTTTTTAAACTACAAATATTTTAACTACTTTCGGCTTCCTTCGGGCACAAATTCATCCATACAGTCAAGGTTCTCATAATCCCTACAAAATTACTTTTGTATGTATATAACTAGAATCTTGTTTATAATTTCTGGAGATGAATATTTTTATTCCGCCTCTTTCAATTTTATTTTTTTTAAATATAAATAGGAGTGTTTTATTTTGTTATAATCTAACTTCAAACAAAAGACAATGAATTTTCGTAAAAAGAAAAACAGTACTCATTGCTCCATCTCCCCTAGTAGTTTACCGCGGTTGGTCAGGGGTTGCATATTCCTCCGGTAGGAACCCGCTTATATTGCGACTAACCATCATATTTTGTAATAGCTTGCTATCCGCCACTTGCGACCCGTTCTCTAATAGAATGGCTCCCACAAAAATGCTCACAGCCCAGTGATGTAGCTACGAGGAGGCGAGTAAATGCCGCCTCGAAAAAAGCTAGTCTTCGTGGGTCTGGGAAAAGTACCAAATTTGTGACTGGCACGAATAAAATCACCAAAAACACTGAAATTTAGCCGGAAACAATAAAAGTATCCATACAACATCGGCCATCGCGTGGGATAACAAGGGACCTGTCTGACGAATATATTACTGTCTCAATTCTACGCTGCAAGAATTGGCGATGGGCCTGTGACTTGTCATAGGAGGCGTGGGATGCCAGATATGACTGTACAGGTGGGAGTGGGTATACTCACAAGCCCTCGGCTGTCAGAATGTATTATGGAGTGGATCCCATTAGGAGGAAGGATTTGCTTCTTGAAGCTTTGGCTCCGTGGGTGATGCAAGTTTATTCACCAAACAAGGAGTTCGAATACAGACCTTCCCTTGAAGAAGTAACTGCAGCGCTAGATGTAGTTAACACTGAATCATATATCCTAATAGGAAACTTCAATGAACTGATTATCTGACATTGAAAGGAGTTATTGGATTTCTGTCCTAATAATGGTCTCTATTATGAGCATCTCCCTCCAGCCGCCAAGCATCCATAAATACACATGGTACCAGGGGTATCGGGGACAGAGATCAATAATTGATTTGTTTGTTTTTTTCTGATCTTTTCGATTTTGTGTTGGATGTTTGTGTTAAGAGAAGGGCTGGACTATCAACTGATCACCATCTAGTTATCTGGAACCCTAAACTGCCTAAAGCAAAGAAAGACATGATAAAGGGGGAAGTTCTGGTTGGTAAGGAAGTCGAGAACATGTTTTAGGATACTATAACATTCAAATTCAGAGAACTCCCTGAGCAAACTGAGGACATTGAAACGAGTGGAAACTATTCATCTCGGCAGTTTCTACTTCACCTGTTAAATCCTGTAGGTGAAATCAACTTGGAGTGGCACCGGGAAGCAGGAAGACCCCTTGGTTTAATTAAGTGGTCAGAGATGCCATCCGAGCAAAGAAGGAGGCTTGCAAAGCTTGGATTGGAAATAAGTCTTTCTTCTTGCACTTGCGGTACAAACAGGCGCGAAACGCCGCAGCATAAACAGTAAAGGCTCCAAAGTTAAGATATGGGAGGATTTTGGGGTTAAACTGGAATCTGACTTCAGATCAACAAACTTTGGTAGACCATTCACTATCTTCGTAATAAGAAGTCCTCCTCCATGCCTGCTATCAGGAACGCGTATTGGGTTCTCCTCTCTTCAGAGAGCTGCATCCTCACGAAGTGGAAAGAATACTCTGGCTGACTCGTAAGTGTGTGTGTGTATGTTGGTGGGGGGGGGGGGCTTGGATCTTTGGAAAGGCATCCAAGAAATGGCAAACGTGAGTGATAATCCCAATTTTCAAAGAAAAAGACAAGAAAGATACCTTCAATTAGAGAGGGATCACATTGTTAAACCTCTCCAGTAAAGTCTATGCTCAGTGTCTGGTAAAGAGATGTTAGGATATTGTCGAGTCCAGATTAGCTGACGAACAGTGTGGTTTACGACCCGAATGTGACACAGCCGACAAAATACTGCAGCAAGTCTTCGAGAAATCGTAGAAGTATTACCAAGAGGTGTATGCTTCTTCTGTAGACCTTAAAAAAGTATATGACCGCGTTCCATAAAAGCTGTTGTCGAAGGTTCTACAGAAGTATGTAATTGATAGACAGCTTCATCTTGCCCTGATGTCGCTAAACAAATGCTCTATTATTTGCGCTCGGATAAATGGTGCTATGTCGAAACCATTCAATGTGGATGTCGGACACCACCAAGGGTGTGTATTCTCATTTCTCCTCTTCATGATTTTCATGGACAGGTTTGACTTGCGCAGACGGGATGGCTATGGAATTACAACTGGTGGGGGTAAAACCAGTCGGCAGGAATTTGCGTATAAAATGTCAGAAGGTGAACCTCGACATACATTTGATAGGTTTGCCCCAAGTGCTGCACGGCTGGAATGAAAATCAGTGCCGCGAAGACTGGGACACTCGTCATCTCAAGAAATCATGCGTATTGACCTCTACTTATTCTACATGTGAGTGGAGTTCCACTGAAGCAGGTGGAAAATTTCAAATAATTTAGGGCCGAATGGTGAAAGGCAGAAGTCTGAATTAAGAGCAAGAATTGTTGGAGCTGGTGCAGAAGAAGGAAGGTGGGTGTAAAGTCAAACACGCTATCTTCAATTCGGTATTCGTGACAACCCTTACTTATGGTCATGAATCTTGGGTAATGACAGAAATTATATGATCACGAATACAGGTGGCCGTAATGGGGTTCCACCGAAGGATTTTTGGAGTAACGTTACTCAATAGAGTGCGTAGCACGGAGATGAGAGTCGCTCCAGGAAGAGCCAATACTTCTCCGAATTGAGAGATCACAGCTCGGGTACTATGTGCATGTGGTTAGAATGTCTCAGGAAAGAAACGAAGGATAGATTTTACGGGTAAAGCCAACGGGCAGGAGACCCAGGGGTAGAAACCAAGCAAGATGGTCGAATAACATCCATGAACTGGGATCAATTGGAAACGGTTGTTACCGACAAAACCCGGTGGAAGGAGTACTTGAGGACTTTGTCCCCACCACCTTCTAAAGAAGAAGAAGAAGAAGAAGAAGAAGAAGAAGAAGAAGAAGAAGAAGAAGAAGAAGAGTACTAACCTAAACTCTAAACAAAAGTAAATTCAAATGAGTGTAACTCTTATTGAACATGACAATCATCAAAGGCGTTCCAGTCGAGACTAAATTGTTTATGTGTATCTGAGAACAGGTTATCCAATGTTTTATTCCCTTTGTCAAGACGGTAGAGTTAAAGTTGAGAGAGATTTGACTACCACGTACAGGTTCCCTCCGTCAAAATTTGAATGCACTAAGATCATCAAAAACTGCACCTAAAAGTTGTCAGTCAAACATAGGCAGCAAATAAAGAACACCGGATGACATGGCGGAAGTTCACTGTGTCAATATAATTAATTGTCTTAAGATGATAGAGTGAACACTTTAAATGACATCTTGATAAACAGACAAAAAACAAATTGTTTTTTCTAAACCTTCGTGTTTATATATAAAAAAAGACATTAGGTTTATTCGTTATCAACATGAAAAAAGAAAAATCAATTATTACAAATATAAAAAAAAATCCATTTATTGCGTTTAAATAAATAAATCATAGAAATCCAGCTTCCTATTTCTAACAGTCGTGTGAACTGATAATCGTAGAATCTATTAGCCTGTTAGAAATAGCAGCTAAATCGTCTTCAAATTATACCCTATCAAAAAGAAAAGAGAAAAACACACCTGACAAAGTTGTCTTAAGTATACGAAAAGGCGGGATTGCTTAATTCATAAGTCTGCTTAAGTCCAGGAATGACGAGTGCTAAATAACAACGACAACTAAATGTCTTTGGCGAATATGTGACCCATTACTTAGTACAGACATGCCTCCCGTTACGAATCGAGTTATAGAAATTGTAAAACATGACCACTAACTTCGCCCTCCCACACCACTCTTCTTAATCATAATTTTCAAATGACCAATAATAATAGTTGATTATTATAAATAATAGTTGGGAAAAACGAGTAAATTACCCCAGGAGAGGGAAAAAAACGTGGACAAAGATATATGCTAGTGATCGAACCGCTAATTTCTCAGGTGCAGAGGGGGGGGGGGAGTAAGTGTGTTAACCACTACGCTAAAGAACTGCTTACCGCTAAATCTGCCTTTTAAGATTTTAAATTTGTAGCTAGAAGTATAGATAAACTGGCTGACTGAAGAAATGTTGTGAAAATTTAAAAAGAGATGCAATAGAGTTCGAATCCTCACGTTGTCTCTGTCCATTTTTTTTTCATTTTCAGGAGTGCTTTTCCCGATTTTCTCGAAAATCTACATGCCCATAAATACTGATGTGGCAGCGATAGAAATCTGGAATAGATTAAGACAGAAAATAATAATATATTGAATATATTGAGACTAACGAATCAAATAAGTTTCGAACAAAAAAAAAAAAATAATAAAAACAGTTCTTAAATTGAAACAACTGACCAGATGTTTAGAACCACAGACGAAACACTTGCTCCACTGTGGAAATCAGAAACACATTTTACAACAATGTGGTTAGAGAAAATACAGGAGAAAAAAGACATCTATATACCATTAACAACGGTGGTGGATTGGCAGTATCGGTAGAGGGTCTGACGCCATGCTTTGCAACAAAAAGTTGCGGCCCTTTATGGTCTGAGTTCAAATCCCGCCGAGGTTAACTTTGCCCTTCATCCTTACGGGGTCAATAAAATAAAGTACTCGTAATATACTGGGATAATTGCTGGCCTTGTGCCAAAAGTAGAAACAATTAATATTTAGTCTGCAAATATCAATACCCAAAATAATCTTTTAGATTTATAGCTATTATTATTAAGCTTCGATTAAGAGTAGTGTCGGACAAAACGCCCTGCAGCATTTAGTCTTTTACGTTCTAAGTTCAAATCCCACCGAGGTCAACTTTGCTTTTCATTCTTCCAGAGACGATAAAATAAAGTACGGTTAAGTACTGGGGTCGGTATGACTAACTTTCTCCTCCCTACAAATTGCTTGTCATTTACATAAATCAGAAATCAACCTTCAAAACAGGCTTCTAAACAGTTTCTGTCTGCCTAATTTTATTCACATAAACTATGTTAAATGACATTTGCTTAAAATGCCACTCAGTGGGCTCGAATCCAGGACATAATGATTGCAAGGTTAATTTCTAAAATATTCGGCCATGCTGCCTCAGCACACATACATATATACACACATACCTGTATATATGCATATATACATGCATGAATACATACATACATACATACATACATACATACATACATACATACATACACACATACATACACACATACATACACACATACATACATGCATACATACATATACACACCGAAGATAAACCAGACTGTCATGCAAGTTTCACAAGAGCCAATATATTCTAAAATGTTGAATTAGAAGAATATTATAATTAAAACATGCTGGTGCAAACACTACAGACTGTTTTAACACACCAAGAACTCGTCTGTAGTGTTTGCACCAGCATGTTTTAATTATAATATTCCTCTAATTCAACATTTTAGAATATATTGGGTCTTGTGAAACTTGCATGACAGTCTGGTTTATCTTCGGTGTGTGTTATCTCTTTCTCTTAATTTCGAGTATATTTTTTTGACCGGCCACCTTCCTGGTGGCAAGGTTGTAAAAGAAAAGAAATTGTCATCCCTTGAATCGCAAGAATGTTTTGCACATTTTGAAGGTGCCAGCTATCGCAGCCATTTGTAGACTATGAATTAGGGAGCTGCGCTTTTTGTCTGCAAATCCAAATTCAGTCATACTTTGGTCCAAGTGTGTATGTATGTATTTATGCATGTATGTATGCATATATGCAGGTATGTGTATATATTTTAGAAATTAACCTTGCAATCATTATGTCCTGGATTCGAGCCCACTGAGTGGCATTTTAAACAAATGTCATTTAACATAGTCTCAGGTGGATCCATTCCATGTGAATAAAATTAGGCAGACAGAAACTGTTTGGAAGCCTGTTTCGCAGATTGATTTCTGATTTATGTAAATGACCAGCGTATATATATATGTAAAGGTCAACTGGCCGGTGAATATATATATATATATATATATATATATATATATACGGATTAACAATAATAGTTAAATGCAGTCCACTTAGGTGAAGTCCAGTTATGGTATTCCAGGTAGTGGATGATATTAACGCTTGGCTTGGTTTGACTCAACAAGACGTTTTCATAGTGTTGCTGCGGGTATGCTGTAATTCCTATGTTGTAAACACTTGGAGTAATAATAAATCAGGAAAGAAGGTTTACATGGTTTGCTATACAAAAAAGTTTTTAATCACATAGCTTACATTTGTTTCACTGAACTGGTATGTCTAGAGATCGCTATCCGCTTAATTTTGCGTTACTCGATCGCCAATACAGAATTATAACCAGTCAGATCTTCGGAGCATGCGAGAATGAAGAAAATACACAGGCAAGAAAAGAAAAGAAAATACAGGCTACTATATGAAGTAGAAATGGCATTCAATTAGAACAATAACAACAATTACAACAATGCTATCAATAAACTATTTAAGGAGACCCTGACATTACTTAGGTGGGGGGTATATAATGTATCTAATGTTACGGCGTGAAAACTAGCTGTCATAAGGCAAAATGAAGCGTTGACATGTACAGAGTATCGTAGTGTATATCAATTTTAAATTATAAAGATAAGCTAGTTTTTACAGTCTTTCTCTTCATCTTCAACAGTATACATGAGTGGGACCACTGTCAAAGCTAAATATGTCAACGCTTCATTTTGCCTTATGACAGCTAGTTTTCACGCTGTAACATTAGATACATTATATACCCCCCACCTAAGTAATGTCAGGGTCTCCTTAAATAGTTTTTTTATAGCATTGTTGTAATTGTTGTTATTGTTCTAATTGAATGCCATTTCTACTTCATATAGTAGCCTGTATTTTCTTTTCTTTTCTTGCCTGTGTATTTTCTTCATTCTCGCATGCTCCGAAGATCTGACTGGTTATAATTCTGTATTGGCGATCGAGTAACGCAATATTAAGCGGATAGCGATCTCTAGACATACCAGTTCAGTGAAACAAATGTAAGCTATGTGGTTAAAAACT
The DNA here is from genome assembly GCA_964016885.1 of Eledone cirrhosa. Classification (NCBI taxonomy): domain Eukaryota; kingdom Metazoa; phylum Mollusca; class Cephalopoda; order Octopoda; family Eledonidae; genus Eledone; species Eledone cirrhosa. Next base: position 149,815,246 of record OZ024740.1, read on the forward strand.
TTTTTGTATAGCAAACCTTCTTTCCTGATTTATATATATTTATATATATATATATATATATATATATATATATATATATATATATATATATATATATATATATTAATTCAAAATATTAATAAATATAGACATTCAACGTAATCAAAATATATTTTATTATATATATTTCAGAGGTACTGTGCTGTTTATTCAGTACGTCCTCATCAGATAAAATATATAAATTTATGTGTGACATACCTCAACTGTGCTGATGGTTCAATTCCAGTCTTGGTAGTGATTAATTATAACAAAACTAACTCAATATTTATATACCATAAGTACTAACATGACAAACTAAATATAATGGAGAGGGTGAGTAGGAGAAAGTGTAGAAAAAATAAAATAATACATAAAAAATAATTACATAAACACATAAGTACATAAATGTTAAATATTTAAATATGTAAATAACCGTATTAGAGAAAGAAACCAAATGCGAGAGAGAGAGCTAAATAGAAGAGAAAGGGAAAAGAAAACGACATGAAAATAAAAACAAAGAGAGGGAGATAGAGATGGTAGAATATATAATTGCATGTGACCGTTTTTTTTTTCAAATATTAAGTTAGTTAGAAGCGATCAATTAAATACCGTGACATTTTTAATCTATTGTATTTGATAGAAATTATACTATTATATTATATCAAAATTAAAGCAATATACAATAATATAAAATAATATAAACTATTTTCAATGATAATCTGGAGCATAGTTAAATTAATAAATACATTCAATAATTTAGTTATAAAATTCAGAGTTAGAAACATTATTAACTAACAATGATGAGTAAATAAGTATGCGAGTGTTTAACTTAACTTACTTGGATATTAGCATCTGTATATGCATTTTATATAATGTTTAGAAATATAAATATTATAAACAATACTATTTAAATCAATACTTGTCAATTACATATAGGATTAATTATTAGCTATAATTACTCTTAAGAGTATTATTAATGTACTGGGTAATTGCTGGCCTTGTGCCTAAAATAGAAACAATTATTATTTCGATTCAACCAAATCTTACTCTATTCAATACTATAGATCAAGTTAAATACAGATTAATAATCAATTTGGATAAAACTAAAATTATACACGATAAATGTAAACAATACGATGTATCTAAACGTTTAAATTAACTAAACGGTTTGAAAGCCTGAAGATATTACAGATCTCAAATTTAGAAAATTCAAGACTTAAAAAGAGGATTCAAGATCAAACTAAAGGTATTTAATCAAGAGATTAACCTACTCTATAAAAGAACCAATAAGCATTTCCTAAGGGGAGGTAGAACATTATACATAATATCAATAATAACAATAATAACAATGATAGTAGTATTACAAGAATTATTAATAAGAGTCAATAACTTTTCTCACTCGGTCAATGTTTTTCCTAAATTTATATGATGCTTGAAATGTTGTTGCAGATTTATGGAAGCAATTTGAAAATAATTCACTTTTTTATTAATTAAATTACCATAATTATCAATTATTAATAGAGTCTCCAGATTGCAAAGATTGCAGTTAGGTGAGATGGAATTATTCCGATATGGTTCACAGTTTCGAAGTTTAGTCCAAGAGATTGAGTATTTTATATTTTTCTCTTTTAAAGACTATATTAATTGTGATAATGAATAGAAAATGTTTTTTCCGGATTAGAAAAAGAATGTTTATGATTGGAAAATCTCAGTTTAAAGTTCGATGAAGTTGCACCTATGGAGTTATAAGTAATATTATTATTTGCTTTAATGGTACATTTATATACTAAATTCTTATCTAGGCAGTTATTTTGCATGTATATATATATATATATATATATATATATATATATATATATATATATATATATATATATATATATATATATATATATATATATATATTAGCATTAAAGCCCGGCGTTGCTCGGGGTCAGTAAGTTACCAAAGTTAGGTTGCACCACCCATTTTATGGCAGCACTTTTTTGTCTGCCAGGCATTGGGTGAATGAATTGCAGACCTGGACTGCCGAAGCAGGAGCTGCGCCAGCAGTGACAATTGTAGTTTCGCCTATGGATATTATCTCTGGGCAAAGAAGTGTTGAAATTTATTGTTTCACAGTTGTTGCGCAACACGCGCGTAGACGATGCCAGCCGAACAACTGAGCTGCGATGGAGTTGTTCTGCATGGTTGTCTAATGTGTGTTTTCTAAATTTAAGACAGTAGAGAGGGGTGTGATATGGGGGAGAGTTAGCTGCTGTTTCTAGCAGGTTTAGTGACCTCATAGAGGATATTATTATGTATAGTAAATGAACTGATATTTCTTTCTTCCACGTTCGTTGAGAAATGTTTAAAAAAGATTTATCGCTATTTTTTTTTGTTGTTGAATAAATTTATCTGTTGCTTTTGAATAAGGGGGAGAGTTAACTGGTGTTTCTAGCAGGTTTAGTGACCTCATAGAGGATATGTTTTCTAAATTTAAGACAGTAGAGAGTGGTGTGATATGGGTGGGGGGGGGGAGAGTTAGCTGCTGTTTCTAGCAGGTTTAGTGACCTCATAGAGGATATTATTGTGTATAGTAAATGAACTGATACTTCTTTCTTCCACGTTCGTTGAGAGATGTTTTAAAAAAGATTTATCGCTATTTTTTTTTGTTGTTGAATAAATTTATCTGTTGCTTTTGAATAATTGTTGTTTCGTATGAAATGTAGTAAGTTCTCTTTGTCATTGAAGTAAATAAATGTTTGAACCTTCCAAACTTAAAAATAAACTTCCCTCTCTCTCTCCCTCTCACTCACTCTCTCTCTCTCTCTCTCTCTCTCTCTCTCTCTCTCTCTCTCTCTCTCTCTCTCCCTCTCTTAAAGTTTAAGAGGAGTAGAGAGAGGGATGCAGATTCTATTAGAGGGGTAAAGCGTCATGTATTTAGTTTTATCGATTATTTCCATAATTGTGGGTGAGTGTGAATGAAAATAATAGTCGTTGACCTAGGTTAGACCATTTAAAACATTCTTACAGACGTTGAGTCGAATCGCTTTGAAATTGTGAAAATGTATAAACATGGAACATGCTCACACACACACAACAACAAAAACAATCTGCCTTTTATACATAATGATATATATATATATATAAATGGAAAAAATGAAACGAAATTTCATTTCTCACTCTTAGTACGGCTGTTACTTAAATATAAGTATGTATACGTACATACATATATGATAATACAGACGTACAGTAGTATGTATATATATATACATACATGCACACATATATATATATGTACGTATGGATTTACCGAACATTTATTATAATGTTCGGTTTGTTTGTAAACAAACATCCCGAATTAAGCCGTACAGTGTTTAGCACACACCGTTGCCCTTTTGGTCAAAACTGACAAAGGAACGATGTACTAGTTTCAAGCTTATTAGCTATCGTCAGCACCGTATACCTTCCTGCCAGATGATTGAACGTCTGAAAGTATATACTTTCCTTATGTATATTAACGGCTGAGCAGCCTAATTTGCATATCGAGTGAGTTAATCGGCCGGGCGCACCGAAAACGATAAATGGTAAAAATGAAACAAAATTTCATTTCTCACTCTTAGTACGGCTGTTACTTAAATATAAGTATGTATACGTACATACATATATGTATACAGACGTACAGTTTGATGTAAATAGATATATATATATACATGCACATATATATATATGTACGTATGGATTTACCGAACAGTTATTATAATGCTCGGTGTGTTTGTCAACCAATATCCCGAATTAAGCTGTACAGTGTTTAGCACCCATCGTTTCCCTTTTGTACAACACTGACAAAGGAACGATGTACTAGTTTCAAGCTTATTGGCTATCGTCAGCACCGTATACCTTCCTGCCAGATGAGTGAACGTCTGAAAGTATATACTTTCTTTATGCATATTAACGGCTGAGCAGCCTAATTTGCATATCGAGTGAGTAATCGCCCGGGCGCACTGAAAACGATAAATGGAAAAAATGAAACGAAATTTCATTTCTCACTTTTAGTACGGTTGTTACTTAAATATAAGTATGTATACGTACATACATATAAGTATACAGACGTACAATAGTATGTATATATATGCATACATGAACACATATATATATATGTACGTATGTATTTACCGAACATTTATTATAATGCTCGGTTTGTTTGTAAACAAACATCCCGAATTAAGCCGTACAGTGTTTAGCACCCATCGTTGCCCTTTTGGTCAAAACTGACAAAGGAACGATGTACTAGTTTCAAGCTTATTAGCTATCGCCAGCACCGTATACCTTCCTGCCAGATGATTGAACGTCTGAAAGTAAATACTTTCTTTATGCATATTAACGGCTGAGCAGCCTAATTTGCATATCGAGTGAGTAATCGCCCGGGCGCACTGAAAACGATAAAAGGAAAAAATGAAACGAAATTTCATTTCTCACTTTTAGTACGGTTGTTACTTAAATATAAGTATGTATACGTACATACATATAAGTATACAGACGTACAATAGTATGTATATATATGCATACATGAACACATATATATATATGTACGTATGTATTTACCGAACATTTATTATAATGCTCGGTTTGTTTGTAAACAAACATCCCGAATTAAGCCGTACAGTGTTTAGCACCCATCGTTGCCCTTTTGGTGAAAACTGACAAAGGAACGATGTACTAGTTTCAAGCTTATTAGCTATCGCCAGCACCGTATACCTTCCTGCCAGATGATTGAACGTCTGAAAGTAAATACTTTCCTTATGCATATTTACGGCTGAGCAGCCTAATTTGCATATCGAGTGAGTAATCGGCCGTGCGCACCGAAAACGATAAATGGAAAAAATGAAACGAAATTTCATTTCTCACTTTTAGTACGGCTGTAACTTAAATATAAGTATGTATTCGTACATACATATAAGTATACAGACGTACAATAGTATGTATATATATACATACATGCACACATATATATATGTACGTATGGATTTACCGAACATTTATTATAATGCTCGGTTTGTTTGTAAATAAACATCCCGAATTAAGCTGTACAGTGTTTAGCAACCATCGTTGCCCTTTTGTTCAACACTGACAAAGGAACGATGTACTAGTTTCAAGCTTATTAGCTATCGTCAGCACCGTATAACTTCCTGCCAGATGATTGAACGTCTGAAAGTATATACTTTCCTCATGCATGTTAACGCCTGAGCAGCCTAATTTGCATATCGAGGGAGTAATCGGCCGGGCGCACCGAAAACGATAAATGGAAAAAATTAAACGAAATTTCATTTCTCACTCTTAGTACAGCTGTTACTTAAATATAAGTATGTATACGTACATACAAATATGTATACAGACGTACAGTAGTATGTATATATATACATACATGCACATATATATAGATGTACGTATGGATTTACCGAACATTTATTATAATACTCTGTTTGTTTGTAAACAAACATCCCAAATTAAGCTTTACAGTGTTTAGCAACCATTGTTGCCCTTTTGTTCAACACTGACAAAGGAACGATGTACTAGTTTCAAGCTTATTGGCTATCGTCAGCACCGTATACCTTCCTGCCAGATGATTGAACGTCTGAAAGTATATACTTTCCTTATGTATATTAACGGCTGAGCAGCCTAATTTGCATATCGAGTGAGTTAATCGGCCGGGCGCACCGAAAACGATAAATGGTAAAAATGAAACAAAATTTCATTTCTCACTCTTAGTACGGCTGTTACTTAAATATAAGTATGTATACGTACATACATATATGTATACAGACGTACAGTTTGATGTAAATAGATATATATATATACATGCACATATATATATATGTACGTATGGATTTACCGAACATTTATTATAATGCTCGGTGTGTTTGTCAACCAATATCCCGAATTAAGCTGTACAGTGTTTAGCACCCATCGTTTCCCTTTTGTACAACACTGACAAAGGAACGATGTACTAGTTTCAAGCTTATTGGCTATCGTCAGCACCGTATACCTTCCTGCCAGATGAGTGAACGTCTGAAAGTATATACTTTCTTTATGCATATTAACGGCTGAGCAGCCTAATTTGCATATCGAGTGAGTAATCGCCCGGGCGCACTGAAAACGATAAATGGAAAAAATGAAACGAAATTTCATTTCTCACTTTTAGTACGGTTGTTACTTAAATATAAGTATGTATACGTACATACATATAAGTATACAGACGTACAATAGTATGTATATATATGCATACATGAACACATATATATATATGTACGTATGTATTTACCGAACATTTATTATAATGCTCGGTTTGTTTGTAAACAAACATCCCGAATTAAGCCGTACAGTGTTTAGCACCCATCGTTGCCCTTTTGGTCAAAACTGACAAAGGAACGATGTACTAGTTTCAAGCTTATTAGCTATCGCCAGCACCGTATACCTTCCTGCCAGATGATTGAACGTCTGAAAGTAAATACTTTCTTTATGCATATTAACGGCTGAGCAGCCTAATTTGCATATCGAGTGAGTAATCGCCCGGGCGCACTGAAAACGATAAAAGGAAAAAATGAAACGAAATTTCATTTCTCACTTTTAGTACGGTTGTTACTTAAATATAAGTATGTATACGTACATACATATAAGTATACAGACGTACAATAGTATGTATATATATGCATACATGAACACATATATATATATGTACGTATGTATTTACCGAACATTTATTATAATGCTCGGTTTGTTTGTAAACAAACATCCCGAATTAAGCCGTACAGTGTTTAGCACCCATCGTTGCCCTTTTGGTGAAAACTGACAAAGGAACGATGTACTAGTTTCAAGCTTATTAGCTATCGCCAGCACCGTATACCTTCCTGCCAGATGATTGAACGTCTGAAAGTAAATACTTTCCTTATGCATATTTACGGCTGAGCAGCCTAATTTGCATATCGAGTGAGTAATCGGCCGTGCGCACCGAAAACGATAAATGGAAAAAATGAAACGAAATTTCATTTCTCACTTTTAGTACGGCTGTAACTTAAATATAAGTATGTATTCGTACATACATATAAGTATACAGACGTACAATAGTATGTATATATATACATACATGCACACATATATATATGTACGTATGGATTTACCGAACATTTATTATAATGCTCGGTTTGTTTGTAAATAAACATCCCGAATTAAGCTGTACAGTGTTTAGCAACCATCGTTGCCCTTTTGTTCAACACTGACAAAGGAACGATGTACTAGTTTCAAGCTTATTAGCTATCGTCAGCACCGTATAACTTCCTGCCAGATGATTGAACGTCTGAAAGTATATACTTTCCTCATGCATGTTAACGCCTGAGCAGCCTAATTTGCATATCGAGGGAGTAATCGGCCGGGCGCACCGAAAACGATAAATGGAAAAAATTAAACGAAATTTCATTTCTCACTCTTAGTACAGCTGTTACTTAAATATAAGTATGTATACGTACATACAAATATGTATACAGACGTACAGTAGTATGTATATATATACATACATGCACATATATATAGATGTACGTATGGATTTACCGAACATTTATTATAATACTCTGTTTGTTTGTAAACAAACATCCCAAATTAAGCTTTACAGTGTTTAGCAACCATTGTTGCCCTTTTGTTCAACACTGACAAAGGAACGATGTACTAGTTTCAAGCTTATTAGTTATCGTCAGCACCGTATACCTTCCTGCCAGATGATTGAACGTCTGAAAGTATATACTTTCCTTATGCATATTAACGGCTGAGCAGCCTAATTTGCATATCGAATGAGTAATCGGCCGGGCGCACCAAAAACGATAAATGGAAAAAATGAAACGAAATTTCATTTCTCAATTTTAGTACGGCTGTTACTTAAATATAAGTATGTATACGTACATACATATATGTATACAGACGTAAAGTAGTATGTATATATATATATATATATATATACATTCACACATATATATATATATATATACGTATGGATTTACCGAACATTTATTATAATGATCGGTTTGTTTGTAAACCAATATCCCGAATTAAGCCGTACAGTGTTTAGCACCCATCGTTGTCCTTTTGTTCAACACTGACAAAGGAACGATGTACTAGTTTCAAGCTTATTAGCTATCGTCAGTACCGTATACCTTCCTGCCAGATGATTGAACGTCTGAAAGTATATACTTTCCTTATGCATATTAACGGCTGAGCAGCCTAATTTGCATATCGAGTGAGTAATCGGCCGGGCGCACCGAAAACGATAAATGGAAAAAATGAAACGAAATTTCATTTCTCAATTTTAGTACGGCTGTTACTTAAATGTAAGTATGTATACGTACATACATATATGTATACAGACGTACAGTAGTATGTATATATATACATACATGCACACATATATATATATGTACGTATGGATTTATCGAACATTTATCACAATGCTCGGTTTGTTTGTAAACAAACATCCCGAATTATTCCATACAGTGTTTAGCAAGATTCATTGACTAGCCTCTCTTTTCCTCTCTTTAGAGTGGAATTACTACAGTGTTGTTTGTTTACTTTCCTCTGTCCCCATAACTTAATTTAGTTATCGCTCGCCCTGATTTTAGGTATCTAGTCTTTAATGCGAAGAAATACCAATGATAATCAGCAGACTACTGATGAAGGACATTCTTGTTTCTCGGTCTATTTTCATTCATATGTTCATATTCGCAACAACGCAGTACGCCATTTTTTATTCACATATATTTTTTCCCTTCGCTATGGTACTTATTTTTTCTGTCACCTTACTGCTACACTTTTTCTCTCTCCCCTTCTCTCTCCTTCACTTCTTGCTTTTCTCCACTCCCGCTGTTGGTCACTCACTCTCGGCTGGCCCCTTCCTCACACTTTCACTCACTCACTCTCTGCTACTCCTCCTCTCTCACTTCCTTCTGTCTGATCTGCGTGAAATTCTTTCCTCTCTCACTTATCTCGTGGCTCGGACGTGTCTGTTTCTTCTCGTCATTTGATTTGTCGAACTTAAGCCAACAAGATTCATTGACTTGTCTCTCTTTTCCTCTCTTTACGTTGCATTACTACCATATTGTTTGTTTACTTTCCTCTGTCCCCATAACTTAATTTAGTTATCGCTCGCACTGATTTTAGTTATCTAGTCTTTAATGCGAAGAAATACCAATGATAATCAGCAGACTACTGATGAAGGACATTCTTGTTTCTCGGTCTATTTTTATTCATATATATATATATATATATATATATATATATATATATATATATATACAGTATTTTCTGTTGTGTTGTAATATAAATATTACACACAGTAGATTGACAGCTCACGTAGAGTTTGGTGTCAATAAATTCCTTTCAACTAAACTGTATCCATTCAAATCTTTCTATATATATATATATATACATATATATACATCATTGTCATGTTATGTAACAAAGATTGATTATATGCACGAATGTTATTTTTATCCCACAACCACATTTTCTCTCTTTATCGCACTCTCTCCTTTTCCTTTTTTCTCTTTATATATGTGTGTGTGTGTGTGTGTGTGTGTGTGTGTGTGTGTGTGTGTGTGTGTGTGTGTGTGTAATATATATATATATATAATATATATATAATACAAGGACAAATGCTTACTCCTTCATTACATTTATTAGTTAGTGACGCGCGTTTCGCTACTGATCAACTCAAGGTTCGATCTGTATCGATCTGGCCCAACTCTGGAATCAAAAGCTCGTCGGACCTTTGTCATTACTACTACTACTATATAATTCGTATGATATGTATGTGAGCTTGTTGTGCCAGTGCGAGTGTGCAGGATGACCAGTATGGGCATTCCATATCCCCTTCCACGAGCAGGCGCATCTAGTAATGTATGCCCGTCTGGCTCCGTGTACCTTCCGCGTGTGCCTCCGTGCGGTGATGCATGACTGTATGTGTGGATGTACATGCATGTCTTTATATTCTTTCACGTAATATGCACTGAACAGGTATCTTGTCTCTACACAGTGCTTTAGCAACCTCGGCAAACAATTTTTTAAATAAAAATCTTCTCTATAGTCTTTTCAAACACTAACCTCATACCATTCTCATCACTTCATTAATTCTTTATAACGCAAATCCCTTTTAACGATGTCTAAAGCATCACCCTAACACAGTTTAGGCTACCTCTCTTATGTCCACTCACTCTTCCGTGACAAACTGATGAGCAGCAGACACCCCCTACGCCTAGTGGAGCACCGCACCCTTTCATGTACTGTCTTGCACATCCCTACTACATCTACACACTGCACCTCCGCTTCACCACGTACACGATGACATGTCTATGGCAAGCCTAAAGACCACACCCCACAATTCACATCAACCATCGCTCCCCACCACCACCTTGTCACTATGCTCATCCTCCCCACCTAACATACATGCCAAAACATTCCTCATAGCTAAAACACCAATCAAAACAACATAACCTACCACCATATGAACGCGAAACGTCAGACATTTCTATACTTTTTATGTTCAACCTATCATTACAACACCAGAGGTCCGACGAGCTTTTGATTCCAGAGTCGGACCAGATCGGTACAGATCGAACCTTGAGCTGATCAATAGCGAAACGCGCGTCACCAATCAATAAACGTAATGGGGCTTAACAAACCGTTCCTGTATTATTATATTACACCCTGTTTAGCTCTACATCTCGCCACTGGCATGAGCCTAAACATCGAGTGCTCACCTGGTGTACCGTGTGTAACGTGAAGTTACTGTAGGTTCACCCAGGTGACCACTCGATGATTGCTTGTGCTTGACACTATCAAATTCTTTTATTTTAGTAGGCATTGTTTGCAATTAGGTGTAATAATTTCAATACAATATAATTGTTAACTAGAAATTCAACGCATACATTAACTATTCTAATTACATCATATATATATATGATGTCATTATATATATATATAAGTGTGTGTGTGTTTATGTTGTAATTAGAATAGTTAATATATACGTTGAATTTCTAGTTAACAATTTCAATACAATTATGTTAACAAGAAATTCAACGGATACATTAACTATTCTAATTACATCATATATATATTTATATATATATATATGTGTGTGTGTGTGTGTGTGTGTGTGTGTGTGTGTGTGTGTGTGTGTGTGTGTGTGTGTGTGTGTGTGTGTGTGTGTGTGTGTGATGTGTGTGTGTGTGTGTGTGTGTGTGTGTGTGTGTGTGTGTGTGTGTGTGTGTGTGTGTGTGAGTGTGTGATGTGTGTGTGTGTGTGTGTGTGTGTGTGTGTGTGTGTGTGTGTGTGTGTGTGTGTTTATCCCAGGTTCAATCGGAGGTAACCACAGTAAGTAAGGTACTCAATACATAGCAGAGTATAACTATTTAATATAGAAATGGCTTCTACAGGACTAGAACTGTGTCATTCGGAAGAAATCATCAGGAAAGCTGTACGTTCCTGATGATTTCTTCCGAATGAAATAGTCCTAGTCCTGTAGAAGCCATTTGTATATTAAATATATATATAGGATGTTAATATAATTGTATTGTATTGAAATTGTAAAACCCAATTGTAAGCAATGCCTACTAAAATAATAGAATGTGTTAGTGTAAAGCACAAGCAATTGACATCAGCTTTGGATTAATGAAATATCTATTTATGTATTAAAAGTGCGAAACATAATGTCACGTGACATACCATACAGACGTTCGTGTGAACAAGGCATGTAGTCACACATCACCATATCCTTTTTTCTTGTTTATTTTGTTCGTACAGAATGGATTTCAGCTGCGAATGTGGAAATATTAATGAATGTGTTCTTCTTTATGAATTTGTTGTTATTTATTATTTTTTTCTTACATAGGATAGCTGCTGTTATCCTATATTTGTTCCAGGATTTCTCGAATCAAGTTGCTCTGAATCACTCGATTTAGAATTAATAAATATTTCGTTTCTCTTTATTAATGTTTTCACATCGACTTGGTGTTTGAGTTAATCAACATATTAACACTGACAGTTATTACTGATGTTTACAATCTCAATCGTAAGAATCGCAGTAGGTGTCAGAACAATGTCACGGCTAGGACGATTGTCAATAGATATTAGTTTTGGAGAATCAAAACATCTTGAGTTCAATTGCTCAACTCCCTTGCATAGTTTAAAGCAGAGAATTTCAGTGGAGTAAGAGAATCACATTGTACATGCGTTTCAGTTCTTGGGACGGTATTGGTTGCATTGAAGTGATTGCGAACTTGAAGGAGTTAACGC
>OZ024740.1:149832578-149872578 GCA_964016885.1 Eledone cirrhosa
TTGGCAGCATCTTCGCGCAGACTTTCCGCATGTCCAAATCTTCAGTGAGAATCTTCCAGACGCTGTTCCGATTCATGCCCAGCTCATTTGCCACCAGTCGAACAGTCAGCCGATGATCGCTACCCGCCATCTGCCTGCCGCACTCAACATTGACCTCAGTCCTGGTTGTTGAGGGCCTTCCGTTCCTGGGGTCATCTTCCACGTCCCCGCGCGTCCTTCTTTAAACCTCTTGCACCACTCAAAAACACGTGAGCGTGACATCGTCTCATCTCCATACACTTGCTGCAGCAATCCCAGTGCTTCTGACGAAGTTTTCAAGTTTGTTCGTTGCTCTGTGCTCATTGCTTGATCTGAAACAGAGGACATGTATATCAAATTATGAAGAAAAAGTTTGATCGCTGCAGAGTGCTAAGATTACAGTTACATACTCCAGGGGGATTACTTTGAAGGAGAAAACTCTTAGTGTTTTCTTTGGGTTTGAAATAAATCTTTTGTGACATCGGTCCTGAAACTTTTCTGACACACCTCGTATATATATATAGTATAAAAAAAAGCCCTAAAAAGCTGAAAAAGAATGAAGTTTTTCACCTAATGCGGGCAATAGGCCATAAAAAAAGTTGGATTTTCTTTGCTCACGGTATGAAGAAGAGACTGACTAATACATAGTTACAATTTCAAGGAAATCGGTTTGACGTAACGCCTCAAAAAACCCCTAAAAAGATGGAAAAAACGCAGGGGATCAAAAAGTTGAATTTTTTTTATGTGCATAACACTCCCTGAAATATAAGTAATACACATGTAAAGTTTGAAAAAGATCGGTGGGGTACTTCTCGGGTTTCACACACACACACACACACACACACACACACACACACACACACACACACACACACACACACACACACACACACACATCCTTCCTCAGTTTTATATATATACATATATAGATTAAAATAACAGATTAAAGTTTAAGCAAAGAATCGTTGCTTTCACCCTTAACGGGATCTTCTGAAACTAACAAAGTCAATCTGTGAACGCAGAAGTAAATATTTCGAAAAACGTTGCAACCGAAGGAAAACAGGAAGACGATACTTTGGTTCGTGACGACGTTCCCTGGCAATGAACGGATAATAGCGAACATAATACGTCATCAATGTTCGTCAGAATGTCGTAATGCAGACAGCCAGGCATACAGACAGATATTATAAGAGCGCGACGGAGATGGATAACCAGCACCTAGCACCCATTTATCAACAGAAAATTGAAAAATAAAAGCTGCAGTTAATATCTTTAGACAGCAAGGAATATATAAATGCAAGTTTGAAGTCAATGGGAGTAGAAATGTGGATTTGTATAGACTTTGCAAAAATGAGGACATATACACACACACACACACAGACAACATCAGTTTTATATATAGAGACTAGCAGAAAACCACCCGGTGGGTGGTTTTCTGCTAGTCGATATATATTTAACACACACACAAACACACAAACACACAAACACAAACACAGACACACACACACATACATATATATATATACACCCATGTTCATATTTTGAGATGCATTATTCTCAAATCAGATTATTATCTCTGACAGGAAGAACCAGTTTATAATTTTTAAGAAAGATTAAGCATACAGAGATATTTTAGGAAACTTATGAATTCCTATACACACACACACAAACACTTACACAGATACACACAGACAGACACACACGCATACAGACACATACGCTAACACACACATACCATACACACACTCATACATACGCACATATGCACACACGCTAACACACACATACACACGCACATACACACTTAAACCTATATATATGTGTATATATATAGAGAGACACACATAATATACATATATAATATATATTTATATATATATTATATATATATATATTATATATACACACACACACACGCACACACATACACACACACATATAACACACACACACATATATAACACACACACGCACACACATACACACACACATACACACACACATACACACACATATAACACACACATATATAATACACACACACACACGCATACACACACATATATATATATATATTATATGCTCAGCCTCAGTGAGTTGGTTAAAACACAAAAGCCAGTCTTAAAGTTGTCTGTAAATTCAAAGAAATCGGCTGTCTGGCTAGATCTCCATGGTAACTACTCCAAGGTCGCGCGTGCCATGGCTGGGAACGCAGGTGTCACGTGCTGGCCTAGAACGCTGGTTGTTGGAATCAGTGGTCGACGACAGGGAGTGAGAGGGGAGAGAAAGAAAGGCAGAGGTGAAGTGACGAAGTGACTCTCTCTTCCTCCTCCTCCTCCATCTCCCCATTCGTCACAGCGATAGAGGGGAGGAATGTTAGTGTGTTACAAAGAGAAAGAGTGAGAGTGAGAGAAACAGACAGACTAAAAGAGAGGGATAGCTGGAGAGAGAGAGAGATAGCAACCACGCGCGCACGTGTTTCCACTGTCGGACAGACAGAGAAATTGCTGGTTATATATTATAAGGAGATAGTATAAGTAATATTACAAATAAAAAAAAATAAAAATAAACACAGAAGACGGTAGCACACACCTCTAGGACCACATACAACACATAATCAGATAATAAACACATCTAGGACCACATACAACACATAAGCAGGTAGGACCACATACAACACATAAACAGGTAATACACATATCTAGGACCATATGCAACACATAAGGAGGTAGCACACACATCTAGGACCACATACAACATGCAGGCAGGTAATACATACATTTAGGACCACATACAACACATAAGCAGGTAATACAAACATCTAGGACCACATACAACATATAAAGAGGTAATACACACATCTAGGACCCTATACAACACACAATCAGGTAATACATACAGCTGGGACTACCTACAACACACAGGCAGGTAATACATACATCTAGGACCAAATACAACACACATTGTATCATGTGCTACGGACGACACAAGAGCAATGGTCGGCCAACATAAGGGTTTCGTCACTCTTCTGAAGAGAGAAAATCTATCTGTATTTGTTGTTTATTGTGTCATTCATCGACAACACTTGGCTGCGAAGAAATTCAGCAAGCCGCTGAGCAAGTCCTTGCAGGTGGCCATTGATGTCATCAATTTTCTCAAACGGCATTCCCTCAATGAACGAATTTTCCGGTAACTGTGCCAAGATAATGACGAAGAATTCGTCAAGTTGCTCCTTCATAATGAAGTGAGGTGGCTTTCAAAGGGCAAGTGCCCTACTCACTTCTTTGAACTGTTCGACTCTATCATTGAGTTTCTGTGGGGACGCAACACAGAACTGTACAAGAAAATGTGAGGCAAAACTGCGCCTACCTCACCGACATCGTCGACAAATGCAATAGCGTCATTTTGGCTTTGCAGGGGAAGAAGATCACCTTGCTTAAAGCAAGGAATGCTGTGAAAACATTCCTGGCCAAATTGAATGTCATCGAAAGGAATCTTTGTTGACGGGAATTCTATAATTTTCCTAGTGTCGCCAATGTTCAAAACATTGTAAGCGATGACCAACTCCAAATTTATACCGCTCACCTCCGTGCGCTACAAGACAACATGACAGAACGGTTTGTCGACCTTTTGCCGATGGACATCCCAATGTGGGTAGCAGATTCCTTCATAGCTAACGTCGATGATTTGGACGTTATATTTCAGGAAGAATTCATTGAACTTCAAGCAGATGACATGATCAAAATTAGATTTCTCAAAATAGGTGAACCCCTTGTTTGGATGCAAGAGGAAATTCAGGTCGATTTCCACTCCTACATGCAGAGGCTAAGAGATTTGCTCTGCCTTTTTCAAGCTCATACTTAGTCAAGAGGAGGTTGGGTGCTGTTTCCAGACTGCACAGTAAGGCTCGCAACCACTACAATGTAATTACACGTGGAGTTCTCCGGCTACATCTTACGAAAATCCAGCCTGACGTCAAAGAGTTAGCTAGACTCCATAAAGTTCAAGGGTCCCATTGAAATGAGGTCAAAGTTAAAGTAAGTTGATTTATCCGAAAACTTGGATATACTATTGTTACAAAGCAAACTAACAATTTGTTTTATTTGTAGTTGCAGTCTGACTGGACTGGAAACCATCTACTACAATTCACTTACTCATTTGTTATATATATTTTACCATTTACTAATAAATATACCCTCACGCGTGGTCATGAAAACCCTCTTCCGTGGTATCTAAGCTCACAAAGCAGAGGGGACATCAAGTTAGATATCAACATTTATTCTGTCCGTTTCATTAAAGGGAAAATTGGAAAGCTTTGAAATGATATAATTGCCATTTCTTTCATATAAGAGCACTCTTTGGATAGACAGAGTTGCTCTTGTATAAATGTTCAAAATAGCTGGTATCGCCTGGTGGGAATATAACAAATTCAACTGGTCCTTATTCATAAAAAAGAACATTTATGCTCCTTTTTTTGGAAATTTATATATTTCCTTTCAAGGAATGTATTTATACTCTCAGCTGCCTGCAATGGTATCTTTGGAATATTGTTAATCAATTTTTTAGTAATCTACTGATATCAAAATCAGTAGTATATTGAAAAATGGAACAATAGGGTAGGGGCGTTTCGTGATTTCGAGGGACAAAAGAGGGTGTTTGGCCTAAATGGGTTGAGAACCTGTGGTATAGAACAATGCTAAATATTTGTTATTTCTTAGTTAAAGAGGAATAATTTGTTCTAAAAATATAACAAGTAGAGGAATATAGATGGAACTAAAGAAAAGTAAAATTTAGATAAAAAAGAAAATAATAACATTTTTGTAAGTATTGTATTGTGTTAGAGTGGTCAGAATGAAGATTTACCTGTAGGGAATTTTATTTTCGAATAAGAAATCTCATTAATAATCTGGTTTTCTTAATAGGTTTAAATGCATGTTTGTTAAAGTTTTGTTAGAGTGTTGAATATAATGTAATATATAGTGCTCATTAATAGTTAATTATTTAAAACAGTTATAGGGATGAGATATAGGATTGAGTCTATGGATTTATTCTAATAGCAAACATATATATATATACATACACACACACATACACACACATACATATATATATATATATATATATATATATATATATATACAATTTTAATACATTAACAGAGAAAGCTTTAAGCTATACTCTGACTGGCTACCAACTCACTCAACAAACATTAGGATATACCTTAGTATAATCCTAATTTTACGTTTGGGGTGCTAACTATATGTATTTTGCGGAAAGCCAGTTGTATTATTTTATATGAGACATAATTAAAATATATCTCCCTTTCCAAACAATTGTTTCATTATAAGTTTTCTACAAGTTGGGAGAATGTGTCCGGGTTATGTAGAAGCCTGCACACATTACGTAGGAATATATGCAGGTGGGCACTTATAAATCATCAGTGGATGCCCGTCAAACATCGATATAAAAAAAACTCTCTTACCGATGCTTAATCCCATGTCAGCTATGGTCTCTCTCCGCGTCAGAATGACCGCCAAATTTGAAATTCCAGCAGTCTCAGAATGAGGAATCTCACAGCGTCATGAAGCGGAAAGGGGAGGTCATCGCGAAACACAAGAAAGTAAAATAATTCACACGCGGGTCAATTAATTTTTTCAACAACTTTAACCCTGCGTGTGAAGAACTCAATTAGATTTTTAAAAATAAATGTATGCATGTATTATTTATACACGCATATAGGTATTTTCTTAGGCTAAAAACAGAGATATGATACCAGAATAACGATCAATATTTCATAGTAATAATAAATACGGAAAGTTACACTTAAAAGGTATCTGGAAATATTCATCTCAGGCCAAATCAAGAGTATAATACATATATATATACATATATACTTATATATATGACGGTGCTGACGTATGTGACTTGGTTGGCCTTTTTATCTTAGACATATTACGTGTCAGAGACCCTGTTAAACAAAGCGTTGGACTTCGCTACCACTTACACCACCGTCGATGATTTAGACAGGAAAATCATCGCTCACTGCCGGAAAACCCTCCTCTTCAACGACGGAGTAGCCTGGGCAAAGAAGTCTACATCTTCAGATCTGTTCGACATCTCCATGGGATCGTTTGACAGTGCTGACGTATGTGACTTGGTTGGCCTTTTTATCTTAGACATATTACGTGTTAGATTCCCGGACTTCCACACGGGAATATACCGTGACGATGGACTGACTTTATCGAGCCATAAAAGTGGTCACGACTTCGACCGGTTTAAAAAAGACTTAGCTTCTACCTTCAATGAGTTAGGCCTTAGGATAACAGTAGCCACCAACCTCTCTAGCGTGGATTTCTTAGACATTAATTTAGACCTTCGCGCACACACCCACAGACCCTTCCATAAACTAAACGAGAAACTTAATTACATTCACAAGGACTCATGCCACCCTCCCACTGTTTTTAGAAACTTCGTTAAGAATATCAGTACTAGAATCTCAAACCTCTCCTCTAATAAGGCTATCTTTGACAGGGTGGCACCCTACTATAACACGGCGTTGGCTAACAGCGGCTTCTCACAACCTATCACCTACTCTCCCACTAGCAACAACACCATTAAAAAAAGTAAGCGCATCAATAGACAAACTATCTGGTTCTCTCCCCCTTTCTCACTCAACGTTAAAACCAATGTAGGAAAAAAATGTCTAGCACTCTTAGATAGACACTTCCCCATAGGTCATAAATACCGCTCCATCTTTAACCGACACAAAGTTAAACTAGGATACTCCTGCGCTAAGAACATGAAGGCCCACATCACCAGCAGCCCTAGGAGCAACACCCCACCAGAGTGCTCTTGCCGTAAGCCTGAAGCTTGCCCGCTTCAACAACAATGCAACACACCAGCTGTAATCTATGAAGCTGTGGTCACTTCCAACCGACCAAACGAACCACAGGAGGTCAAATCCTATGTGGGCATGGCGGAGGGCCGATTCAAGGAGCGTTTCCTGAACCACCAGTCTACCTTCAGATACCCGGACAGACGTTCATCCACGAAACTCGCGAGCCACGTATGGTCCCTCAAGGACACAAGTATAGGGCACTCCATTCAATGGAAAGCCATCACTAAGTCCAAGCCATACGCAAGGGGAAATCCGACGTGTGGCTTATGTATTGACGAACGAATAACTATCCTAAAGAGATTACGCAATAGTGATTGCCTAAACACGAGAAGTGAATTTTTCACACGTTGTCCACACGTCACCAAACATCTATTGCATAACTACAAGGCTCCGGACTGATTCTTTGTAATTTTATTTAAAAAAATTTTTATTTTATTTTCAACCAAAAAACTTTCCGGACTTTCGCAGTTATCTCCCTTACACCCCCGCACGCAGTCTACTATTGCTTATGTGAAGTGACCGAGTTTCTGCGCATGCGCGTTCGTACGGTTGTCCTTCCTGTTCCTATAACCATATACATCCCGAGCTGAAGATCGGCGAAGATGAAACAATTGTTCTCGGTATGGTGAACTAACTGTTGTGTAACCACTTCTATATATATATATATATATATATATATATATATATATATATATATATATATATATATATATATATATATATATAATATTAAGGATACTATTTATGGTTATGTATATACTAAAACTTTTTATAGTTATATATATTTTCAACCCTAAACAGTGAAGGTCGGTAATTAATTACTACCTTATTAGCAGTAAGATAAATAGCTCAATGTAATAACATCAGTTGTTCTACAGAGCAGTTATATAGAATTCACAGGAATCAAAGCTATGTTCAAAGCATTTATTTTTACAATTGTTTTATCCAAACCTAGGCTTGGAACCTTCGGACCATTTTTCAATGTTTGTACACATGATTGACCTCCTTTCCAACGCAAGAGACATACAGATACATATGTATATATTGATGTACAGTGGAGTGACATATATTATATTATATTACTTCCGTATAGCAATTCAAATTCAATGTCAAGATAAATATCAAAATTAAAACAAAATTAAAATACATTCGACAGTTAACATAGATAATGCAAGAGGATAGTTTGTTCGTCAGATGTAGTAGTTATTGTATGCGTTAGTTATGTGTGTCTCATTTATATATGATTATTGTGTGGCGGGGTATTACATGTAATACAAGAACTTTACGTGGGTAAGTAAGAGTATTATGGAGGTTGCAGTTGTAAGGTATTTTTTGTATATGATAAATAAGTATGTGCGCAGAAAAATAGAAATAGAAAGGAGAAGCAAAAGAGAGTTATGGTTTTCGTATCCACCACCATTTTCACATTCAGGTAATGTAATATATAGTTTATACATCCATCACATAATTGACGATGATTCCGTATTGGATGTTTGATGCATTAAATTAAATTATTTTAGCTTATTGCGGCTCAGTGTTCTTTAGTCAAATTTTATAGGGTAGGTTGTTTCTGCTGCGAGAATTTACATCGGTTTATTATCCGGAAGTATGTGTGTAATTAAGGGGGGTCAATGCGTTATGGGAGGTAACTAGCTGATTTCCATAACTAAATTATTGTTCTAACATACATTATAAGGTGTCTCAATTGAGTCCTTTCTATAGACGGTTATATATTTATATCCAGTTTCCAATTTTAAACACAGTCTACTCTATCATGATGTACTAAAGGTATTTATATTAGGATGATTACTCCCTATCATAGAGTGCTACAACTGGATATTCGATACAAAGAGCCACATCTTTATATCAAAGTTCCTTGCATGTGTAGTCTAGTCACAGAACACGTCAGGGGACCTATTAGTATTATGTCTACATAACCCCTGGTAAGTTCTGGAGCAGCGTATGGCTGTCTGCATGGCAAAGCCAAATACATCTCTATGGCAGACAAAACCATCCCTCATTTACAATGTCATTAATCTATCCCTCAAGTTGTACCTGCATATATAACTCACTTCCCATTCACACACAATTCATTGCACTCAACATATAGGTTATACAGATCTCTTATGTTAATAAATTAATCTTATATAAATCCAATGTTATCACTCCATACATACACATACATTTGCATAAATAATTCATTGTCGAATTTGGTGTTTAAAGCTTATATAGACTGTATTGTATAATTATAAGTGATACCCCATGAACACCCACCCTTAGTATAACCACCCCCAGCTACTATATAATTATAAGCAGTTGAAAGTAATTACCCCAAAAGTAGATGCTCATGGGGATATTTCCAGGGTATAAAGTTATAGACAGATGGAATGATTTGTGTTGAGATAGGGTGGATTAGAGAGTGTGGAGTTGTGGTGTAAGGTGTGCCCTTGAGGTGTAATCCTATATATATCCAATGTTATCACTCCATACATACAAATACATATCCTCATCCTCACATCTTCCCAAGACATGGCGAACAGAATCTATGAGACGTTCAACAACACGGACGAGAACATTGATTTCAGTGTTGAACACCCCAGCGACGACGGGTCACTTGCCCTCCTTGACTTCCGAATCAACATCACGGAACAGGGAGGGATCCACTACAACTTCTACCGAAAGACAACCTGCAGGGACCTGTTCGTGCACTACATGTCCGCCTTCCCCAACAGTGCTAAAAGAGGATACATCACGAACGAGATCACGCGAATTAAAAACAGATGCAGCGATCCCGCGAGTGGTGTCACTCATACTAAGCGATTCCTCGAAGTGCTGGAGACGAACGGGTACTGTGCCTCACTCACAAACAGAATAAGGGACACCAGACACAAGAGGCAGAGAAACACCCAAGGCAAGTGCTTCCTTAAAATACCACACCTGGGCGAGAATACCACCAACGCTATCCGCAAGGTTATACGGAGGGAGGGCCTCGACATCCACCTGGCCCACTCGGGCCCGTCCCTGCGAAGATGCCTCTCCAGCAAACCCGGGAAATCAACTGACGCATGCTCCCTCAGAAACTGTCCGATGCGCCATACGAACTGTTGCCTACGCACATACGTCATGTATAAGATAGAATATAACAAGTGCAACCACTACTATATAGGTAGCACAATCCGGCCTCTACACATCCGGATCAAGGAGCACATTAACTCCGCATTTGGTTATGTCTTTCCGGAAACACATAACCAAATGTGGAAACAAAGACGGAAGGCCCATTGTCACAATTCAAGCAACAGAAAGAAACGTCGACACATTACGAATCAAGGAAGCACTTTGGATCAAACGCCTAGAGCCACAAATAAATAACCGATCCGAGAGAAGCGAAATGAGGTGGTTAAGTAAACAAACGATGCAGCAACACACGCACACACACACGCACAGTAGCATTCCACCATACGAACATACTACACTGCTAATACAGACGAACGAAGCAACAACACACGCACCCCCCCCCCCCACACACACACACACACACACAGTAACATTCACCAAACAGGCAGAGAATACTATCACAACCACACGCTATTCAACAGGGCAGATAATACAATGGACTGACAGCTAACGCCACCCCACTCCCACAATTGAAAGAACTATTTCGGCCGCCGACCTCTGCTTGACCGACCCCATTTCACGCGCACGCGCGCTCTGCTGAATACCTCAGATATTCAAAACAACGAACAGCGGAGGACACGTGTCGCACCTTTCCGACAGACAACCTATATAATATATATATATTAGTACAGATCGAGCCTTGAGCTGATGAATCACGAAATGCGCGTCACACCTAAATAAATACAATGAAGATCAACCACCTCGTCCTTATATGAATATATATATATATATATAAATTTATACGCATATATGTTCATAGACACACACACATATATATATAGAGAGAGAATGCGAGAGGGCGGAGAGGGGGAAGGGGGGGGGAGAATAAGTAATACAAATTCACCGATGTAGAGCAATCTAAAACAAGTAAACCTCATCACCATCTTTCCTTAGGGGCAGACTAGTAAAGCAACCTAAAAGTAGAAGACTTCACTACGGCAGTTTCCAGAAGCCAAAAATTGCATTGACCATCTTAATAGATTAAGATGATCCATACTGCAAGAAGAATCTTTCATCAGAAGGATTCTTTTGGGGTATGAGAAAAAAATTATATAAACCTGTTAGTAAACGGAGTCCATCCTTACCATCCAGCATGGTGCAAAAAGCTACATACATGCGCAGATCGATTAGTAAAGTAAATATTTGTATATCACGGACAATGTGTCAGGTTCAAAATGACGATAGAAATAGCTCACAAATATAATCCGTCTATCAACTTAACATCTCAGTAGTTGCAAAGAGAGGAAAACAGGCCGGGCGGTGTGATGTCTAGTATATAGTAGTTTAAAGAAACCTTGCTTAACTAAATCTTTAAAATATAAATTAAAATAGGGTGCGCACAGGGCAAAGACAATGGGAAAAAACGGAGGCGACCAGTCCCTTCTCAGTCACCTCACTACGGTTTCGGATATTAAGGCCGATACCTTTTTCCCCCTATTCTCCCTTTTTCTAGGCCTTAGTGTTCTTCTTTGTCTGCATATTGGGCTACCGAAAAACCGAGAGAGAGAAAAGTGGAGAAAGAAAGGGAGAGATAAAGAAAGAAAAAGAAAAAAGAAAAAAGAAAAAAGAAAAAAGAAAAAAGAAAAAAGAAAAAAGAAAAAAGAAAAAAGAAAAAAGAAAAAAGAAAAAAGAAAAAAGAAAAAAGAAAAAAGAAAAAAAGAAAAAAAGAGAAAAACAAGAGAGAGATATCAACACACCAGACAGAGAGAAAAAATCAAGAGAGAGAAATATAGAGATAGAGAGAGGGGGAGAGAACGAAAACCTCTAGGCATGTCATATTAAGTTAAGTTAACAATTGAGATGAAAGGAATAAATAAAATTAGAAATATTAATATTCATGAATGGAATATACATATATAATATGAGAAATTAATCATTGTTTAACTAGGATTAGATATTTAGTTTAAAAATTGAGATCAATATATTAAAAATTGGAATTTAAACATTACGAAATATATATATTGCTAGAGAAATTACCTATCATATAACACGTACACACACGCAAAAATACACATAAATATATATATATATACACACTCAGAAAATACACATTATATCTACTCCCGTATATAATATATACATACAAAGCATAAATGATTTTTTTTTTTATTAATGTTATACATCCCTTGTGTTATTAAATAAAAAAATTTAATATATATATATAAATATATAGGATTAGCTTTCATGCATTTATGGTTGTTAAATTATGCCTATCTGCAATCAAATTGTATGGGTACACATGTACATGTACACACACAATTCTTACATATACATATATAAACATGTGTGTGCATCCTCACCCAATTGGTAGACACGCGTCACTCATGCATATATACAGACAGACATATATTCATAAAAATGCATATAACACATGTATATGTATGTTAATACACACATATACATACATACTCGTATAGAGATAAGTATACATCAATATATTACATAGTATAATTGAGTACATAAAATACAAAAGGATTATATTTTGGAAATATAATTATATCAATATAACTTAAAAACAAAAGAATTCTAAAATATTAAAATATTTTAAAATATTATAGAATATTTTAAGTTAAAATAATATGTTTAATAGATTTAGTATAGAAATTTATCTTACGTATATTTTACTCAAGATATTGAAAGGATAAACTTTCGAAAATTATGAGAAGCTATCAGAATAAAAACAAACCTAATAAAAAATAAATAAAATATAAAAAAATATAAAAAATAAAAATATGAAAAATATAAAAAATATAAGAAATAGGAAATATTTTCTCCTTTCAAGAGCTCTCAATATATTTCTCTAGAATAGTTTATTATATTTATATTTATATTTAGGAAGAAAATTTATTTATACTTGAGTACTTAACCAAAGAAAATGAAAAAGGTGAAGGAATCTAATGATTTATCGACAGGTTTCATATATTAACCAAATTACTTAATTAATTATACTACATTTTAAATTTATATTTAGATTTAAACGTTGAGTTCAATCTATGTCTGCAGCAACTGAATACATTATTCCTTAAATTTAGGGAATTTTTGGTCTTTAATATAAAGAATATTTCCTCTATACAAAGATCGCAATTTTCTGAAGAGGAATTAAAAGGAGTAGCTTTTGAAATAATATTCCGAATCAGCGAATATTCAACATTATCTCGTTTTAGGTCCCATAATAGGCTAGATAGCGAAGTTGAAGATTTTTTGTTTGGATCTGTAAAAGAATTTTTATAATTATTGAAGCGGGATTTAAACTCTGTGGAGGTAGAACCGACATAATTAAATGAATTTAAATTAGTTTTTACATTACAATTATAAACTACATTTCTAGCTAAGCAATTGTTATTTAACGGACAGTTGGATTTATTTCTAGTTACAATTATTCGATTGAATATTGCTTGGGTTATTATTGGTATTTTGGTTAGGTTTTAAATTTCTATTATTAATTCTATTAATATTTTGCGCTAAATATTTGGTGGAAGAGTAAGTTAATTTTATAGTATGTCTATTAAAAATTGAGTAATATCTATGTGTTCTAGGGAAGCGTTTGTCAAGAGCTTTAAAGAATAGTTTAGCAATAGGGGTTTTAATATTTAGTGAGAAAGGAGGAGCGAACCATACTATATTCCTAGTTCTATTTCTTTTTCGGCTTTCGGAATTATTGTAATGTTTTCTATTATAGTTGTTAAAATTGTTACCATAGTTAAAATTGTTATTATTTTGGTTAGTTTTTATATTATTATTATTATCGATGTATTTAATTTTATTTCTATACCCAGCTCTACCTAACGCTTCGTTGTAATAATGCGCTTTTTCATCAAATATATTCTTATTAGATGGAATTCTCGAAATTCGTTCTTGTACAGAGTTCACTATAGTATTTTTAACGGATCTGGGGTGATTAGAGTTAAAATTGACATAATTTAAGTTCTCATTTAGTTTGTGAAATGGATAATGAAGACATGTGTTAAGATTTAGTGTTACATCTAGAAAATTGACTATTTTATGGTTATTCTCTATTTCTACTTTTAGATTAAGGTAATTAAAAAATTGTATAATTTGTTTTCTTTTTCTATTTAGTTCACAGCTATTATTTTCTATAAGTAAAAGCATGTCGTCACGATATAAACCTCCGGTTACACCTGGTATTTTTCTATGTAGAGAATTAATTATAAATAGGCCCACAAGGTCCGTTACCTGAGCTGAGTCGGAAGATCCCATAGTTATGTCGAAATTATTATTTCTATCTGCCCTAGTCCGGAGTTGGTTATTAAATTCTATTAATGTTTTCCGTGCCGATAATATAATGTGCATTTCATTGCTAGTTATGTCTGTATGTTTAAATTCTTTATCTCTCCCTTTCTTTCTCCACTTTTCTCTCTCTCCGTCTTTTTCCTTCTTAACACAACGACTTACTAAGATAAACAAATCCACTATCCCTGATGTCTTCCAAAAGTAATGGTTGCATTTTGAAAGGGTATGTCAATATTTATTTATAAAACTGGTATATATTGTATTTTGTCTGATGAAAGCATACCATAATTTAACATGGTATCATTGAAATATGTATAATAAAATAGATATGGTTTTATAAATATAGTTTCCATTTGTTAATATCGTATATTTACTCCAAATATTTGTCGAGTGCTTTATATCAGTTATAAAAATATTTGCTTGTTGTATCCCAACAATTTAAATAGAACTTTTGCATATATATATATATATATATATATATATATATATATATATAGTTTCCAAAAAGCCCGCATGTAAGTCTTTAGAATATACATTTTAAATAGTGAGCACGCAGGACAAAGACAACTAAAAAAATTGAAAGTCACTACGGTTTCAGTTTATATAGAGGTCGATGTCGTTCATTCCAGTGCACTTTCGGACATAACACAACAGGTAGAGACAAGTTATACCTTCAGGCAAATTACACAAATATACAAAAGAGAATAAGGACAGTAGCCCAATATGCAGACAAAGAATATATATATATATATATATATATATACACATAAATATATATACATAAATATTGAGTGTTAGGATCAGCGTACAATGCTGCGTATCAAGAGTGAATGTATGTGTGAAAGACATATGCATTAGTTGCACAAGAACGGAGTTAATAGAACGTAGATCTAGCTGCTTTCTCAGAGACTTCACTGTTAGATGATGGCCACCTTGATTAAGTTTGAAATAGTTACCTTTTCTGGCAGGTGATGTATAACTACGGTTGTTTTAAGGAAAATATATCTAACGTTTTTGAATTAAAAGCTTCGCTGACAAAAGAAGGTAGTGTAAGCACAGTTGCAATATTCTTTCCGAATGCAGATTATATTTTTTTTTTAAATCGCAAGGAAGCTGGTGTTAGATTTGCTATCCTTTCTGAAATTAGAAGCGCTTCATATCTCTATAAACAAACGATACCTAAACACTTACTCTAATCAGTTCTTATTCAAAATCATCTGAAGGAGTAAGACGTATCGACCTATGAAACGTCTATTAAGGTATGAATGATTCAGCTGTGAATACAAATATCAACTTTCACATTGTATTGATTATACTCTTGATTCGTTTGTGCCCGCACCTCTATACAGACATAAATTTTACTAACACATCCAGATATTCACACATACTCACACGCACACACACGCACACACACGCGCGCACACACACACACACACACACACACACACACACACACACACACACACACACACACACACACACACACACACCAACACACACACACACACACACACATATATATATATATATATATATATATATATATATATATATATATATATATATATATATATACTTAAGGTAAATATTGATGCAATTCAATTCAAGCACTCAACCTATTTTTTCCACATAGGAGTTACGGAGTATATATCGAATAAGAAAAAGCGAAGTAGTTTCAGATGTTAAAGGTCTTTATTGATAATGCTGTGATACATATTTCAATGGCAACACTGGCCACACGGTTCCGTGCGCCAGTGCCGCGACATCGTCAGACAACTTGTTACATAATAAGGTTATGTTTCCGAGGCAATCCAAATTGAACCGACATGGGAACGGACAAAGCATTTGCTCTTGAGTTCTTCGCCCGTTCCCTTGTGAGTACCAATTCACCCCAACCGGTCTGCGCAGGCGCAGGTCCGAAGGAAGTTGACCATCAACTACTGCAGAGTTTTACGAAACTCGCCTAGGCAGTTCCCCCTCTCAACCAAACAATGACCCCATCCAGGCCTGTAATATGACACGGTTATAGCTTACTGCTAGCCACCCTGTTAATGGCAGCCGGCCGAAAGCTAGTGGGGTGGGAGAGTATGAGTATCAATAGGTCTCAATACTACCCTAAATTAAGCATGGACAGTAGAATTGACCATCAACCTCTAAGAGAATATATACTTATTTCTAGGTATTATGGTTTCACAGTGGAAATTATGAATGAGAGTTGGAAATTAAAACTAAAAATTAAAAACCAAAAATCAGAAGTCAAGAATTAAAAAATTACAAGTTAGAATTTAGATTGAAGTGAGTAAAAAATATATTTGCACATATAATAACTAATAAATAGAGATATGTTTAAGTTATAGTAAGAAGTTTTGAAAGCTGTCTAACGATGTCGCGGCACTGACGCACGGAACCGTGTGGCCACTGTCGCCATTGAAATATGTATCACAGCATTATCATTAAAGGACTTTAACATCTGAAACTACTTCGCTTTTTCTTATTCGATATATACTCCGTAACTCCTATGTGGAAAAAGTAGGTTGAGTGCTTGAATTGAATTGCATCAATGTTTACCTTAAGAATTTAGCTCCAAGACGTTGAGCACTCTATGATGTAACCGATATAGTGGAGAGGAGAGGAACCAGCCACCAGCTACACCCGGAAATTCCCTCTACCATGGGGATGGAAATCCCTGATACTGGACGGACATAAAATTATAAACTAACTTTCGACAGGATAAATACGCGGAAATTAAAACAACGATAAACCCCTATTTTCCTGCAGCTAATTGTATTTGAACAGAAGCCCCCTCACTTCACCAGATAACAAATCTATATATGGACAAATTGACAATCATATTAACCACGTATACCCTCATTTCCATGCAGTTTACCTCCCTGGTATATATTTCTCATATATATCTCCTATCTCATATTGCATCTATGTATTGTATGTATTTTTTGTATTTGTTGAGAATTTTTGTGTATCTTATATTTGTATTTTGGGGTTTGGTTCCATGTGATAGAAATACTAACTATGTATTCGCCTAACTACTACCTTTCATACTGTAATTTACCCTCCGTTCTACTGTACGGTACTATCCTTCAATATGTAGATAATGTATCTGTAGCATTGATCCCCCTTTCAAAACTTCTGGGGTATCTGACGGACATTTGGGTCTCTGATTAGCTGTCGGTGCACCTGTGCACGTTCCGATAGTGCATTTCCAGTTTGACCGACATATAGTTCTTCACAATTCGGGCATTTAATGCAGTAAATTAGATTTCTGCTTTTGCAGTTCATATTTGCATTTGGGAATATTTTTCCAGTTTTTGTGTTCATATATTGACCAGTGTGTATGGATTGACATGTGCCACATCGACTATCATTGCATTTAGCTACAGTGAATGATTGGTCTTTGTTGTTAAGGTCAAACTTTGCCTTTGTTAATAATTGCTTCAAATTGTTAGGCTGTCTTTTACTAAGAGTCAAAGATCGGTCTGTTATTAAACCTTTTAATTCATTACTTTGAGCAATCATCGGTAGGTTTGCTTTGGCAGTGTTGAAGATATTCTGGTGACATGGGTTGTGTGTCATTATAAATGGTGTGACCAGTTCTTGGTTTCTTCTTCCTTGGGTTGTCCTAAGTTGTTGTATAGGTATTTTTATAGCCAGTTGTATGCCATTTTCTATAAATAGAGATGGGTATTTTTGTTTGAGCAAAAATTCTCTCAGTTCTGTTAGGCGTTTGTTCCTGGTATTCGTATCTTCTACAATGGAACAAATTCTTCTGGCTAGGCAGTATGGGATGTTGCGTTTTGTATGAGGTGGATGACACGACTTCAAATTCAGATATTGATGGGTGTCTGTGTGTTTATAGTATATATCCGTGGTAATGGTGATGTCGTTTTGATTACCATTATATCTAGGAATGGTAATTTGGTATTACTTATCTCTTTTGTGAATTGGAGAGATGGGTGTAGGTTATTCAGGAGGATATTGAACTCATCCAGAGTATCTAGATATTCTGTCCAGATGATGAAACAGTCGTCAAGGTATCTCTTCCAAGACTTTTCAATGTACTTTCTAAATTCAGTGCTATATTTTTCCTCTATTTCTTTGTAGAGTTGTTGTTATAAGTATCCCATTACAGAGTTCGCGTAAACGGGAACAAACTTCGTTCCCATCGCTGTGCCTCTAATTTGAAGTCGTGTCATCCACCTCATACAAAACGCAACATCCCATACTGCCTAACCAGAAGAATTTGTACCATTGTAGAAGATACGAATACCAGGAACAAACGCCTAACAGAACTGAGAGAATTTTTGCTCAAACAAAAATACCCATCTCTATTTATAGAAAATGGCATACAATTGGCTATAAAAATACCTATATAACAACTTAGGACAACCCAAGGAAGAAGAAACCAAGAACTGGTCACACCATTTATAATGACACACAACCCATGTCACCAGAATATCTTCAACACTGCCAAAGCAAACCTACCGATGATTGCTCAAAGTAATGAATTAAAAGGTTTAATAACAGACCGATCTTTGACTCTTAGTAAAAGACAGCCTAAAAATTTGAAGCAATTACTAACAAAGACAAAGTTTGACCTTAACAACAAAGACCAATCATTCACTGTAGCTAAATGCAATGATAGTCGATGTGGCACATGTCAATCCATACACACTGGTCAATATATGAACACAAAAACTGGAAAAATATTCCCAAATGCAAATATGAACTGCAAAAGCAGAAATCTAATTTACTGCATTAAATGCCCGAATTGTGAAGAACTATATGTCGGTCAAACTGGAAATGCACTATCGGAACGTGCACAGGTGCACAGACAGCTAATCAGAGACCCAAATGTCTGTCAGATACCCCTGAGTAACCATCTAGCAACATGTGGTCAGAAAACATTTATAATATTTCCATTCTAGAAATTACACAGCCCAAATGAAATCAAGAGAAAAATTAAAGAAAAGAATTTTATTGATAAATTCCAACTAAAGCTAAATTAACAATAATAATGCTTAGGGGTATTACTCCTACTATGACTACGCTTACGATCATGTCGACTACCACCACTAACAACAACAACAATAATAATAATAATAAAAGTGATGTTGATGGTGATGATTACTGAAGATTTTTTATAAAAACCCTAAAAAATGCTATTTTCATCATTTCTAAAAATAGCAAAACAATTGATGCTTTGGATAGGGTCAAATAGAAGTCGTTAGACATTCTCAACCAACTGTGACGCCTAAACCAATCAGCTTTGGTAATCTAGTTAAACTACACACTGATTGGTCGAAATACAGTTTGTAAAACTTAACATTCTGTAGCCCATTTTTACTGTATATAAGGCACAAAATTTACCCATCTCATTACAGTTGAAAACTGCAAACTTGACTGACACCAATGAATATGAACCCGAAGATTGAAGATTGCGAAAGCATGAAAGCACTTGTTCAATTAACAGTTAACATTTAATATTCTACCATACTATTTCATTATAATATCATTATAATTTTAAAGGATTGTAAATAAAACGAGTAAATCAGACAAAGTTGGAATTCCTTTTATTAATATATATATATATATATATATATATATATATATATATATATATAGTAATAATAATAAATTTTAAGACTAAAATCCAAAGAGGGCTCGATAAGGATAAATATATATCAAATATATAAGAACCGTAGAGCAAATATTTATTAAAATAACAGATTAAAGTTTAAGCAAAGTATCGCTGCTTTCACCCTTAACGGGATCTTCTGAAACTAACAAAGTCAATCTGTGAACGCAGAAGTGAATATTTCAAAATACGGTGCAACCGGGGGAAGACAGGAAGACGATACTTTGGTTCGTGGAAACGTTCCTTGGCAAAGCACGGGAAAAAACTAATATAATACGTCAT
Source organism: Eledone cirrhosa (assembly GCA_964016885.1). Lineage (NCBI taxonomy): Eukaryota > Metazoa > Mollusca > Cephalopoda > Octopoda > Eledonidae > Eledone > Eledone cirrhosa. The sequence continues at coordinate 149,852,855 of OZ024740.1, forward strand.
TATTTGGAGCGGAGAAAAACATTTACACGCAAAGACAAAAACCACGTTTATGGTATAAAAGAAGTCGTAGACTAATATTCTATTAGGTAGTTCATAGAGACGTTCTCTGGCAATGAACGGAAAAAACGAAGATAATACGTCATATGTGGAGCGTGGAGAACAATTGCACGCAAAGACAAAACCACGTAAATGGTATAATTGAAGTCGTAGACTAAAATTCTAACTAAGAAACCGAATGATTCTCGGCTTCAGAGTTAAGAATAACGTAAATAAAATACAGAGGTAATTGAAATTAAATAAATACATTCACGCATCCATATACGTACATACACAAGCATACGCGAAAACGCTCGCCATAGGTATACAAATACACGCACGTACACAAAAAAACAAAAAAACCCGCACGCACATACAGAACCCACGCAACGCCTGTACCCGCACGCATACGAATGTATACACCAAATACACATAAAGATATATATATAAAAAAAAAATATATATATATATGTGTGTGTGTGTGTGTGTGTGTGTGTGTGTGCGTGTATACATATAATTAAATAAACGTATATAAATAAATAAATAAATAAATACGTATATAACCAGCGCACACACATACCTACATGTAAATACACATATGTTCGGATACGTACGTCAACCAAAACACAAAGTACACATATACCCACACCCTACGTACGTACGAACCCGCATACTCACACAGACAAAAAACTTACGTATACACAACCAAAAGCATATGTACAAGAATATATAATATATACGCTAAAACATATAAATCAAATATACATACGAGAAAGTATACGTACCTTTACAAAACATACAGGTAATATATACTTACCTATACAAATAAGTAATGGTATAAACATAACATATACTTAGCTACCACATCAAGACGTAAAAAATCCGCGTTTGGTTCGTACTATCCGTTAGGGTATAATTTGGGGCTGTAATACAGGAAAGTTTTGTGCAATTTATGTTTACAAGCCGAAATTGCCTCAGATTTTTTGTTTAAGATGTGGTCTTTGGCGTAGAGTATTTCCAGGGCCTCAGCGGCGCAGAGGTCACATGGTCTTTTATTTCCGTTATACCATCTAGCCTTAACTAGGATCTCCCAGTGTAACTTATATTGGGTGTGGTTGTGTTGTAGACTCCAGATATAAGCTGAAAGTGACATCATATTCCTTCTTGAAGCATTACGAAAAGAATGGGTAAGCATGAAAAGACGCTGCTTGAATCTATTGGCGGTTAACCCTATGTAGGCCCTATGGGACGTGGTTGTTTCAAACTTACATTTGTAGACAATGTTACTAGAGAGGCATTTCCCGGATAGGGGGCAGTCAACCCGATTCCTACAATTACAGTTAGTACTAACTACAGGGTTGCACGTGTTCCTACGGCTAGGTAGTTTAGCTAAATTTGAAGCTGTGATGTTATGTGCAAGGTTAGGAGTCGTAGAGTAAGACATTTTAATAGTATTTCTATTAAATATTTTACTATATTTATGTGTAGGGGGAAAATGCTTCCTAATAAGGGAGAGAAAGATCATAGCTAATGGTGTGGCCACCTCCATATTATATGGTGGGCTATACCATATAATACGTCGGGATCTATTTCTTCTAGGTCTATTCTCGTACTCTGTATATGCTACCTTATCGTCAAATCCGCTCCGAGCAAGAGCTTCATTGTAATAAGTGGAATGGTCGTTGAAAATATGCTCGTTAGTAGATAGACGAGAAAGCCTCAAAGAATCGTTTCTTACCAGGTTCTTGGTTAAGTTGGCAGGGTGGTTATAATGCTTACTTATGTAATTAAGCGTATCATTCGGCTTTCTATACGGGTAGTGAAAGCCATTCGCTGGCGCCCATACTCATGTCGAATGGGGTACTATTAGATTTTTTAATCCAAATAGATTCGTCGAAATTAATCACCGACTTACGGGCATTGAGGATGACATCAAATTCGAAATCCTGCGTGCGTGTAAATATCTGGATGTGTTAGTAAAATTTATGTCTGTATAGAGGTGCGGGCACAAACGAATCAAGATATAGGTAAGATTAGTAAAGTGATCCTCGACAGAGTACTACTGGAGCTTAATAGAAAGGCTAAGGTCTGCCTCTGGGGCAACACCGACCAGGTCATAAATTGGTTCACCGAGTTGCCGGATAAAGCCACCCTGAAATTCATCCAGTTTGATATAGATAGTTACTACGCTTCTATCTCCCCCATACTCTTAAATAAGGCACTTATCTTAGTTAGATCTAAAACTAGCCTCACTAAAAAAGAAATAGACATAATTCTAGCGGCGCGTAGAACCATTATCCAGTTCGAAGGCTCCCACTGGACCAGAACCAACCGTCCTGATAACTTCGATGTCACGATGGGGTCCAGTGACTCAGCGCAAGCAACTGACCTGGTCAGGATATACCTCCTACATAAGCTTAGGGAAGAGATACCGGCCTTACAAGGAGGTGTATATAGGGACGACGCCCTGCTTACCGTCAGGAACCATAGCCCCCGTAGGATAGAGAACCTTAACAAACATATACACAGGTTCTTCAAGTCATACGGCCTATCCGTAACTATGGACCTCAACCACAGGGTTGTCAACTTCCTGCACGTGACCCTGGAGTTGAGTACGGGCTTATACAAGCCATACCATAAGCCTGGAGAGTGCCTCACTTATATTAATTATGCCTCCAACCACCCTAAGCAGACTCTCAACTCCATAGTCTATAGTATCTCACATAGAATCTCGACGCTATCCGCCAATGAGGATATCTTCAACCAAGCGGCAGATTACTAAAATAGGGCCTTGATAAGCGCCGGCTTTAACCGAGGAATTTCCTACATCCCTATCGCTAGCTCTAGAAACCACCCCCCTCATAAAACGAACATTATAGTAAGCCATACCTATAACCGATCACGCGGCGACCTCGTTCAAGTCGGATATAATAGAATAGATAACCGCCTAAAGATCACGACCCGGCGACGGTGAACACTGTAGACTACTCGAACTTTTCCCCTATTATAAAACCAACAAAGGCGGCGGCCTACTACCAACGCCTTCCAACCAACATCTTCGTGTACATAAACATGGAAGAGGTAGGAAGAGTACACCCGAGCATAAAGTGAAAGGGGCACCGAACGGGCGACTGCGCATTAACACACATAAGAGCGGTCACCTAGATGGAACCACCCGTAACAAAAGTACAAAGACACGTAATCGCCACCGTAACGTCCTATGGTTCCACCCCCTACTCTCGGAGTGTGGCCTCCAACATACCCCGGATGTTCTTCGAAGCCTTAGAGAAGAACTTCCCGCCCAACTATAGGTATAGAAAAATTCTTAATAGGAACAATATAAAAATATCCTTCTCTACTACTCCTAACCTAGCAGACATCATAGGAACAACGAACCACAGTAAGATCACCAAGACACAACACCTCGACACAGACGCACCTACACCTGACAATAACTATATCGGCCTTAACAACACCCTGGCAGCATCCAATAGTGTTGGCAACGGCATCCGCAGACGCAACCAGCATAACCGCGAAATGACTGGGGAACATGCAGGACATGACATGCGGAATAACAATCGCACCACCCCGCGTGCTGTGGGTTGTAATGGTGCTAACGACAGCTGCGGTAGCGTAGGTAACAACGTAGGCAGCAACAATGATAGCCTTACCGTGGGAAATAGACGGAACCGCGACAGAAATTGCAACTGCCACGACAGAGGACGCTGCCCCCTTAGAGGATACTGCTTGACTGATAGGGTTATATATAGATGCACTATTACTAGCCACAATAGCGTTAAACATTATATAGGGGCTACCTCCGGCCCGTTCAAAATTAGGTGTCGAACACATCTCCACTTTTTCACAAATAGAAAACTAAGGCACTCCACTTCGCTCGCAGACTACATCACATCACTAAAGGACTTAAACATCAGCTTCTCCACGCACTGGGAGATTGTCGGCAGGGCTGCACCGTACAACTTCAAGAGGAAATGCGATCTTTGCCTCATAGAGCTCTACCACATCATAACTGCACCCCACGAGCTCATCAACAGCAGATTAAAAATATCCTTCTTCAGATGGGTTAAGGATGAGGAGTGAAACCGTACACCGGATCTCCCTGCAACAAGTCTTAACACCCCGGCGGGCAGGCGCTGCAAAACAACACCCAGGAAACAATCCTTGCATACCAGACCCAGCTTCAGACAAACAGATGCGGCAAAAAAAAAAAAAAAAAAAACTCTCAAAATAAGCGTTGATTACATGCGTATCGACAATGGTAAGGTTGTAACCTCATCTCGTAGCAGATAAAAAAAAAATTAGTCCGGGAAAGACTGCCCTAACACCGGTCAGAGTTACCTCCCTTGACCTGCTGCAAAATCAAAACAAGCTATTTTTGCGAGCAATGAACCTTGATGTGGATTTAACCCAAAAAACTCTTTCCGAGCAATATAAGGAACACTTTTGATTATTTATGCCCTTGAGAAGCCCAACTGGGCGAAACGTACGTAGGTGTTGTTTTAAATAAACATGTTTTAACGGTCTATTCTCCGATTTTTTACTTTCCCACGTACATATATATGTCTATATGTGTATGTGTAAGTACGTATAGCCACATATGAGTAGGTGTGTGTGTGTGTGTGTGTGTGTGTGTGCGGGCGGGTAAGTGTGCGTATATATATGTGGATGTGTATGGGTGTATATATGTGGATGTGTGTGTGGGTGCAGGTGCATGCATTTACGGGCCTCTATATGTGTGTATATATATTTGTGCATACATGTATGTGTTTATGTGCATCTCTTGGGAATGTGTGCGGATGTTTATATATGGACTATATATGTTTTTTTTCATTATTATTATTATTATTGTTGTATTATTTTATCACATATCCTCCATACATACCCGCATATATGCGTATATGTACGTATGAGTCTGTGTACGTGTGCGTCTGTTTATGTGTGTGTGTATATATATATATATATACGTAGGTGCGTATGTATATATATATGTGTGTGTGTGTATATATGTATAATAGGGGTATATATATATATATATATATATATTTATATATATATATATATGTGTGTGTGTGTGTGTGTGTGTGTGTGTGGTGTGTATATGTATACCACATTGTATATTACATTTCATTGTATCTTTTTCTTATGTTATACTGTTTTATGTTATTATACTGTTTTTTATTGCATAATGTATTTTCAACTGTTCACTTACAGGTGTCTTTATACATGTACATGTATATGTGGTGGAACTTCCGTGTGTAGGCGGATGTGCATGCGTGCAGGTGTATCCATGCGGCAACATGTATGCGTACGCATGTGTAGATGTATGCAGTTCGGCCTATGCGTGGGTATTTGTATGTATATGTGTGGATGTGCGTATGCATGTTAAGTTGTCCCTTTTTCTTTTGTGTGTATATATGTATATATATATACATATATAAAATATATATATATATATATATGTGTGTGTGTGTATGTACGTGTGTAGGCAATTTTTATGTACGTATGTGTTCGTGTTTGGACATGTAATAGTTTACGTTTGTGTATATATGTGTGTGTATGCATGTGTGTATATATATATATATGTATATGTATACATATACTTATGTAATGAACAACATAAGATAATTATTTAATTTACCAGTGGTTTCTTGAAAGCAAACGATATTTGCTTTCATTCATCAGAATGAAAAAATCCTAAGTGTGTATATATATATGTGTATACACATGTGCGTATATATGTATGTATGTGAATGTATGTGTGTATGTATATATGCGTGTGTATGAGCGTGTGAATATATATATATAGATAGATATTGAAGACCAGAGTGTACCATCTCCACCACCTATGACACCGGACTCTATTACAAACAGGGAATTTACACCTGCAATGCTGCGACGTCACCTAAAAAATAAACGCAACCATGCCTCTCCTGGTCTTGATGGTGTTACGTAGCCGCTTCTTAAACGTGGTGGGTACTTCCTTCTGCACCAGTTATCACGCTTCTTCCAATTCTGTCTGAACAACAGTGCTACTCCAGAACAGTGGAAAACTGCCAGTATCATTCCTCTGTTCAAAAAGGGTCACCGCACATCACCTGTGAACTATCGTCCAGTCAGTCTTACTAGTTACATCACCAAACTGATGGAATCCTGTGTCAGAGAAACACTTTGGAACTTCTAGAGCTCTCACAGTCTTATCTGGCCCTCGCAATTTGGATTTATCCCCAACTCCAGCTGTTGTGATCAACTTATAGAGTTTCTTGAGGACATCACCCGGATCACTGATGGCGGCTCATGGGAGGATGTTGTTTACCTTGCTTTGCGAAAGCCTTCAATTCTGCTCCACACAAAAGGCTTATGGCAAAACTCTCTGCAATGGGTGTGAAGGATGATCTTTTTAACTGGTTGAAGTCCTTCATTCACAGTCGAAGAGAGGTAGTCACGGTTCTGGGACAGCATTCCTCACCATATGAGATGTCATCTGGTGTACCACAGGGATCTGTTCTTGGCCCCCTTTTGTTTGTGGTATATATTAATGACATAGATGCCAACTTAAAGAATGCCACGGTACTAAAGTACGCAGATGACATCAAGCTGTACCTTGAGATAAAAAGGACAGATCCTGAACACTATAGATCTTGCTTGCAGTCTGCCCTGGACACAATGCAACAATGGATCTCAGACTGGCAACTCAAGCTAGCTGTGGACAAGTGCACCACCATGCATTTTGGGAGTAAAAAACCCAGCGTCCACATACTCCCTCCACAGCACTAATATCAAGAAGTCTTCTTGTGAACGTGACCTGGGCATTACGGTCAGCAGCGATTTGCGTTGGACGAAGCACGTCTCTAAAATTGTCAAGAGGGCCGAGGGTGTCTTAGCATCACTCAGCAAGACCTTTGTCAGCCGCTTTCCAGATATCTATTTAAGGCTGTACATGGCTATGGTGCGGCCACACTTAGAATTTGCATCACCAGTCTGGAACCCCTATCTTGCTCAGAACATTGACCGCCTGGAAACTGTTCAGAGACGTGCAACCAAGCGAATACCCTCCATCAGGCATCTACCATACTCTGAGCGCCTTGCTTCCCTGGGCATGGATACATTGAAGCTCCGACGCCTGGCAACTGACTTGGTAAACACCCACAAAATTGTTAACCTTGTTGCCAACAACAACCCTGAGTACCTTTTTGATTTCCCTGTGTCTAACACACGTGGACATGCCCACAAAGTCAGAAAACAGAACAGTTTCCATGACTTTCGGAAACATTTTTTCACGCTCAGAGTTGCTGAAGCATGGAACAAACTACCTGCATCAGTTGTTAACTGTTGAGACACTGCATCCTTTAAGACCTCCATGCTTCCCGAGATCCGCCAACAGCTAATGTTCCCCCCTCCATACACATACACACATGTATACCATGATTCATACACTATTCACTTCCCTGACATTTGTGTATTATTCTATGTACTATACATACACCTTTGATGAGTTGTAGTGCACCTGAGCACTTTACACAATAATTTCATTATTATTAAACGGAAAAAATGAAACGAAATTTCATTTCCCACTCTTAGTACGGCTGTTACGTAAATATAAGTATGTACACGTACATACATAAATGTATACAGACGTACAGTAGTATGTATATATATATATACATACATGCACACACATATATATGTACGTATGGATTCACCGAACATTTATTATAATGCTCGGTGTGTTTGTAAACAAACATCCCGTATTAAGCCGTAGTGTCGTTTGTTCAACACTGACAAAGGAACGCTGTACTAGTTTCAAGCTTATTAGCTATCGTCAGCAACGGACGATAGCTAATAAGCCTGAAACTAGTACAGCGTTCCTTTGTCAGTGTTGAACAAACGAGCAACGATGGTTGCTGGACACTACGGCTTAATACGGGATGTTTGTTTACAAACACACCGAGCATTATAATAAATGTTCGGTGAATCCATACGTATATATATATGTGTGTGCATGTAAGTATATATATATACATACTACTGTACGTCTGTATACATATATGTATGTACGTCTACATACTTATATTCATTGTTATTATTATATATATATATATATATTTAAATGTATAGAAGGTTGGCCGTATGTATGTGTACGCGCATGTGTATGTATATATGTGTACGTTTGAATAGGACATGCTTACACAATTGATACAGAACAGTCAGAAGGCTCGTGGCGGCATGTATCAACAAGTGTCTGTGACTGGGTCCATGGGAGTGAGGGAGAGAGGGTGTGTGAGTATATATACTGCGATGTATGTGGCGGTGTGGGTGTCTGCGCATGTAGACGTACGAGTGTGAATGCATAGATAGGTATGTGTCTGAATGTGTGTGTGTTACTATGTGTTTATTCTAGTATGTGTGGGTGCTTACCCTGAAGTGTGAGCAGACGTGTGAAGTACTGAACCCAGCATGACTCCATTGAAATGTGTCGGACGGAAAATGGTTGATGAACCGTGTGGCAGCAGATACTGACCAGAACTTGTGATGACGTGGAGTAAAAACAGCCAATGGCATGACAAGAGTGGAAAGAGGGTTTTTTGAGGGTGTTGTTTTGATAACACCCCAGTGATAAAATTTGCTCCGGACATAACACCCGTGTCTGAAAGAACCCGCAGAAGTAGAATCAGCCAGATCCATACAAGGACCATGACTCGAGCTACATGCCGGCGAAACATTTGTAACACGAAATAAACTAAGTCCAGATGCATCACTGATTTTTTGTTTTCTTTATAATATATATATATATATATATATATATATATATATATATATATATATATATATATATATATATATATATATATATATATATATATATATATATATATATATATATATATATATATATATATATATACTAGTGGAGGTGTGGGTGAGTGGGGTATGGGCTCCTATGGGAAGTGCGGTTGTTTGGGCAGGAGTAAAGGTTGGGGCTTAGTCCAAGTACAGGTTGCTGAGCCGGTTTAAATGCCGAGTGGTTCAGGTTCCCGTGTTTTGTACGTCGTAGGGTATTCCATATATATATATCATATATTACTATCTTGATTTTCTATTTATCTCGTTCTCTTACGCAATCGGTCTCACCCTGTCTCATTGTCATTACACAGTGAAATAATACTTTGCCTACCTGCATACCATCAATTTTACTAGCATTATTGGCAGTATCGGTAGAGGGTCGGACGCCATACTTTGACGCATAGAGTTACGGTCCTTGCCATTCTAAGTTCATATCCCGCCGAGGTTTACTTTGCCTTCATCCTTACGGGGTCGATAAAATAAAGTACCAAAAGTAGAAACAATTATTTTACTTTACAAAAGAAATTTCCAAAACCTCATAAACAATAAAACATGGACAGCATTTACATTTGAACAATTTTATTGAAGCATAGCGAAATTCAAATGAGAGGAGAATATATATAAATGGTCATTTATTTGTATGTTAGAGGATTGAATAAAAGGCGAGAAGTTTAATAATGCCGCTCTAATGACAAGACCAATAATGTAATATGTGTAAATAAAACATTAAAAATAACTTGAAACCAAATGTGCTACATTAATCTAACAATTCCAAGCCTCAACATCGGAATTTGTTTCCAGTTTCTTCGGATTCTTTATCCATTCCAAAGCCTTTGATACGCTTAATATCCAGACATCATCCATCTTTGAAATGTTTTCTAGGTATTCTTTCAAGACATCAAAATTATATGGTCTAGCAAGAATCCAATTCACGTGAAGAAACATACCCGCTGGTGCTCGGTTTGAATTATAATTAATATTGAACCTTTCCATCAAAAATTTAAGAAGTTCAATTTTGCTTCTGGGTTGATTACACCCATCGAACAAAGAACAAGGGTTTTTGTTCGTGTCATACCAGCGGTTTACGGGCACTTCCCAAAAGCCAGGGTATGATTCTGTAGGACATTTCTTGTTCACACAAGACTTGCCTGGAACGCCACCGGACCTTTCTTGTTCACATGCAGTCTGCAAAGGTGTATCTAGTGTGAATGGCCAGTATTGGTCCAAATTCTGATCACTGTCAGCACCCATAACTATTGAAGAGTCCCAAGAAAACCCAAAATCTTTCAGAACATCGAACTGTTTATTACCACCCATTTGAAGAAAAGGAGAACGAAAACCTTTAATCTGATTTTCTGGTATGCCGGATTTCTGAATGAGATTATTTTTTATTCCAATTATTTCCTCTTTGTATTCATTATAAGACATATTTCTCCAGGAAGCAGACGGGAACTTATGGGAGACAGAATGACTTGCCATTTCATGTCCTTTTTGGTACATTTCCTTTGAAAAAGTATAATTATTTTCACCAGAAATGAAAAATGTGAAGCTTATTGGACATCCGTTAGGATTTTTAAGTCCCAAATTAGACAATCTCCGGTAGTAATCAATGTTCCTTTTAGTGAAGCCGTCGTCAAAAGTTAGCAAAAGTATTTGTGGTGTTTTCTTTCGTGACAAACCCTGGGGAAGTTTAGTTGACAGACATTTGCAAGCAGGAAGTTGACAGCTGTCGTTACAATTATCTGGAGGAAAAGTGAAATGTGATATTGATATAGTACCGAAATTAAAGACATTGAATAAAGACATTAAAAATAAAAACGGTTAAAATTGGTCAACCAATTTCCCAGGGAATTAATAGAAACCAAAATATATGATAGTGCAAATAGCTGGAATAGGTGGTTGTATATTCTACTAAATTTAAAGCTTACTGTATTCATTCGTGTATGCAAACATACATATATAGACACACACACACACACACACACACACACACACACACACACACACACACACACACACACACACACACACACACACACACACACACACACACACACACACACACACACATATATATAAATATATATACACAATGTCAATTAGATCCCTAGGGATTTTTGTACAAGTTGAAAACATGTTATATATACATATATAAATCTATATATACACATGTACATGCACACATATACACGCACTCCCATATATATATATATACACACAATACAAAGAAATAAACAGACACATGCGAGTACATACATATACATGCATATACCCACATATATCCCTGAATTTGTGTGGTGCCAACCTTAAACGTTGTTGCTCTATGAATAATAGGGACAAAATAATCTGAATGGATTAGATTTATTCAATATCAGAGCTATATAATACATTATAAAGAAAGAAGAAACATTAGATATAAATAAAAAGATATAATATACCTAAATTCCTTCATTATCCTCGACTACGTAGTTTCGTGGCTTATTATGCAAAAACATTACATCATAGAGATGCAGTATTTTTGTGAGGTTTGCCGACTTATCAAGAGGATACAGCATTTAGAGTTTCAAAACACGTCCGGAGGACGCTAGATATAATCCCAAAAGGCGGAGGGGGAACTTATCACGTGATACAGCGGTCAAGAAACAGAGCTAAGCCTGTTACAACTAAGAGAAAAATACCACAAAAGGCGGAGGGGGTATATATGTCAAGGCCGTAGAAGAGTTGGCTAGGATGGCGAGAAGTATGATTAGTGTAAGCTTAACAGCAGTCACCATACTTCAGTGGTTACTCTACCGTAGGGAGTTATAAACAATACAAAGAAATACACAGACACATGCGAATACATACATATACATGAATATACCCACATATATCCCTGAATTTGTGTGGTGCCAACCTTAAACGTTGTTGCTCTATGAATAATAGGGACAAAATAATCTGAATGGATTAGATTGATTCAATATCAGAGCTATATAATACATTATAAAGAAAGAAGAAACATTAGATATAATATATATATATATATATATTGAGTGAGTGTGAAATACCAAAGATCATTATTGAAAGTCTCTGGATGATTTCGCAAAATACATAATATGTTTTATTGGAGAAGGTAAGATATTTTTCCGCAAAAATTTGATTGCATTGTCTTGTTTCCACTTATGTATTTTTTTAAAAATGTTATTTATTCATTATAAAAATTAAATGATAGCACTCTATATGTAGGTGGACCCCCATCATCTCCTGGCAACCAATATTTTTAGACCCCATTGTCTGCCGCTATTCCCAGCGAGATAGATTATGTCTGCAGCGTGATTGTCCTTTTACCCATCATCCGGGGACTCGTCGCACAAATAAAAATAAAAATAAAAATCCTAACCAATACAATGCCCACTACTACAGTCATTTACAGTTCCCTAAACAGGAAACCTCTTTTTTAGCCATAATGAATCTGGCAAAAGAACTACAAAAAAACATTCTAGCCATAACCCAACACTACCCTCCACTACCACCATACTGCACAAACTCCCATTGCTGCCATTAACAAACAAACCCCACAAAACAATTAAAATCAACCACCACTCTAGCCTCAACATTTTTGCTTAATGCTCAAACCCTTCCACCAATACTCAAAAATAGAAACCCATCTCAATCCCCTCCACTTGGAAGCCAAAGTGAAAGTGAAGAATTTCAAAGCTATCCGTGCAGATCGCGCTGGCAGAAGAAAAGGTGGGACTGACATTTTTGTACATGATTCTTTTTTGACAGAGACTAAGAACTTATTATCTAATGGATACTGTAAAGCAGTCACTGTGTACAGTAAAGCCAACAACTTAATAGTAGTTGGGCGCTATAGGCCATCCCAAACGCCTCTACCATGCTTCAGGGAATGCCTCAACAACATAAAATGTTTCATCCAACAGTGTCATCCTAGCAACATCTTAATGTGGACGCCGTTTCGCGAACTGTCATCATCAGAATGAGCGTGTGTTATTGTTGTGGCCATACATTTATTGTTTAATCGAAAGCGAAAGATACACTGAAATGCAGCATGCTTGGGGATCCATTTGTTGAAGAATATTTTATATTGAATTTGATATTGTCGTGGATGGTGTTGAAAGTCACGTATTTTTATAACCTCATATATGGAACTGGTTAGCACTAAGGTGTTGTTTACGTATCTCTGGTGTAATGTGCGTCGCCCAGAATGCAGGGCCTTTCGAACTAGATCATTTCATTGCTTGTTAGGGTAACCAGAGTCACGCTAAGTTTGGGTTGTATCAGAAGATCACTGGACTCTCGGAAAATGGTGCCTTTGGCTCGGAAGAAAATGCTGGTGAAATTGATCGTTAGAAAAGATCTGAAGTTTGTGATGGAAAGTCTTTGCAAAGCTGTGTTCTCCTTCCAGACGTTCTTGAGCTATTTGTATTGTCTCTACTGGTGGTATGCTGGTGTCCATGAATGCAAATTAGTGCCAAATACATAGTTATTGTCAGCTAATATATGTGGAAGTGTTTATAAGTTACCAGATGTATTGATACGTGTGTTATAAGACGTTTGAGAAACATGATCAACAATACACCATCTTCTGTGCGAGGTCTATATTGTTTTTCGCACAAGACAGATAAACTTTACCAACTAATAAATATCTCCCTATCGGCATACATGATCTTGCACATAAAAAGACTGACTGCAACTAGAGATTAGGAGAATATGAGGAATAAAAAAGAGTAATACTTCTTTAGCGAATTTCTAAATCAAATTGAAAAACTTCACACTGCCCAGTATAACAACAAAACACAACAGACTACCCTTTTAAACATGGATCGTATAAGAGATAAAGAACTGATACAATTCCAAATAAAGATCCAAATTAGTAATATGCTGACTTTCATCTTTTCTTCTATTTGTAATACACAACATTTGTCTTCATTACGTCTGTTAGTTATTATCATGCAGTATCTTAATTCAAATTTTATGGTGACTACAATGGTTTTTGAACTGCTTATTGTAAGATATAAGAAAATAATTTCACTCACCTATTGGTATCGACAGAGATAAAGTGCTGAAACAAATGAGAATGAGCAGAAAACAGCATATGTTTTCTGCGGAGTGTCCCATCATTTTTCTTGAACAGAATATTCTTCTTACTAAATATATGCGAGCGCTCTTTCTGCAAGAAACAATCAAATTTGTTTATTTTATATCGTTCGATGGTGTGAACATGTGTGTATGTAAACACATTGTGCGTATAAAAGGAATGCACATAGATAATTTGCATATTATAATTTCTTATAGGCGTACATAAGTATGCAAGAATGTTTCTACTTACTACGGGTTCTGATATATTCCGGATATTATGAGTGCTTAAGTTGTTTACATCAAATAACGATTTGCTGCCCAGATCCGTCAACGCAGTATGATTGGATAGCGAGGTAAATTTCTCGTCATAGCAACTTAGTAAATATTTTTGACACAGAAAGTCGTGTCTGTACAATAACTCTATTCTAAAAGACATCTGATACTTTCGGTTAAAATATTTCCCGTTCTGACAAGTAAACATACTTTTGCACACATTTCAGTTTGTCGACGTGATCTTCATAATTAATTTAAAACAGTTTCAAACGATTGACGCATCTGCTTCACAAAATTGCAACAATGGCATACATTGATATCTGTTGACATCAAATGCTTATAATGTTTATTTTCGGTTCTTTTACTGAACTTTTCCGCCAATTATTTTTGTTGTTGTTCTTGTTGTTATTGTTGTTGTTATTATTCTTGTGGTGGTGGTGGTGGTGGTGGTGGTGGTGGTGGTGGTGTGTCATGATAATAAGTACATATACATCGCTTCTGTATTTGAATTGTATTGTGTTGATTTTTTAAAACTTTATTTAGATGTTTTGTGTTTGTGTATCAGATCGTATAGAACCATTACAAACAAAACAATAATATGAACCGAAATACATGCAAATTTAATGGAAAAATTAGCGTTAACAACAACAACAACAACAACAACAACAACAACAACAACAACAACAACAACAACAACAACAACAAGAGCAACAGCAACAACAACAACGGCAACAACAATAGCAACTGCAGCAACAGTAACAACAATAATACAGTTTTGCACATTTCGTGTGGCAAATGCCGCGTCCAATAAAGAAATTTGGAACATGGACAAAATCCAGTGGAAGAAAGTAGTCTAATAGTGGGAAAAAAGAAAGATAACATGGTTCTATTTGTCCTCAAAAGACAAATTGAAGAAAGCTCTGATCGATGTGTGGGAGAATATCATTTTCATCAAGTGAGGCAAGACAATCAGTACTGTATGTTTTGTCTTCAGCATAGAGAGCGAGACAAATTGCCAATCTGCTAGTGCAATGCACAGGCGTCCAAACGTTGTCCATGGGCCACCAGCACATTGTTGTGCATTGTTGGCAGGTGACATTACGGAGTTGATGAGAAAGGATATGTAGTCAGGGAGGGTTAGCATGTACTTGCAAGTCCATGATCAATTTTTGAAGCCACAATAGCACGATGTCATTCAGAAGCTACGCCCAATAGTGGGGGCAAACACAAATGCAATGAAACTGGTGATGTAGAACGTTCTAATAGTACCACCAGTCGAAGTTCTGGAAAAATACGCAGAGATCGCATCCTCCACGGTCACAGAAGCATGTGATACCAAACGTCTTACCCCATTCACTTGCGGGGATGGGGAGTAGCTGGAGGATAGGGTGTTGGTGAAGGCTGGAGAGGAGCAGTACATCTTTTCAGGGACCAGAAAAAAAGGAAGGAAAACAGAAAAGGCTCGATGAACGAATACAAAAGGTATATAAAACACAAGAAGAAAAACCTCACTCCGTGGATGAACGTGAAGTTCGGCTTTTAATGACTGAAATTCCAGGCATAGATATTAATTAAAGTATCTTTTGGGGTTGCTTAGAATACTCTTGTAAGCTTCGACCATAATCAAAAGACACATGCATCAAAGGTACCCCATCAGCTGTACCCCAAAATGGTGGTTAAACAAAGAGTATATTGAAATGATATATAGCTAATGGGAATGTTATATATTTAAATATGGTCCACTGGACAATATTGAGGGGTATAAATATACAAGTGAATGATAAAGGTGCTTAACCAGATCTCTCTCTCTCTCTCTCTCTCTCTCTCTCTCTCTCTATATATATATATATATATATATATATATATATATATATATATCCCTTTGTCACTCAAGGACATTCCAATCCCATCTAAGGATACCTATGAAAAATTGCTAAGTAGTATTAATTCATTTATTAAAAGAATAAGATGGGGTGTTTTCCATTATGAAAGAAACCGAGGAAATAAACCTTTAGATTTACCTCTTAATAATACTTATGGTTTGAAAGCATATAAAAATCCATGGCATAATGTCTTATGGGACCCTTTTGAAAACGATTTATTAATGCTCGTGAAGAATATTAAGTATAGAAAACCTTATGTGAAAAACAATCACTTCCTCAAAAAACTTAATTCTACTATTAAAGAATTTAATTAAAAAAAAAAAAAAGGATCTCTTAGTCCTAGCTGATGAAACCAAAAATATCTATAGCCTAGATTATAACACTTTATAAGGCTTTAATATTGTAAATAAATTAAAACTTGAGAGGTACACTCAACCTTATACTCCTAACCACCTAGATTTACTTTGAAAGATAATAAGGAGTAATTTAATACTAATCCAACAATAAGCTTAATATGCCCATCTAAGTCTGACATTGGTATAATTAGCGAAAGAATTCTAGACCAAATTATCCCCAAAATCAAACAGAAGGTCCATTTCAACCTTTGGGGGTAATACTAGAGATGTAATTCATTGGTTCACAACTATTGATCATAATAAGTCTAAGAAGTTTATTCAATTTGACATTAACTCTTATTACATATCTATCTCTCCTATCTTATTAAATAAAGCTCTAATTATGACCATGAATAATAGTGACTTAACTAGATCCCAGGTAGATGTAATTCTAGCGGCCCGTAAAAATATCATCGAATTTGAAGACCAATTATGGACTCGTAAAAATGCACCTAATAATTTTGATATCACTATGGGGTCTAGTGATTCTGCACAGGCCACTTATTTATTTGGATTGTACCTTTTAAATGAAATTCATAAAACCTTACCTGAAGGGTGGATTATATCGCGATGATACCTTATTTATTTTAGATTATAAAAAATATAAGATTGAAAGAACTAAGAAGGAACTACATATATTTTTCAAAAGTTTTAACCTGATGTTACCCTATGCTTGGATTCTAAAACCTTTACACCTTACCATAAACCTAATGAAAAATATTTTTATGTTGATACTAATTCTAACCACCCTAGATCTGTCTTAAACTCAATTATTAAAGTTGTATCGAATAGAATTAGTAATTTATCTTATACTGAATCTATCTTTAACCAAAATGCTCATTATTATAATGAAGTTTTTTTACGTTCTGGCTATAAAAATAAAATTAATTTTACGCCTAAAAACTCTTTTGCCGACTGTAACAAACAACCTAATATTATTTCACATAATATTTGTTTTTACTTTTGGCACAAGGCCAGCAATTACCCAGTACATTACTGGTACTTTATTTTATCGACCTCGTAAGGATGAAAGGCATAATATGGTTATGAAAAACCTACAAATATTCAAACTAATAAGGGTAATAATGTTATTAATTGTGAGAGTGAATTACATAATGATATCCTTCTACATTTCCCCCCAGTACTAATAAAAACATCTTAAGAATAAGAAAAGTATTGTGAATCAAAAGCATAGTATATGCACTAAACGTAACATCTGTAATACTAAACATAAAAGTGAAGGTAATAATCATAAGGATACATTTATTAGTAACAAAAATAAGAAGAATAGAAGAAGGCTTAATTCCTACTTTAATCCACCCTTCAATTTAAATGTTTCTACTAATGTATCAAGAGTATTCTTCTCTATTATTGAAAACATTTCCACTTGATCACAAATAATATAATTTAATTACTAAAAACACTATTAAAATCTCTTACTCTACCACACCTAACATTGCTAATCACATAGTGAGTAGTAACAACAAGAAAATTAGTAAATATATTTCATCTTATAACTTGAATAACAATTCACAACCAGTTGATACGCTTAACAATATTGTACCTAAAACTTTTAGTAATCACTCTCATAGTAGATTAAATTCCAGGACTTGTAGGAATAATAATAGCAATTCTAGCATTCATATATCTAACTCTAATAACTCTTCACATCTTTACCCTCAAAACTGCTTAATCAATAGCTATAATTGTAATTGTAGGCCTAATAATGTATGCCCTCTTAATAGAAATTGCCTTGTTAAGAATGTTATTTATTCCTGCACTGTCACAACTTTCACCAAACTCCAAAACATATATCGGTTCTACATCGATTAGTTTTAAGATGAGGTATAATTCCCATCTTAAACTTATACTTTCAAGAACTCTAAGCTTATCATGCAACTTCTTTATCTAGTTTCATATCATTTCTGAAGAGTAATAATACACCCTGACTTGGAATGTGATTGCAAAATCTTCTTCTTAAAAACCTTCCAATAAATGTTGAAACCTGTACCTTAGTCCCATACTATTATCTATTCTAAATTAAATTTATTAAATAGGAAATCTGAAAGTTTTTCCACTTGTCCTCATATTAATCACCCTTCTTTTTACTATTTTAACCCTAGTAACTAACTTATACTAATGTAGATTTATACCTTATTTTTTTTAGTAACATTAGTATCATTGCACTCTTCTTACATCCCCCTTCTGATCCCTTCGATTATGATTACAATCTATTATAACCACCCATTCACATTTAGGCATCTTATTATTTTATTATTTTATTATTTTATTATATTATTTTTAATAAGCCCCACTTATATTTGTATTTATTTTTGCTAATATTATACTATATATTAACCATTGCCTCGCTCTCTATTTTTTTAGTGGTAGTATATTTTCAATACTTATATGATTTATTGAATAATTAATTAACTAGTATAATTCTTTATCCTTTAATATTATTTAATATATTATGTATATAATTTGTTTAATAATACATAGCATTTTAATATACATTGATAAGTTATTCTATTTGTATTTCGTAAATATATTATTTTTTAAATAATTCTTTAGTTCTATAACCATTAGCCCTAAATGCATTTTCTAAGTCGTTACATCTTGACATAATAAATATTTGTATTCCATTTAATAATTTGTAACTCTCTTATAAAATGTCTTATATGAATTACCTCCCTTTTATTTTCTAATTAGCATTAACCGTCAGTTAAGGATAAAATATACCCATATATTGAAGAACGGGGAGAGGGAGAGAATGGAAGAAAGAGAGTCTAAAGAATAAGATGAGAAATGAGAGGGGCACAAAGAAAGAGAGAGAGAGCAAGAGAAAGGGAGAGAGAAAGAGAGAGAGAGAGAAGAGAAAAGAAGAGGAGTGGAGAAAAGCGGGAATGATATGGATGGAGCAAAATATTTTTGGAGAATTGCGAAAGATAAAACATGATGGAGAAAAAATAAAGTATGTAAACTGAGAAATACAGAGCTATAGCATCGTGATGACCTCTTCAGCTTCGTTTTAGATCCACAAGGTTTCGCTCGGAAAAAAGGAAGTACCATGTATATAAGGCTAGCCCACGCAACAGAACCAAAATGTCAATCCTCTCCTTCTCTCCGTTCTTCCGATCAATTTGTGGTTGTATTTCAACCCTGCTTTTTGCTATGCCCATAACAATCAGGT
>OZ024740.1:149875078-149877578 GCA_964016885.1 Eledone cirrhosa
CTGAGTCCCACCATTTTCGTTGCTATGGCAATGCGGCTGGACTGCCGATCGCTATATTTGATTTGCAAAGCTGTCTAAACGTATTGTTATTACTCTGGGGTACTATTCCCTATCGAGTGCTAAAGCTTCATACCGAATTTGCATTCGTTAGCTTGGCCGCAACCTAAAGCTTCGTTAATGCTGTACTAAAATTTATATATATATATATATAAATGTTTCATTATTTACATGGACAAGATTGACATGCGCAGCTTTGTTGGAAGTAGTATAACTACTGGCGGGCGTAAAATCAGTCGGCTGGAATTTGCAGACGACATGTTGTTACTCAACTCGACAGAAGATGATCTTCGACTTGCATTTGATAGGTTTGATGCTGAGTACTGTATGGCTGGAATGAAAATTAGTGCTGCGAAAACTGGGAACACGTCCTGTAGTGCATGCTACATGTGAATGGGGTTCCACTGAAGCAGGTAGAGAAGATCAAGTACCTCGGGGCTGTGTACACGGGTGATGGAAGGGAGGAGGCTGAATTAAGTGCAAGATTTGCTAAAGCTGGTGCTGTAAAACGCTAGCTTCACCATCAGTCAATCAGAAAAGGGAGGCAAGTGTAAAAGCCAAACTCACTGTCTTCAATTCGGTTTTCATGCCAACCCTTACCTATAGTCATGAATATTGGGAAATACCGAAAGAATACGATCGTGAATACAGGCAGCCGAAATGGGATTCTTGCGAAGGGTCTTTGGAATAACATTACTCGATTAAGTGCGTTGCTCGAAGATTAGAGAGTCACTCCAGGTAAAGCTGCTACTTCTCCGAATTGAGAGATCACAGCTCCGATAATAGGGGCATGTGGTTAGAATGTCTCAGGAAATAATCGCTGGACAGATTTTATGGGCAAAACCAACAAGTAGGAGACCCAGGAGTAGACCACGAGCAAGATGGTTGGATAAACCCATGCACTTTGCTGGTCACGCTTTGGGATCCAGCCGGATCAGTTGGAGACGGTTGCTTTTGACAGGACCCGCTGGAAAGAATGCTTGAGGACTCTGCCCCACGACCCTCTCAGCAATACGTGGACGAAGAAAAGAAGATATATTCTTGTTTGACCGCAAACGGTTCCGATGACCAATGTTCCAGTTGTTCGACCAACACAACAGCCTACTCGTAAAATTTATGTGCAGTGGCTGCGCATTCAGTCTCAAGAAACCCATTGTCGTGTACCAACCTGCCCCTGGTAAGCAGAACAATGAACCAAATATCTATGTGTATGGTAAATGACTTGGAGTGGCTGATCAGTTTGTCTATCTGGGATGCACTGTCAATCGATACAGCAATCCTAATGAAATTCCACAGAGGATTAGGAAAGTAAGTGATGCTTTCAGAAAGCTAGAAAGGTGCCCCTGGGGTATGCGAAACATATGCAAGAAAATATAGTTAAATGTTGTTGAGGTGTAAAACTTTGTCAATACTCTGATATGCCCAGTTCCTGGTTGGGTTGTTATTTCACTGAGGAACTGGAATCGTATGAATGTTAACGCCAAGTCAAACCACCCTAGATCCATAACCAAGGCAGTGGTGACGAGTGTTTCGGACAGGATCTCCAGCCTGTCCGCAAGTAAGGAAATATTCGATAACAACGCGGAATATTACAACGCAGCTCTAAATAATTTGGCACATAGCCAAAATATAACATATAGTCAGAAAAGCCGGGATGGGGATGGCCCAACGGACACCCACATCCGCATTGCCCGGGGGGGGGACCCTAACAATGCAGGCAGAACAGGAACAAATAGGCACCACGAGCCCGACACCACCACACGGGCGTTGGTGACGAGTACGCTTAACCATGAGATGAAACCAAATATGAGTAGCAGTCTCAGGGTTGATGCTAACCACCCCAGGCCCGAGGACCCCGACCGCAGGACACGTGGGGGAGGGGGGAATGGGGGAACACCCCACGGAAGATCTCCCAGCACGGGCAACGACCACCCCACAGATTCGGGCCGTGAAAATAGCAAAATGTATAGCGCCCAAAGGGGAAGCAACAATGCGGGAACCACCAGCAACCCAACAAATCTCCAACAACTCACGACGCCCCGATCCACACATATAGGAGGAGACACAGAAAAATCACGTGGTACAACCCTCCCTACTCAGCGGCCCTAAAGAACAGCTTGGCCCGATCATTCTTTGGAGCACTTGATAAATGCTTCCCGAGGGACCATAGATACCACAGGATCTTCAAAAGACACACTGTGAAGATCTCGTATTCCCCCACGAGAAATCTGTCCCAACATATAGCTAGCATCAACGGGAGAAGGCTTAAAAACCACATACAACCAGAAGATGGCAATACAAGCACTCAGCAGAACCATGTGAAAGGAGGGAAGGGGGAACCCAGTGCCCACCCAAGAAACCCAAACAGACCCCCGCCCCACCGTGCCTGGGGGAAGACCACCATGTAAAACCTAACGGCAACCCCAATCTAGGCACGCAGAGG
>OZ024740.1:149880078-149902578 GCA_964016885.1 Eledone cirrhosa
ACACCTGAAATATAGGCATTGTTAGCTTAAGAGAAACTTAAAAATAAGGCGTGCCACCCCAATTTGAACTTGTTTATAGAATTCTTTCTGCCTTTGTCACTCTAAATATAAATTATAGCCTTAAACAATTAGCTTTTAATGAATTCCATTTTCTTTCAACCAATGACCTCCACCCATCCCACTCCCCATCCTCTCCTACCACCTGAAAAGATATAAATAACACAACATTTATTTTGGAAAGCCAGATTCCTGATGAATTCTAAAGTATGAAACAGTTCTAGTCCTGTAGAATCTCATCTATATTAAAACTATATATATATATATATACATCTCTGTCGTTCCCCACCCCCACCGATACTCCCCCACTCTCCATATTCGTGTCCGCATGCGCGCATGCACATACATGTGTGTACATATACATATGGCTGTGTATGAGCGTGTGTCGATATGTGTGGGCAAGGATGTGCGTATGTGTTTTGTGTTGTGTGTGTTTATACAACAATATATGTGCACATATATACATATATGTGTGTGCGTATACGTATATACAAAGTATCTGTCAGACGAAGAGCGTCTAGCTATGTATCTTTGTAAGGACCTTGACGCCACCAATACAACCACCACACCACCACAAACGCCGCTACCATAGACAACGGCACCAATACCACACCTCCACACACACGCCAACCCGTCTACTGACAATCCACTAACCTCATACCACAGCCCATCCCACCAATCAAAACAACTCATTTTGTCAAACTCTTGAATCTCTGACTTTACCACATAGCATGTATTTCATTTTCTTATAGCATTTTAAGAGGGTCCGTCGAGCTGCCGATTATTGAGTCGGGTAGGATCGATATAGATCGAACCTTGAGCTGATCAGTGGCGAAACGCGCGTCACCTATCAATAAATGTAATGAAGGAATAATCAATCGTCCTTTTTATCCTTTCTCTCTCTCTATATATATATAAAGAAAAAAAGATGAAATCGAAAATGCAACTGGAGTCTTATTTAAAATAATATATATATATTTATTTGGTTCCTTTACCGGTTTCGCAGTTCTTCTGCTTTTCAAAAGTAGAGTTGAGATGGAGGGTCTGTGGTTTTTCTCACATCTGGTTGGTCTCTGAATGTTACTTGTTTTATATGGAAAAAAGTGGCTCGAAATGCCAGGTTTTTCGAGAAGTAATTTGATTTGAGAAGCAATGATTATAATAAATTGCGAGCCAGTTCGCGTTACAAAGTTCTTCAAACAAGTCGGGGGGGGGGGGGGGGGTCACAGGTTGTTTTTTCATATATGAGTGTTTGAATTTCTTTTTACTTAAAAAAAGGGGGGCTCACGAAGGCTTTTTTTAAATAAACGTAATTTGATTGGTTATAAATGAAGTTATGGCTGTCACGTGAACAAGTTTTCATATAATTTTCGCGCCCTTATTTGGAAATCTATTCTGTAGCCTTTTTAGAGAATTTTATGACAAGCAAAAGATAATGGTCAAGAGAAATTGGATGGGAGAATTGTTCTGGTTCAGTGAATATGGTTAGTTCGCTGGGGTGTCAGAATTCAGATTTTCTATTGAAGTAAAGAAAGTAAAGATATGTATGTTTATTTTTGGGCTTGTGTGTGTGTGTATGTGTATTGGAAGCTGTGTGTGTGCGTGTATACATATAATTAAATAAACGTATATAAATAAATACGTATATAACAAGCGCAAACACATACCTACATGTAAATACACATATGTTCGGATACGTACGTCAACCAAAACACAAAATACGCATATACCCACACCCTACATACGTACGAACCCGCATACTCACACAGATGCAAAACTCACGTATACACAACCAAAAGCATATGTACAAGAATATATAATATATACGCTAAAACATATACAATCAAATATACATACGAGAAAGTATACGTACCTTT
The DNA here is from genome assembly GCA_964016885.1 of Eledone cirrhosa. NCBI lineage: Eukaryota > Metazoa > Mollusca > Cephalopoda > Octopoda > Eledonidae > Eledone > Eledone cirrhosa. Next base: position 149,882,013 of record OZ024740.1, read on the forward strand.
ACAAAACATACAGGTAATATATACTTACCTATACAAATAAGTAATGGTATAAACATAACATATACTTAGCTACCACATCAAGACGTGAAAAATCCGCGTTTGGTTCGTACTATCCGTTAGGGTATAATTTGGGGCTGTAATACAGGAAAGTTTTGTGCAATTTATGTTTACAAGCCGAAATTGCCTCAGATTTTTTGTTTAAGATGTGGTCTTTGGCGTAGAGTATTTCCAGGGCCTCAGCGGCGCAGAGGTCACATGGTCTTTTATTTCCGTTATACGATCTAGCCTTAACTAGGATCTCCCAGTGTAACTTATATTGGGTGTGGTTGTGTTGTAGACTCCAGATATAAGCTGAAAGTGACATCATATTCCTTCTTGAAGCATTACGAAAAGAATGGGTAAGCATGAAAAGACGCTGCTTGAATCTATTGGCGGTTAACCCTATGTAGGCCCTATGGGACGTGGTTGTTTCAACCTTACATTTGTAGACAATGTTACTAGAGAGGCATTTCCCGGATAGGGGGCAGTCAACCCGATTCCTACAATTACAGTTAGTACTAACTACAGGGTTGCACGTGTTCCTACGGCTAGGTAGTTTAGCTAAATTTGAAGCTGTGATGTTATGTGCAAGGTTAGGAGTCGTAGAGTAAGACATTTTAATAGTATTTCTATTAAATATTTTACTATATTTATGTGTAGGGGGGAAATGCTTCCTAATAAGGGAGAGAAAGATCATAGCTAATGGTGTGGCCACCTCCATATTATATGGTGGGCTATACCATATAATACGTCGGGATCTATTTCTTCTAGGTCTATTCTCGTACTCTGTATATGCTACCTTATCGTCAAATCCGCTCCGAGCAAGAGCTTCATTGTAATAAGTGGAATGGTCGTTGAAAATATGCTCGTTAGTAGATAGACGAGAAAGCCTCAAAGAATCGTTTCTTACCAGGTTCTTGGTTAAGCTGGCAGGATGGTTATAATGCTTACTTATGTAATTAAGCGTATCATTCGGCTTTCTATACGGGTAGTGAAAGCCATTCGCTGGCGCCCATACTCATGTCGAATGGGGTACTATTAGATTTTTTAATCCAAATAGATTCGTCGAAATTAATCACCGACTTACGGGCATTGAGGATGACATCAACTTTGAAATCCTGCGTGCGTGTGAATATCTGGATGTGTTAGTAAAATTTATGTCTGTATAGAGGTGCGGGCACACACGAATCAAGAGTATAATCAATACAATGTGAAAGTTGATATTTGTATTCACAGCTGAATCATTCATACCTTAATAGACGTTTCATAGGTCGATACGTCTTACTCCTTCAGATGATTTTGAATAAGAACTGATTAGCGTAAGTGTTTAGGTATCGTTTGTTTATAGAGATATGAAGCGCTTCTAATTTCAGAAAGGATAGCAAATCTAACACCAGCTTCCTTGCGATTTAAAAAAAAAATATAATCTGCATTCGGAAAGAATATTGCAACTGTGCTTACACTACCTTCTTTTGTCAGCGAAGCTTTTAATTCAAAAACTTTAGATATATTTTCCTTAAAACAACCGTAGTTATACATCACCTGCCAGAAAAGGTAACTATTTCAAACTTAATCAAGGTGGCCATCATCTAACAGTGAAGTCTCTGAGAAAGCAGCTAGATCTACGTTCCATTAACTCCGTTATTGTGCAACTAGTGCATATGTCTTTCACACATACATTCACTCTTGATACGCAGCATTGTACGCTGATTCTAACACTCAATATTTATGTTCCAATCAGACATTGTGTACTTTGTCGATGTTTTGAAAGTGTAAATGAATAGCCATCACTTGCACCAAACTTACCAGACAGAAAAGGTTGTAATTTTGGATTCACTTTTTCCAGAACCTGCCTGGCATTGAGTTTGTAGTGTTCTTTAAACACCTACGCAGCAACCGAATCCTCTCGCTCGGAAACCGTTTTGTGTCTAACATAAGTTGATTGCATGTATGTTGATGATTACATGTTTCTAATTCGCATGATTTATGAAAAAGGTGGTGGAGTAGCAACGAGCATAAGAGTTGTGAATTTTTTGTTTGTTTGCACGATTAAGTGTGTGTGCGCGCGCGTGTGTGTTATTGTATATATGCATGTATTACATGTGTATATGCAGCATATAGGAATATCAGTCAGAGATAACAACTCTATCAAATAGCCGTCATGCTCTTGCCCTGCAAGTTTAGCTAGAAAACTTTGGTTTCTGATCGTCTCTCAATTCTCACATATCACGCCTAATAGCTCTCTGTGCCTACCGATGATCATACACCAGGTAACTGCCTCGACTGACAGACTATGTGTCAAGAGTGGAGCTTCTCACTCCTCAGAGACTCTTCCGACTTTGTGGATGGAATATCATTGCTAAGTAGGCATCGGCCAGTCATTGTGATCATCAGTGAAGCACTCTGTCCTGTCACCGGGAGGTCATGTGTCTCACCGTTTGTGGCTAAGTACATGCGTTTGGTGCCGTGCAGTGACAGAAGCACCTCAGTCAAAGCAAGCGCAAGTTTTTCTTCTCATGGTGATTGATTGAGGGGTAACATCGATGGATATAGTTCAACAGACAGTCGTTCGTCTCAATCCGGCATAAGGAGGCCATGGTGTTACGTTCGTTGCCTTACTGAACTGGAGCCATAATGGAACTCGGCAGCTTACACGGTGATCAACCAGCCAATAGTAGGAGTAGCACTGGTTACACCCACAGGACACGGACCTAAAAAATGTAGAATAAAATATACTCGTTCCAAACTTCTACTGACGATTGGCTGCAGTTGGTGGCTAGTCCAAGTTTTGCAGTCGAAACAACAGATACTCTTCTGCTGTTTTCACGAGTACAAGGAATATTCACATATTGCTGGACCAAAAGAGAGCTAACAGGCCTGAGAGTTGTTCTGCCATGCTTGGCCTCAAACAATGCAATATTGACATTGATGGCTTAGAAGAAACTCGTATATCCGGTGAAGAACAACTCACAGAAGTTTTAGCTGGCTACACTTTTGGCTGGAAAGGCTATCTGGAAGACCGACTCTGCATCATGGTGTGTATATGAAGGGTTTGTGTTTCTGTTGTGGATTGTCTTGCGAGACAAACCACAACAGAAACAGAAACCGACCATCTCAATCTTACTTTTGAAAATCATAAGAACTGTGAAACCGATAAAATAAATAAATATTCTTAAAAGACTCCAGCTGCATTTTCAATTTCTTTTCCTTACAATTTTACTTGTGTGGGACATCTTTTAAAAAACCTCATTTTCTGATATATATATATATATATATATATATATATATATATATATATATAACGAAGGAAATGTGGTAAGGAACCAAGTGGACCATAACGCACCAAAGTACTCAATACTTAGGGTAGTAGAGTGGATAATAGGAACGAGTAGGACACCGACGGCTGAGCTCAAGCCGTTTCGACGGCTAATTCTGGACTAAATGAAAATTTTTATCCTGGTATATGAATAGCCGAGCTTCTCAGGGGGTAATTCCATATATGGTAAAAGTGATTGTCACAAGGATTGGTCAAAAGTTTGTTGTTGAGACACATAATTATATCATGGCAATTTGTGGAAGGAAGGGGTAGCTGAACCTGCCAGTAGAAGATAGAGGGAGAGGGGGTGGAAGAAACCCAGTCGTGCGTTGATAGTGCCAACTACAGTAGGGCAGGAGGTCAAGCAAGTATACTAGGGAGGGGGAGGGGAGGAAGTCGAAACAATAAGTAAAACAATATGGGGTAAATATATAGAAGAATACCAAGAATGTTAAAAGTATAAAAAAAAAACAATTTCTGGTTACTATTCCCTAACGACAGTCATCAAGTCTCTCACTGGTACTGCTAAACTATAGAAAAGTTTACTAGGTGGGACGGAATTATAATGAGACCATTTTAAGAGTTAGTAGTAATCAACCGAGTATATCTTACGGTGACAGATCAACAAGTGGGGGTGCCAAAATGCTAAAGAAACTACCACGAAATAATAATTCCGAGTCCCGAGACTAATACGAAATAATTGTTTCTACCCTAGGCACAAGGCCAGCAACCACCCAGTGCAAAAAATAAACTAATACGAAATAATAATTCAGAATCCCGAAAATGAATACTAATACTATCTCTAAGGGTGCCGCTACAATACAAACATTCTAGTGCAAACTACATAAATGCTCGTACGAAGTATATGAAAAATTTGATACGGAAAATTAATTCAGAATCCCCCACCCCCCACCCACACAAAAAATACTGATATACGAGAAATTAAAGCAAAGATACCACTAAGAAATGTAGAAAGCACGGAAATGGGGCAGCCATCGGATAAGAAAGCAAGTATCCGGGGTCTATCATATCTGCTATAAAAAGCGGAGTCGGCCAATTCTATCATAGAATAGGGGATGAAAAACCTACCTTAAACTGCTTATAGACGCTACTAATTCGTTTATACGGAGAGTCAGATGGAAGGCCTACCACCTGGATAAGAACACCCGTAACCTTCCTGAACCCAAAGAGAGGTATGGCTTCAAAACATACCGAAACCCACCGCACAACACCTTACTGGACACCTTTGAAGAGGACCTGCTGAAAATGATCAAAAACGTTAAGTTCAGAAAGAAACACCAATGCAGCAATCCATTCTTAACGTCCCTTGATACACTAATAACTAAGATCAAGAATGACCCGCACCTCTTCGTCACCTCCGATAAAACCAAAAAGCTGTACAAGATGGACGCGAGTAAGTATAAAAAATTAATCTATAAGGAACTACACAAAGACTACAAAAAGACACCCTCTAGTACCCTAAATGACATAAATAGAGTAGGGAAGGATATAGTCACCAGCTTAGAAATAGAAAAGTACACTAACCCGTACGTCCCTCTGACGCCTAAATTCTCTCTTAAGGATCACAAATATGACTTTAATGAAAGCCCCTCTATTAGACTAATATGCCCCTCTACATCAGATATAGGTAAGATTAGTAAAGTGATCCTCGACAGAGTACTACTGGAGCTTAATAGAAAGGCTAAGGTCTGCCTCTGGGGCAACACCGACCATGTCATAAATTGGTTCACCGAGTTGCCGGATAAAGCCACCCTGAAATTCATCCAGTTTGATATAGATAGTTACTATGCCTCTATCTCCCCCATACTCTTAAATAAGGCACTTATCTTAGCTAGATCTAAAACTAGCCTCACTAAAAAAGAAATAGACATAATTCTAGCGGCGCGTAGAACCATTATCCAGTTCGAAGGCTCCCACTGGACCAGAACCAACCGTCCTGATAACTTCGATGTCACGATGGGGTCCAGTGACTCAGCGCAAGCAACTGACCTGGTCAGGATATACCTCCTACATAAGCTTAGGGAAGAGATACCGGCCTTACAAGGAGGTGTATATAGGGACGACGCCCTGTTTACCGCCAGGAACCATAGCCCCCGTAGGATAGAGAACCTTAACAAACATATACACAGGTTCTTCAAGCCATACGGCCTATCCGTAACTATGGACCTTAACCACAGGGTTGTCAACTTCCTGGACGTGACCCTGGAGTTGAGTACGGGCTTATACAAGCCATACCATAAGCCAGGAGAGTGCCTCTCTTATATTAATTATGCCTCCAACTACCCTAAGCAGACTCTCAACTCCATAGTCTATAGTATCTCACATAGAATCTCGAGGCTATCCGCCAATGAGGATATCTTCAACCAAGCGGCAGATTACTAAAATAGGGCCTTGATAAGCGCCGGCTTTAACCGAGGAATTTCCTACATCCCTATCGCTAGCTCTAGAAACCACCCCCCCCTCATAAAACGAACGTTATAGTAAGCCATACCTATAACCGATCACGCGGCGACCTCGTTCAAGTCGGATATAATAGAATAGATAACCGCCTAAAGATCACGACCCGGCGACGGTGAACACTGTAGACTACTCGAACTATTCCCCTATTATAAAACCAACAAAGGCGGCGGCCTACTACCAACGCCTTCCAACCAACATCTTCGTGTACATAAACATGGAAGAGGTAGGAAGAGTACACCCGAGCATAAAGTGAAAGAGGCACCGAACGGGCGACTGCGCATTAACACACATAAGAGCGGTCACCTAGATGGAACCACCCGTAACAAAAGTACAAAGACACGTAATCGCCACCGTAACGTCCTATGGTTCCGCCCCCTACTCTCGGAGTGTGGCCTCCAACATACCCCGGATGTTCTTCGAAGCCTTAGAGAAGAACTTCCCGCCCAACTATAGGTATAGAAAAATTCTTAATAGGAACAATATAAAAATATCCTTCTCTACTACTCCTAACCTAGCAGACATCATAGGAACAACGAACCACAGTAAGATCACCAAGACACAACATCTCAACACAGACGCACCTACACCTGACAATAACTATATCGGCCTTAAAACTCCCTGGCAGCATCCAATAGTGTTGGCAACGGCATCCGCAGACGCAACCAGCATAACCGCGAAATGACTGGGGAACATGCAAGACATGACATGCGGAATAACAATCGCACCACCCCGCGTGCTGTGGGTTGTAATGGTGCTAACGACAGCTGCGGTAGCGTAGGTAACAACGTAGGCAGCAACAATGATAGCCTTACCGTGGGAAATAGACGGAACCGCGACAGAAATTGCAACTGCCGCGACAGAGGACGCTGCCCCCTTAGAGGATACTGCTTGACTGATAGGGTTATATATAGATGCACTATTACTAGCCACAATAGCGTTAAACATTATATAGGGGCTACCTCCGGCCCGTTCAAAATTAGGTGTCGAACACATCTCCACTTTTTCACAAATAGAAAACTAAGGCACTCCACTTCGCTCGCAGACTACATCACATCACTAAAGGACTTAAACATCAGCTTCTCCACGCACTGGGAGATTGTCGGCAGGGCTGCACCGTACAACTTCAAGAGGAAATGCGATCTTTGCCTCATAGAGCTCTACCACATCATAACTGCACCCCACGAGCTCATCAACAGCAGATTAAAAATATCCTTCTTCAGATGGGTTAAGGATGAGGAGTGAAACCGTACACCGGATCTCCCTGCAACAAGTCTTAACACCCCGGCGGGCAGGCGCTGCAAAATAACACCCAGGAAACAATCCTTGCATACCAGACCCAGCTTCAGGCAAACAGATGCGGCAAAAAAAAAAAAAAAAAAAACTCTCAAAATAAGCGTTGATTACATGCGTATCGACAATGGTAAGGTTGTAACCTCATTTCGTAGCAGATAAAAATAAAATTTGTCCGGGAAAAACTGCCCTAACACCGGCCAGAGTTACCTCCCTTGACCTGCTGCAAAATCAAAACAAGCTATTTTTGCGAGCAATGAACCTTGATGTGGATTTAACCCAAAAAACTCTTTCCGAGCAATATAAGGAACACTTTTGATTATTTATGCCCTTGAGAAGCCCAACTGGGCGAAACGTACGTAGGTGTTGTTTTAAATAAACATGTTTTAACGGTCTATTCTCCGATTTTTTACTTTCCCACGTACATATATATGTCTATATGTGTATGAGTAAGTACGTATAGCCACATATGAGTAGGTGTGTGTGTGTGTGTGTGTGTGTGCGGGCGGGTAAGTGTGCGCATATATATGTGGATGTGTATGGGTGTATATATGTGGATGTGTGTGTGGGTGCAGGTGCATGCATTTGCGGGCCTCTATATGTGTGTATATATATTTGTGCATACATGTATGCGTTTATGTGCATCTCTTGGGAATGTGTGCGGATGTTTATATATGGACTATATATGTTTTTTTTTCATTATTATTATTATTATTATTGTTGTATTATTTTATCACATATCCTCTATACATACCCGCATATATGCGTATATGTACGTATGAGTCTTGTACGTGTGCGTCTGTGTATGTGTGTGTGTATATATATATATATATACGTAGGTGCGTATGTATATATATATGTGTGTGTGTGTATATATGTATAATAGGGGTATATATATATATATATATATATTTATATATATATATATATGTGTGTGTGTGTGTGTGTGTGTGTGTGTGGTGTGTATATGTATACCACATTGTATATTACATTTCATTGTATCTTTTTCTTATGTTATACTGTTTTATGTTATTATACTGTTTTTTATTGCATAATGTATTTTCAACTGTTCACTTACAGGTGTCTTTATACATGTACATGTATATGTGGTGGAACTTCCGTGTGTAGGCGGATGTGCATGCGTGCAGGTGTATCCATGCGGCAACATGTATGCGTACGCATGTGTAGATGTATGCAGTTCGGCCTATGCGTGAGTATTTGTATGTATATGTGTGGATGTGCGTATGCATGTTAAGTTGTCCCTTTTTCTTTTGTGTGTATATATGTATATATATACATATATAAAATATATATATATATATATGTGTGTGTGTGTATGTACGTGTGTAGGCAATTTTTATGTACGTATGTGTTCGTGTTTGGACATGTAATAGTTTACGTTTGTGTATATATGTGTGTGTATGCATGTGTGTATATATATATATATGTATATGTATACATATACTTATGTAATGAACAACATAAGATAATTATTTAATTTACCAGTGGTTTCTTGAAAGCAAACGATATTTGCTTTCATTCATCAGAATGAAAAAATCCTAAGTGTGTATATATATATGTGTATACACATGTGCGTATATATGTATGTATGTGAATGTATGTGTGTATGTATATATGCGTGTGTATGAGCGTGTGAATATATATATATAGATAGATATTGAAGACCAGAGTGTACCATCTCCACCACCTATGACACCGGACTCTATTACAAACAGGGAATTTACACCTGCAATGCTGCGACGTCACCTAAAAAATAAACGCAACCATGCCTCTCCTGGTCTTGATGGTGTTACGTAGCCGCTTCTTAAACGTGGTGGGTACTTCCTTCTGCACCAGTTATCACGCTTCTTCCAATTCTGTCTGAACAACAGTGCTACTCCAGAACAGTGGAAAACTGCCAGTATCATTCCTCTGTTCAAAAAGGGTCACCGCACATCACCTGTGAACTATCGTCCAGTCAGTCTTACTAGTTACATCACCAAACTGATGGAATCCTGTGTCAGAGAAACACTTTGGAACTTCTAGAGCTCTCACAGTCTTATCTGGCCCTCGCAATTTGGATTTATCCCCAACTCCAGCTGTTGTGATCAACTTATAGAGTTTCTTGAGGACATCACCCGGATCACTGATGGCGGCTCATGGGAGGATGTTGTTTACCTTGCTTTGCGAAAGCCTTCAATTCTGCTCCACACAAAAGGCTTATGGCAAAACTCTCTGCAATGGGTGTGAAGGATGATCTTTTTAACTGGTTGAAGTCCTTCATTCACAGTCGAAGAGAGGTAGTCACGGTTCTGGGACAGCATTCCTCACCATATGAGATGTCATCTGGTGTACCACAGGGATCTGTTCTTGGCCCCCTTTTGTTTGTGGTATATATTAATGACATAGATGCCAACTTAAAGAATGCCACGGTACTAAAGTACGCAGATGACATCAAGCTGTACCTTGAGATAAAAAGGACAGATCCTGAACACTATAGATCTTGCTTGCAGTCTGCCCTGGACACAATGCAACAATGGATCTCAGACTGGCAACTCAAGCTAGCTGTGGACAAGTGCACCACCATGCATTTTGGGAGTAAAAAACCCAGCGTCCACATACTCCCTCCACAGCACTAATATCAAGAAGTCTTCTTGTGAACGTGACCTGGGCATTACGGTCAGCAGCGATTTGCGTTGGACGAAGCACGTCTCTAAAATTGTCAAGAGGGCCGAGGGTGTCTTAGCATCACTCAGCAAGACCTTTGTCAGCCGCTTTCCAGATATCTATTTAAGGCTGTACATGGCTATGGTGCGGCCACACTTAGAATTTGCATCACCAGTCTGGAACCCCTATCTTGCTCAGAACATTGACCGCCTGGAAACTGTTCAGAGACGTGCAACCAAGCGAATACCCTCCATCAGGCATCTACCATACTCTGAGCGCCTTGCTTCCCTGGGCATGGATACATTGAAGCTCCGACGCCTGGCAACTGACTTGGTAAACACCCACAAAATTGTTAACCTTGTTGCCAACAACAACCCTGAGTACCTTTTTGATTTCCCTGTGTCTAACACACGTGGACATGCCCACAAAGTCAGAAAACAGAACAGTTTCCATGACTTTCGGAAACATTTTTTCACGCTCAGAGTTGCTGAAGCATGGAACAAACTACCTGCATCAGTTGTTAACTGTTGAGACACTGCATCCTTTAAGACCTCCATGCTTCCCGAGATCCGCCAACAGCTAATGTTCCCCCCTCCATACACATACACACATGTATACCATGATTCATACACTATTCACTTCCCTGACATTTGTGTATTATTCTATGTACTATACATACACCTTTGATGAGTTGTAGTGCACCTGAGCACTTTACACAATAATTTCATTATTATTAAACGGAAAAAATGAAACGAAATTTCATTTCCCACTCTTAGTACGGCTGTTACGTAAATATAAGTATGTACACGTACATACATAAATGTATACAGACGTACAGTAGTATGTATATATATATATACATACATGCACACACATATATATGTACGTATGGATTCACCGAACATTTATTATAATGCTCGGTGTGTTTGTAAACAAACATCCCGTATTAAGCCGTAGTGTCGTTTGTTCAACACTGACAAAGGAACGCTGTACTAGTTTCAAGCTTATTAGCTATCGTCAGCAACGGACGATAGCTAATAAGCCTGAAACTAGTACAGCGTTCCTTTGTCAGTGTTGAACAAACGAGCAACGATGGTTGCTGGACACTACGGCTTAATACGGGATGTTTGTTTACAAACACACCGAGCATTATAATAAATGTTCGGTGAATCCATACGTATATATATATGTGTGTGCATGTAAGTATATATATATACATACTACTGTACGTCTGTATACATATATGTATGTACGTCTACATACTTATATTCATTGTTATTATTATATATATATATATATATTTAAATGTATAGAAGGTTGGCCGTATGTATGTGTACGCGCATGTGTATGTATATATGTGTACGTTTGAATAGGACATGCTTACACAATTGATACAGAACAGTCAGAAGGCTCGTGGCGGCATGTATCAACAAGTGTCTGTGACTGGGTCCATGGGAGTGAGGGAGAGAGGGTGTGTGAGTATATATACTGCGATGTATGTGGCGGTGTGGGTGTCTGCGCATGTAGACGTACGAGTGTGAATGCATAGATAGGTATGTGTCTGAATGTGTGTGTGTTACTATGTGTTTATTCTAGTATGTGTGGGTGCTTACCCTGAAGTGTGAGCAGACGTGTGAAGTACTGAACCCAGCATGACTCCATTGAAATGTGTCGGACGGAAAATGGTTGATGAACCGTGTGGCAGCAGATACTGACCAGAACTTGTGATGACGTGGAGTAAAAACAGCCAATGGCATGACAAGAGTGGAAAGAGGGTTTTTTGAGGGTGTTGTTTTGATAACACCCCAGTGATAAAATTTGCTCCGGACATAACACCCGTGTCTGAAAGAACCCGCAGAAGTAGAATCAGCCAGATCCATACAAGGACCATGACTCGAGCTACATGCCGGCGAAACATTTGTAACACGAAATAAACTAAGTCCAGATGCATCACTGATTTTTTGTTTTCTTTATAATATATATATATATATATATATATATATATATATATATATATATATATATATATATATATATATATATATATATATATATATATATATACTAGTGGAGGTGTGGGTGAGTGGGGTATGGGCTCCTATGGGAAGTGCGGTTGTTTGGGCAGGAGTAAAGGTTGGGGCTTAGTCCAAGTACAGGTTGCTGAGCCGGTTTAAATGCCGAGTGGTTCAGGTTCCCGTGTTTTGTACGTCGTAGGGTATTCCATATATATATCATATATTACTATCTTGATTTTCTATTTATCTCGTTCTCTTACGCAATCGGTCTCACCCTGTCTCATTGTCATTACACAGTGAAATAATACTTTGCCTACCTGCATACCATCAATTTTACTAGCATTATTGGCAGTATCGGTAGAGGGTCGGACGCCATACTTTGACGCATAGAGTTACGGTCCTTGCCATTCTAAGTTCATATCCCGCCGAGGTTTACTTTGCCTTCATCCTTACGGGGTCGATAAAATAAAGTACCAAAAGTAGAAACAATTATTTTACTTTACAAAAGAAATTTCCAAAACCTCATAAACAATAAAACATGGACAGCATTTACATTTGAACAATTTTATTGAAGCATAGCGAAATTCAAATGAGAGGAGAATATATATAAATGGTCATTTATTTGTATGTTAGAGGATTGAATAAAAGGCGAGAAGTTTAATAATGCCGCTCTAATGACAAGACCAATAATGTAATATGTGTAAATAAAACATTAAAAATAACTTGAAACCAAATGTGCTACATTAATCTAACAATTCCAAGCCTCAACATCGGAATTTGTTTCCAGTTTCTTCGGATTCTTTATCCATTCCAAAGCCTTTGATACGCTTAATATCCAGACATCATCCATCTTTGAAATGTTTTCTAGGTATTCTTTCAAGACATCAAAATTATATGGTCTAGCAAGAATCCAATTCACGTGAAGAAACATACCCGCTGGTGCTCGGTTTGAATTATAATTAATATTGAACCTTTCCATCAAAAATTTAAGAAGTTCAATTTTGCTTCTGGGTTGATTACACCCATCGAACAAAGAACAAGGGTTTTTGTTCGTGTCATACCAGCGGTTTACGGGCACTTCCCAAAAGCCAGGGTATGATTCTGTAGGACATTTCTTGTTCACACAAGACTTGCCTGGAACGCCACCGGACCTTTCTTGTTCACATGCAGTCTGCAAAGGTGTATCTAGTGTGAATGGCCAGTATTGGTCCAAATTCTGATCACTGTCAGCACCCATAACTATTGAAGAGTCCCAAGAAAACCCAAAATCTTTCAGAACATCGAACTGTTTATTACCACCCATTTGAAGAAAAGGAGAACGAAAACCTTTAATCTGATTTTCTGGTATGCCGGATTTCTGAATGAGATTATTTTTTATTCCAATTATTTCCTCTTTGTATTCATTATAAGACATATTTCTCCAGGAAGCAGACGGGAACTTATGGGAGACAGAATGACTTGCCATTTCATGTCCTTTTTGGTACATTTCCTTTGAAAAAGTATAATTATTTTCACCAGAAATGAAAAATGTGAAGCTTATTGGACATCCGTTAGGATTTTTAAGTCCCAAATTAGACAATCTCCGGTAGTAATCAATGTTCCTTTTAGTGAAGCCGTCGTCAAAAGTTAGCAAAAGTATTTGTGGTGTTTTCTTTCGTGACAAACCCTGGGGAAGTTTAGTTGACAGACATTTGCAAGCAGGAAGTTGACAGCTGTCGTTACAATTATCTGGAGGAAAAGTGAAATGTGATATTGATATAGTACCGAAATTAAAGACATTGAATAAAGACATTAAAAATAAAAACGGTTAAAATTGGTCAACCAATTTCCCAGGGAATTAATAGAAACCAAAATATATGATAGTGCAAATAGCTGGAATAGGTGGTTGTATATTCTACTAAATTTAAAGCTTACTGTATTCATTCGTGTATGCAAACATACATATATAGACACACACACACACACACACACACACACACACACACACACACACACACACACACACACACACACACACACACACACACACACACACACACACACACACACATATATATAAATATATATACACAATGTCAATTAGATCCCTAGGGATTTTTGTACAAGTTGAAAACATGTTATATATACATATATAAATCTATATATACACATGTACATGCACACATATACACGCACTCCCATATATATATATATACACACAATACAAAGAAATAAACAGACACATGCGAGTACATACATATACATGCATATACCCACATATATCCCTGAATTTGTGTGGTGCCAACCTTAAACGTTGTTGCTCTATGAATAATAGGGACAAAATAATCTGAATGGATTAGATTTATTCAATATCAGAGCTATATAATACATTATAAAGAAAGAAGAAACATTAGATATAAATAAAAAGATATAATATACCTAAATTCCTTCATTATCCTCGACTACGTAGTTTCGTGGCTTATTATGCAAAAACATTACATCATAGAGATGCAGTATTTTTGTGAGGTTTGCCGACTTATCAAGAGGATACAGCATTTAGAGTTTCAAAACACGTCCGGAGGACGCTAGATATAATCCCAAAAGGCGGAGGGGGAACTTATCACGTGATACAGCGGTCAAGAAACAGAGCTAAGCCTCTTACAACTAAGAGAAAAATACCACAAAAGGCGGAGGGGGTATATATGTCAAGGCCGTAGAAGAGTTGGCTAGGATGGCGAGAAGTATGATTAGTGTAAGCTTAACAGCAGTCACCATACTTCAGTGGTTACTCTACCGTAGGGAGTTATAAACAATACAAAGAAATACACAGACACATGCGAATACATACATATACATGAATATACCCACATATATCCCTGAATTTGTGTGGTGCCAACCTTAAACGTTGTTGCTCTATGAATAATAGGGACAAAATAATCTGAATGGATTAGATTGATTCAATATCAGAGCTATATAATACATTATAAAGAAAGAAGAAACATTAGATATAATATATATATATATATATATTGAGTGAGTGTGAAATACCAAAGATCATTATTGAAAGTCTCTGGATGATTTCGCAAAATACATAATATGTTTTATTGGAGAAGGTAAGATATTTTTCCGCAAAAATTTGATTGCATTGTCTTGTTTCCACTTATGTATTTTTTTAAAAATGTTATTTATTCATTATAAAAATTAAATGATAGCACTCTATATGTAGGTGGACCCCCATCATCTCCTGGCAACCAATATTTTTAGACCCCATTGTCTGCCGCTATTCCCAGCGAGATAGATTATGTCTGCAGCGTGATTGTCCTTTTACCCATCATCCGGGGACTCGTCGCACAAATAAAAATAAAAATAAAAATCCTAACCAATACAATGCCCACTACTACAGTCATTTACAGTTCCCTAAACAGGAAACCTCTTTTTTAGCCATAATGAATCTGGCAAAAGAACTACAAAAAAACATTCTAGCCATAACCCAACACTACCCTCCACTACCACCATACTGCACAAACTCCCATTGCTGCCATTAACAAACAAACCCCACAAAACAATTAAAATCAACCACCACTCTAGCCTCAACATTTTTGCTTAATGCTCAAACCCTTCCACCAATACTCAAAAATAGAAACCCATCTCAATCCCCTCCACTTGGAAGCCAAAGTGAAAGTGAAGAATTTCAAAGCTATCCGTGCAGATCGCGCTGGCAGAAGAAAAGGTGGGACTGACATTTTTGTACATGATTCTTTTTTGACAGAGACTAAGAACTTATTATCTAATGGATACTGTAAAGCAGTCACTGTGTACAGTAAAGCCAACAACTTAATAGTAGTTGGGCGCTATAGGCCATCCCAAACGCCTCTACCATGCTTCAGGGAATGCCTCAACAACATAAAATGTTTCATCCAACAGTGTCATCCTAGCAACATCTTAATGTGGACGCCGTTTCGCGAACTGTCATCATCAGAATGAGCGTGTGTTATTGTTGTGGCCATACATTTATTGTTTAATCGAAAGCGAAAGATACACTGAAATGCAGCATGCTTGGGGATCCATTTGTTGAAGAATATTTTATATTGAATTTGATATTGTCGTGGATGGTGTTGAAAGTCACGTATTTTTATAACCTCATATATGGAACTGGTTAGCACTAAGGTGTTGTTTACGTATCTCTGGTGTAATGTGCGTCGCCCAGAATGCAGGGCCTTTCGAACTAGATCATTTCATTGCTTGTTAGGGTAACCAGAGTCACGCTAAGTTTGGGTTGTATCAGAAGATCACTGGACTCTCGGAAAATGGTGCCTTTGGCTCGGAAGAAAATGCTGGTGAAATTGATCGTTAGAAAAGATCTGAAGTTTGTGATGGAAAGTCTTTGCAAAGCTGTGTTCTCCTTCCAGACGTTCTTGAGCTATTTGTATTGTCTCTACTGGTGGTATGCTGGTGTCCATGAATGCAAATTAGTGCCAAATACATAGTTATTGTCAGCTAATATATGTGGAAGTGTTTATAAGTTACCAGATGTATTGATACGTGTGTTATAAGACGTTTGAGAAACATGATCAACAATACACCATCTTCTGTGCGAGGTCTATATTGTTTTTCGCACAAGACAGATAAACTTTACCAACTAATAAATATCTCCCTATCGGCATACATGATCTTGCACATAAAAAGACTGACTGCAACTAGAGATTAGGAGAATATGAGGAATAAAAAAGAGTAATACTTCTTTAGCGAATTTCTAAATCAAATTGAAAAACTTCACACTGCCCAGTATAACAACAAAACACAACAGACTACCCTTTTAAACATGGATCGTATAAGAGATAAAGAACTGATACAATTCCAAATAAAGATCCAAATTAGTAATATGCTGACTTTCATCTTTTCTTCTATTTGTAATACACAACATTTGTCTTCATTACGTCTGTTAGTTATTATCATGCAGTATCTTAATTCAAATTTTATGGTGACTACAATGGTTTTTGAACTGCTTATTGTAAGATATAAGAAAATAATTTCACTCACCTATTGGTATCGACAGAGATAAAGTGCTGAAACAAATGAGAATGAGCAGAAAACAGCATATGTTTTCTGCGGAGTGTCCCATCATTTTTCTTGAACAGAATATTCTTCTTACTAAATATATGCGAGCGCTCTTTCTGCAAGAAACAATCAAATTTGTTTATTTTATATCGTTCGATGGTGTGAACATGTGTGTATGTAAACACATTGTGCGTATAAAAGGAATGCACATAGATAATTTGCATATTATAATTTCTTATAGGCGTACATAAGTATGCAAGAATGTTTCTACTTACTACGGGTTCTGATATATTCCGGATATTATGAGTGCTTAAGTTGTTTACATCAAATAACGATTTGCTGCCCAGATCCGTCAACGCAGTATGATTGGATAGCGAGGTAAATTTCTCGTCATAGCAACTTAGTAAATATTTTTGACACAGAAAGTCGTGTCTGTACAATAACTCTATTCTAAAAGACATCTGATACTTTCGGTTAAAATATTTCCCGTTCTGACAAGTAAACATACTTTTGCACACATTTCAGTTTGTCGACGTGATCTTCATAATTAATTTAAAACAGTTTCAAACGATTGACGCATCTGCTTCACAAAATTGCAACAATGGCATACATTGATATCTGTTGACATCAAATGCTTATAATGTTTATTTTCGGTTCTTTTACTGAACTTTTCCGCCAATTATTTTTGTTGTTGTTCTTGTTGTTATTGTTGTTGTTATTATTCTTGTGGTGGTGGTGGTGGTGGTGGTGGTGGTGGTGGTGGTGTGTCATGATAATAAGTACATATACATCGCTTCTGTATTTGAATTGTATTGTGTTGATTTTTTAAAACTTTATTTAGATGTTTTGTGTTTGTGTATCAGATCGTATAGAACCATTACAAACAAAACAATAATATGAACCGAAATACATGCAAATTTAATGGAAAAATTAGCGTTAACAACAACAACAACAACAACAACAACAACAACAACAACAACAACAACAACAACAACAACAACAACAACAACAACAAGAGCAACAGCAACAACAACAACGGCAACAACAATAGCAACTGCAGCAACAGTAACAACAATAATACAGTTTTGCACATTTCGTGTGGCAAATGCCGCGTCCAATAAAGAAATTTGGAACATGGACAAAATCCAGTGGAAGAAAGTAGTCTAATAGTGGGAAAAAAGAAAGATAACATGGTTCTATTTGTCCTCAAAAGACAAATTGAAGAAAGCTCTGATCGATGTGTGGGAGAATATCATTTTCATCAAGTGAGGCAAGACAATCAGTACTGTATGTTTTGTCTTCAGCATAGAGAGCGAGACAAATTGCCAATCTGCTAGTGCAATGCACAGGCGTCCAAACGTTGTCCATGGGCCACCAGCACATTGTTGTGCATTGTTGGCAGGTGACATTACGGAGTTGATGAGAAAGGATATGTAGTCAGGGAGGGTTAGCATGTACTTGCAAGTCCATGATCAATTTTTGAAGCCACAATAGCACGATGTCATTCAGAAGCTACGCCCAATAGTGGGGGCAAACACAAATGCAATGAAACTGGTGATGTAGAACGTTCTAATAGTACCACCAGTCGAAGTTCTGGAAAAATACGCAGAGATCGCATCCTCCACGGTCACAGAAGCATGTGATACCAAACGTCTTACCCCATTCACTTGCGGGGATGGGGAGTAGCTGGAGGATAGGGTGTTGGTGAAGGCTGGAGAGGAGCAGTACATCTTTTCAGGGACCAGAAAAAAAGGAAGGAAAACAGAAAAGGCTCGATGAACGAATACAAAAGGTATATAAAACACAAGAAGAAAAACCTCACTCCGTGGATGAACGTGAAGTTCGGCTTTTAATGACTGAAATTCCAGGCATAGATATTAATTAAAGTATCTTTTGGGGTTGCTTAGAATACTCTTGTAAGCTTCGACCATAATCAAAAGACACATGCATCAAAGGTACCCCATCAGCTGTACCCCAAAATGGTGGTTAAACAAAGAGTATATTGAAATGATATATAGCTAATGGGAATGTTATATATTTAAATATGGTCCACTGGACAATATTGAGGGGTATAAATATACAAGTGAATGATAAAGGTGCTTAACCAGATCTCTCTCTCTCTCTCTCTCTCTCTCTCTCTCTCTCTCTCTATATATATATATATATATATATATATATATATATATATCCCTTTGTCACTCAAGGACATTCCAATCCCATCTAAGGATACCTATGAAAAATTGCTAAGTAGTATTAATTCATTTATTAAAAGAATAAGATGGGGTGTTTTCCATTATGAAAGAAACCGAGGAAATAAACCTTTAGATTTACCTCTTAATAATACTTATGGTTTGAAAGCATATAAAAATCCATGGCATAATGTCTTATGGGACCCTTTTGAAAACGATTTATTAATGCTCGTGAAGAATATTAAGTATAGAAAACCTTATGTGAAAAACAATCACTTCCTCAAAAAACTTAATTCTACTATTAAAGAATTTAATTAAAAAAAAAAAAAAGGATCTCTTAGTCCTAGCTGATGAAACCAAAAATATCTATAGCCTAGATTATAACACTTTATAAGGCTTTAATATTGTAAATAAATTAAAACTTGAGAGGTACACTCAACCTTATACTCCTAACCACCTAGATTTACTTTGAAAGATAATAAGGAGTAATTTAATACTAATCCAACAATAAGCTTAATATGCCCATCTAAGTCTGACATTGGTATAATTAGCGAAAGAATTCTAGACCAAATTATCCCCAAAATCAAACAGAAGGTCCATTTCAACCTTTGGGGGTAATACTAGAGATGTAATTCATTGGTTCACAACTATTGATCATAATAAGTCTAAGAAGTTTATTCAATTTGACATTAACTCTTATTACATATCTATCTCTCCTATCTTATTAAATAAAGCTCTAATTATGACCATGAATAATAGTGACTTAACTAGATCCCAGGTAGATGTAATTCTAGCGGCCCGTAAAAATATCATCGAATTTGAAGACCAATTATGGACTCGTAAAAATGCACCTAATAATTTTGATATCACTATGGGGTCTAGTGATTCTGCACAGGCCACTTATTTATTTGGATTGTACCTTTTAAATGAAATTCATAAAACCTTACCTGAAGGGTGGATTATATCGCGATGATACCTTATTTATTTTAGATTATAAAAAATATAAGATTGAAAGAACTAAGAAGGAACTACATATATTTTTCAAAAGTTTTAACCTGATGTTACCCTATGCTTGGATTCTAAAACCTTTACACCTTACCATAAACCTAATGAAAAATATTTTTATGTTGATACTAATTCTAACCACCCTAGATCTGTCTTAAACTCAATTATTAAAGTTGTATCGAATAGAATTAGTAATTTATCTTATACTGAATCTATCTTTAACCAAAATGCTCATTATTATAATGAAGTTTTTTTACGTTCTGGCTATAAAAATAAAATTAATTTTACGCCTAAAAACTCTTTTGCCGACTGTAACAAACAACCTAATATTATTTCACATAATATTTGTTTTTACTTTTGGCACAAGGCCAGCAATTACCCAGTACATTACTGGTACTTTATTTTATCGACCTCGTAAGGATGAAAGGCATAATATGGTTATGAAAAACCTACAAATATTCAAACTAATAAGGGTAATAATGTTATTAATTGTGAGAGTGAATTACATAATGATATCCTTCTACATT
>OZ024740.1:149907578-149910078 GCA_964016885.1 Eledone cirrhosa
GAATGGGGTTCCACTGAAGCAGGTAGAGAAGATCAAGTACCTCGGGGCTGTGTACACGGGTGATGGAAGGGAGGAGGCTGAATTAAGTGCAAGATTTGCTAAAGCTGGTGCTGTAAAACGCTAGCTTCACCATCAGTCAATCAGAAAAGGGAGGCAAGTGTAAAAGCCAAACTCACTGTCTTCAATTCGGTTTTCATGCCAACCCTTACCTATAGTCATGAATATTGGGAAATACCGAAAGAATACGATCGTGAATACAGGCAGCCGAAATGGGATTCTTGCGAAGGGTCTTTGGAATAACATTACTCGATTAAGTGCGTTGCTCGAAGATTAGAGAGTCACTCCAGGTAAAGCTGCTACTTCTCCGAATTGAGAGATCACAGCTCCGATAATAGGGGCATGTGGTTAGAATGTCTCAGGAAATAATCGCTGGACAGATTTTATGGGCAAAACCAACAAGTAGGAGACCCAGGAGTAGACCACGAGCAAGATGGTTGGATAAACCCATGCACTTTGCTGGTCACGCTTTGGGATCCAGCCGGATCAGTTGGAGACGGTTGCTTTTGACAGGACCCGCTGGAAAGAATGCTTGAGGACTCTGCCCCACGACCCTCTCAGCAATACGTGGACGAAGAAAAGAAGATATATTCTTGTTTGACCGCAAACGGTTCCGATGACCAATGTTCCAGTTGTTCGACCAACACAACAGCCTACTCGTAAAATTTATGTGCAGTGGCTGCGCATTCAGTCTCAAGAAACCCATTGTCGTGTACCAACCTGCCCCTGGTAAGCAGAACAATGAACCAAATATCTATGTGTATGGTAAATGACTTGGAGTGGCTGATCAGTTTGTCTATCTGGGATGCACTGTCAATCGATACAGCAATCCTAATGAAATTCCACAGAGGATTAGGAAAGTAAGTGATGCTTTCAGAAAGCTAGAAAGGTGCCCCTGGGGTATGCGAAACATATGCAAGAAAATATAGTTAAATGTTGTTGAGGTGTAAAACTTTGTCAATACTCTGATATGCCCAGTTCCTGGTTGGGTTGTTATTTCACTGAGGAACTGGAATCGTATGAATGTTAACGCCAAGTCAAACCACCCTAGATCCATAACCAAGGCAGTGGTGACGAGTGTTTCGGACAGGATCTCCAGCCTGTCCGCAAGTAAGGAAATATTCGATAACAACGCGGAATATTACAACGCAGCTCTAAATAATTTGGCACATAGCCAAAATATAACATATAGTCAGAAAAGCCGGGATGGGGATGGCCCAACGGACACCCACATCCGCATTGCCCGGGGGGGGGACCCTAACAATGCAGGCAGAACAGGAACAAATAGGCACCACGAGCCCGACACCACCACACGGGCGTTGGTGACGAGTACGCTTAACCATGAGATGAAACCAAATATGAGTAGCAGTCTCAGGGTTGATGCTAACCACCCCAGGCCCGAGGACCCCGACCGCAGGACACGTGGGGGAGGGGGGAATGGGGGAACACCCCACGGAAGATCTCCCAGCACGGGCAACG
The DNA here is from genome assembly GCA_964016885.1 of Eledone cirrhosa. Classification (NCBI taxonomy): domain Eukaryota; kingdom Metazoa; phylum Mollusca; class Cephalopoda; order Octopoda; family Eledonidae; genus Eledone; species Eledone cirrhosa. Next base: position 149,909,115 of record OZ024740.1, read on the forward strand.
ACCACCCCACAGATTCGGGCCGTGAAAATAGCAAAATGTATAGCGCCCAAAGGGGAAGCAACAATGCGGGAACCACCAGCAACCCAACAAATCTCCAACAACTCACGACGCCCCGATCCACACATATAGGAGGAGACACAGAAAAATCACGTGGTACAACCCTCCCTACTCAGCGGCCCTAAAGAACAGCTTGGCCCGATCATTCTTTGGAGCACTTGATAAATGCTTCCCGAGGGACCATAGATACCACAGGATCTTCAAAAGACACACTGTGAAGATCTCGTATTCCCCCACGAGAAATCTGTCCCAACATATAGCTAGCATCAACGGGAGAAGGCTTAAAAACCACATACAACCAGAAGATGGCAATACAAGCACTCAGCAGAACCATGTGAAAGGAGGGAAGGGGGAACCCAGTGCCCACCCAAGAAACCCAAACAGACCCCCGCCCCACCGTGCCTGGGGGAAGACCACCATGTAAAACCTAACGGCAACCCCAATCTAGGCACGCAGAGGTCGACCACCCTCTGCAACTGCAGAAACCCCGAATCATGCCCCCTTGATAATGAATGCCTTAAGAAGAACCTAGTATACGGTTGTAGGGTTAAAACCCCCAACTCCGAACCCATCGACATAGGAGCCACATCAACGAGCTTCAAAGACCGCTGGTATAACCATCGCCATTCCTTCAATAAGGAGGCCAAAAGGAAAAGCACAGCTCTCTCCGACCTGATCTGGAAGCTTAAGCTGGACAGGACCCCGTACTCTCTGGCCTGGTCCATAATCAGGAAAGTACTACCCGATAAAGGGGGATCTTGCATATGCAAACTATGTCTGAACGAGACCCTCGAGATACTAAGAGGTTGAAGCGGCCTGATAAACCTCAGAACCGATTTCTTCGGGACATGCAGACACCTCAGGGCCGGGACCTTCCTCAAGATATATGGACAGTAGCAACACAATA
>OZ024740.1:149912578-149940078 GCA_964016885.1 Eledone cirrhosa
GTGTTGTGTGTGTTTATACAACAATATATGTGCACATATATACATATATGTGTGTGCGTATACGTATATACAAAGTATCTGTCAGACGAAGAGCGTCTAGCTATGTATCTTTGTAAGGACCTTGACGCCACCAATACAACCACCACACCACCACAAACGCCGCTACCATAGACAACGGCACCAATACCACACCTCCACACACACGCCAACCCGTCTACTGACAATCCACTAACCTCATACCACAGCCCATCCCACCAATCAAAACAACTCATTTTGTCAAACTCTTGAATCTCTGACTTTACCACATAGCATGTATTTCATTTTCTTATAGCATTTTAAGAGGGTCCGTCGAGCTGCCGATTATTGAGTCGGGTAGGATCGATATAGATCGAACCTTGAGCTGATCAGTGGCGAAACGCGCGTCACCTATCAATAAATGTAATGAAGGAATAATCAATCGTCCTTTTTATCCTTTCTCTCTCTCTATATATATATAAAGAAAAAAAGATGAAATCGAAAATGCAGCTGGAGTCTTATTTAAAATAATATATATATATTTATTTGGTTCCTTTACCGGTTTCGCAGTTCTTCTGCTTTTCAAAAGTAGAGTTGAGATGGAGGGTCTGTGGTTTTTCTCACATCTGGTTGGTCTCTGAATGTTACTTGTTTTATATGGAAAAAAGTGGCTCGAAATGCCAGGTTTTTCGAGAAGTAATTTGATTTGAGAAGCAATGATTATAATAAATTGCGAGCCAGTTCGCGTTACAAAGTTCTTCAAACAAGTCGGGGGGGGGGGGGGGGGGGGTCACAGGTTGTTTTTTCATATATGAGTGTTTGAATTTCTTTTTACTTAAAAAAAGGGGGGCTCACGAAGGCTTTTTTTAAATAAACGTAATTTGATTGGTTATAAATGAAGTTATGGCTGTCACGTGAACAAGTTTTCATATAATTTTCGCGCCCTTATTTGGAAATCTATTCTGTAGCCTTTTTAGAGAATTTTATGACAAGCAAAAGATAATGGTCAAGAGAAATTGGATGGGAGAATTGTTCTGGTTCAGTGAATATGGTTAGTTCGCTGGGGTGTCAGAATTCAGATTTTCTATTGAAGTAAAGAAAGTAAAGATATGTATGTTTATTTTTGGGCTTGTGTGTGTGTGTATGTGTATTGGAAGCTGTGTGTGTGCGTGTATACATATAATTAAATAAACGTATATAAATAAATACGTATATAACAAGCGCAAACACATACCTACATGTAAATACACATATGTTCGGATACGTACGTCAACCAAAACACAAAATACGCATATACCCACACCCTACATACGTACGAACCCGCATACTCACACAGATGCAAAACTCACGTATACACAACCAAAAGCATATGTACAAGAATATATAATATATACGCTAAAACATATACAATCAAATATACATACGAGAAAGTATACGTACCTTTACAAAACATACAGGTAATATATACTTACCTATACAAATAAGTAATGGTATAAACATAACATATACTTAGCTACCACATCAAGACGTGAAAAATCCGCGTTTGGTTCGTACTATCCGTTAGGGTATAATTTGGGGCTGTAATACAGGAAAGTTTTGTGCAATTTATGTTTACAAGCCGAAATTGCCTCAGATTTTTTGTTTAAGATGTGGTCTTTGGCGTAGAGTATTTCCAGGGCCTCAGCGGCGCAGAGGTCACATGGTCTTTTATTTCCGTTATACGATCTAGCCTTAACTAGGATCTCCCAGTGTAACTTATATTGGGTGTGGTTGTGTTGTAGACTCCAGATATAAGCTGAAAGTGACATCATATTCCTTCTTGAAGCATTACGAAAAGAATGGGTAAGCATGAAAAGACGCTGCTTGAATCTATTGGCGGTTAACCCTATGTAGGCCCTATGGGACGTGGTTGTTTCAACCTTACATTTGTAGACAATGTTACTAGAGAGGCATTTCCCGGATAGGGGGCAGTCAACCCGATTCCTACAATTACAGTTAGTACTAACTACAGGGTTGCACGTGTTCCTACGGCTAGGTAGTTTAGCTAAATTTGAAGCTGTGATGTTATGTGCAAGGTTAGGAGTCGTAGAGTAAGACATTTTAATAGTATTTCTATTAAATATTTTACTATATTTATGTGTAGGGGGGAAATGCTTCCTAATAAGGGAGAGAAAGATCATAGCTAATGGTGTGGCCACCTCCATATTATATGGTGGGCTATACCATATAATACGTCGGGATCTATTTCTTCTAGGTCTATTCTCGTACTCTGTATATGCTACCTTATCGTCAAATCCGCTCCGAGCAAGAGCTTCATTGTAATAAGTGGAATGGTCGTTGAAAATATGCTCGTTAGTAGATAGACGAGAAAGCCTCAAAGAATCGTTTCTTACCAGGTTCTTGGTTAAGCTGGCAGGATGGTTATAATGCTTACTTATGTAATTAAGCGTATCATTCGGCTTTCTATACGGGTAGTGAAAGCCATTCGCTGGCGCCCATACTCATGTCGAATGGGGTACTATTAGATTTTTTAATCCAAATAGATTCGTCGAAATTAATCACCGACTTACGGGCATTGAGGATGACATCAACTTTGAAATCCTGCGTGCGTGTGAATATCTGGATGTGTTAGTAAAATTTATGTCTGTATAGAGGTGCGGGCACACACGAATCAAGAGTATAATCAATACAATGTGAAAGTTGATATTTGTATTCACAGCTGAATCATTCATACCTTAATAGACGTTTCATAGGTCGATACGTCTTACTCCTTCAGATGATTTTGAATAAGAACTGATTAGCGTAAGTGTTTAGGTATCGTTTGTTTATAGAGATATGAAGCGCTTCTAATTTCAGAAAGGATAGCAAATCTAACACCAGCTTCCTTGCGATTTAAAAAAAAAATATAATCTGCATTCGGAAAGAATATTGCAACTGTGCTTACACTACCTTCTTTTGTCAGCGAAGCTTTTAATTCAAAAACTTTAGATATATTTTCCTTAAAACAACCGTAGTTATACATCACCTGCCAGAAAAGGTAACTATTTCAAACTTAATCAAGGTGGCCATCATCTAACAGTGAAGTCTCTGAGAAAGCAGCTAGATCTACGTTCCATTAACTCCGTTATTGTGCAACTAGTGCATATGTCTTTCACACATACATTCACTCTTGATACGCAGCATTGTACGCTGATTCTAACACTCAATATTTATGTTCCAATCAGACATTGTGTACTTTGTCGATGTTTTGAAAGTGTAAATGAATAGCCATCACTTGCACCAAACTTACCAGACAGAAAAGGTTGTAATTTTGGATTCACTTTTTCCAGAACCTGCCTGGCATTGAGTTTGTAGTGTTCTTTAAACACCTACGCAGCAACCGAATCCTCTCGCTCGGAAACCGTTTTGTGTCTAACATAAGTTGATTGCATGTATGTTGATGATTACATGTTTCTAATTCGCATGATTTATGAAAAAGGTGGTGGAGTAGCAACGAGCATAAGAGTTGTGAATTTTTTGTTTGTTTGCACGATTAAGTGTGTGTGCGCGCGCGTGTGTGTTATTGTATATATGCATGTATTACATGTGTATATGCAGCATATAGGAATATCAGTCAGAGATAACAACTCTATCAAATAGCCGTCATGCTCTTGCCCTGCAAGTTTAGCTAGAAAACTTTGGTTTCTGATCGTCTCTCAATTCTCACATATCACGCCTAATAGCTCTCTGTGCCTACCGATGATCATACACCAGGTAACTGCCTCGACTGACAGACTATGTGTCAAGAGTGGAGCTTCTCACTCCTCAGAGACTCTTCCGACTTTGTGGATGGAATATCATTGCTAAGTAGGCATCGGCCAGTCATTGTGATCATCAGTGAAGCACTCTGTCCTGTCACCGGGAGGTCATGTGTCTCACCGTTTGTGGCTAAGTACATGCGTTTGGTGCCGTGCAGTGACAGAAGCACCTCAGTCAAAGCAAGCGCAAGTTTTTCTTCTCATGGTGATTGATTGAGGGGTAACATCGATGGATATAGTTCAACAGACAGTCGTTCGTCTCAATCCGGCATAAGGAGGCCATGGTGTTACGTTCGTTGCCTTACTGAACTGGAGCCATAATGGAACTCGGCAGCTTACACGGTGATCAACCAGCCAATAGTAGGAGTAGCGCTGGTTACACCCACAGGACACGGACCTAAAAAATGTAGAATAAAATATACTCGTTCCAAACTTCTACTGACGATTGGCTGCAGTTGGTGGCTAGTCCAAGTTTTGCAGTCGAAACAACAGATACTCTTCTGCTGTTTTCACGAGTACAAGGAATATTCACATATTGCTGGACCAAAAGAGAGCTAACAGGCCTGAGAGTTGTTCTGCCATGCTTGGCCTCAAACAATGCAATATTGACATTGATGGCTTAGAAGAAACTCGTATATCCGGTGAAGAACAACTCACAGAAGTTTTAGCTGGCTACACTTTTGGCTGGAAAGGCTATCTGGAAGACCGACTCTGCATCATGGTGTGTATATGAAGGGTTTGTGTTTCTGTTGTGGATTGTCTTGCGAGACAAACCACAACAGAAACAGAAACCGACCATCTCAATCTTACTTTTGAAAATCATAAGAACTGTGAAACCGATAAAATAAATAAATATTCTTAAAAGACTCCAGCTGCATTTTCAATTTCTTTTCCTTACAATTTTACTTGTGTGGGACATCTTTTAAAAAACCTCATTTTCTGATATATATATATATATATATATATATATATATATATATATATATATATAACGAAGGATATGTGGTAAGGAACCAAGTGGACCATAACGCACCAAAGTACTCAATACTTAGGGTAGTAGAGTGGATAATAGGAACGAGTAGGACACCGACGGCTGAGCTCAAGCCGTTTCGACGGCTAATTCTGGACTAAATGAAAATTTTTATCCTGGTATATGAATAGCCGAGCTTCTCAGGGGGTAATTCCATATATGGTAAAAGTGATTGTCACAAGGATTGGTCAAAAGTTTGTTGTTGAGACACATAATTATATCATGGCAATTTGTGGAAGGAAGGGGTAGCTGAACCTGCCAGTAGAAGATAGAGGGAGAGGGGGTGGAAGAAACCCAGTCGTGCGTTGATAGTGCCAACTACAGTAGGGCAGGAGGTCAAGCAAGTATACTAGGGAGGGGGAGGGGAGGAAGTCGAAACAATAAGTAAAACAATATGGGGTAAATATATAGAAGAATACCAAGAATGTTAAAAGTATAAAAAAAAAACAATTTCTGGTTACTATTCCCTAACGACAGTCATCAAGTCTCTCACTGGTACTGCTAAACTATAGAAAAGTTTACTAGGTGGGACGGAATTATAATGAGACCATTTTAAGAGTTAGTAGTAATCAACCGAGTATATCTTACGGTGACAGATCAACAAGTGGGGGTGCCAAAATGCTAAAGAAACTACCACGAAATAATAATTCCGAGTCCCGAGACTAATACGAAATAATTGTTTCTACCCTAGGCACAAGGCCAGCAACCACCCAGTGCAAAAAATAAACTAATACGAAATAATAATTCAGAATCCCGAAAATGAATACTAATACTATCTCTAAGGGTGCCGCTACAATACAAACATTCTAGTGCAAACTACATAAATGCTCGTACGAAGTATATGAAAAATTTGATACGGAAAATTAATTCAGAATCCCCCACCCCCCACCCACACAAAAAATACTGATATACGAGAAATTAAAGCAAAGATACCACTAAGAAATGTAGAAAGCACGGAAATGGGGCAGCCATCGGATAAGAAAGCAAGTATCCGGGGTCTATCATATCTGCTATAAAAAGCGGAGTCGGCCAATTCTATCATAGAATAGGGGATGAAAAACCTACCTTAAACTGCTTATAGACGCTACTAATTCGTTTATACGGAGAGTCAGATGGAAGGCCTACCACCTGGATAAGAACACCCGTAACCTTCCTGAACCCAAAGAGAGGTATGGCTTCAAAACATACCGAAACCCACCGCACAACACCTTACTGGACACCTTTGAAGAGGACCTGCTGAAAATGATCAAAAACGTTAAGTTCAGAAAGAAACACCAATGCAGCAATCCATTCTTAACGTCCCTTGATACACTAATAACTAAGATCAAGAATGACCCGCACCTCTTCGTCACCTCCGATAAAACCAAAAAGCTGTACAAGATGGACGCGAGTAAGTATAAAAAATTAATCTATAAGGAACTACACAAAGACTACAAAAAGACACCCTCTAGTACCCTAAATGACATAAATAGAGTAGGGAAGGATATAGTCACCAGCTTAGAAATAGAAAAGTACACTAACCCGTACGTCCCTCTGACGCCTAAATTCTCTCTTAAGGATCACAAATATGACTTTAATGAAAGCCCCTCTATTAGACTAATATGCCCCTCTACATCAGATATAGGTAAGATTAGTAAAGTGATCCTCGACAGAGTACTACTGGAGCTTAATAGAAAGGCTAAGGTCTGCCTCTGGGGCAACACCGACCATGTCATAAATTGGTTCACCGAGTTGCCGGATAAAGCCACCCTGAAATTCATCCAGTTTGATATAGATAGTTACTATGCCTCTATCTCCCCCATACTCTTAAATAAGGCACTTATCTTAGCTAGATCTAAAACTAGCCTCACTAAAAAAGAAATAGACATAATTCTAGCGGCGCGTAGAACCATTATCCAGTTCGAAGGCTCCCACTGGACCAGAACCAACCGTCCTGATAACTTCGATGTCACGATGGGGTCCAGTGACTCAGCGCAAGCAACTGACCTGGTCAGGATATACCTCCTACATAAGCTTAGGGAAGAGATACCGGCCCTACAAGGAGGTGTATATAGGGACGACGCCCTGTTTACCGCCAGGAACCATAGCCCCCGTAGGATAGAGAACCTTAACAAACATATACACAGGTTCTTCAAGTCATACGGCCTATCCGTAACTATGGACCTTAACCACAGGGTTGTCAACTTCCTGGACGTGACCCTGGAGTTGAGTACGGGCTTATACAAGCCATACCATAAGCCAGGAGAGTGCCTCTCTTATATTAATTATGCCTCCAACTACCCTAAGCAGACTCTCAACTCCATAGTCTATAGTATCTCACATAGAATCTCGAGGCTATCCGCCAATGAGGATATCTTCAACCAAGCGGCAGATTACTAAAATAGGGCCTTGATAAGCGCCGGCTTTAACCGAGGAATTTCCTACATCCCTATCGCTAGCTCTAGAAACCACCCCCCCTCATAAAACGAACGTTATAGTAAGCCATACCTATAACCGATCACGCGGCGACCTCGTTCAAGTCGGATATAATAGAATAGATAACCGCCTAAAGATCACGACCCGGCGACGGTGAACACTGTAGACTACTCGAACTATTCCCCTATTATAAAACCAACAAAGGCGGCGGCCTACTACCAACGCCTTCCAACCAACATCTTCGTGTACATAAACATGGAAGAGGTAGGAAGAGTACACCCGAGCATAAAGTGAAAGAGGCACCGAACGGGCGACTGCGCATTAACACACATAAGAGCGGTCACCTAGATGGAACCACCCGTAACAAAAGTACAAAGACACGTAATCGCCACCGTAACGTCCTATGGTTCCGCCCCCTACTCTCGGAGTGTGGCCTCCAACATACCCCGGATGTTCTTCGAAGCCTTAGAGAAGAACTTCCCGCCCAACTATAGGTATAGAAAAATTCTTAATAGGAACAATATAAAAATATCCTTCTCTACTACTCCTAACCTAGCAGACATCATAGGAACAACGAACCACAGTAAGATCACCAAGACACAACATCTCAACACAGACGCACCTACACCTGACAATAACTATATCGGCCTTAAAACTCCCTGGCAGCATCCAATAGTGTTGGCAACGGCATCCGCAGACGCAACCAGCATAACCGCGAAATGACTGGGGAACATGCAAGACATGACATGCGGAATAACAATCGCACCACCCCGCGTGCTGTGGGTTGTAATGGTGCTAACGACAGCTGCGGTAGCGTAGGTAACAACGTAGGCAGCAACAATGATAGCCTTACCGTGGGAAATAGACGGAACCGCGACAGAAATTGCAACTGCCGCGACAGAGGACGCTGCCCCCTTAGAGGATACTGCTTGACTGATAGGGTTATATATAGATGCACTATTACTAGCCACAATAGCGTTAAACATTATATAGGGGCTACCTCCGGCCCGTTCAAAATTAGGTGTCGAACACATCTCCACTTTTTCACAAATAGAAAACTAAGGCACTCCACTTCGCTCGCAGACTACATCACATCACTAAAGGACTTAAACATCAGCTTCTCCACGCACTGGGAGATTGTCGGCAGGGCTGCACCGTACAACTTCAAGAGGAAATGCGATCTTTGCCTCATAGAGCTCTACCACATCATAACTGCACCCCACGAGCTCATCAACAGCAGATTAAAAATATCCTTCTTCAGATGGGTTAAGGATGAGGAGTGAAACCGTACACCGGATCTCCCTGCAACAAGTCTTAACACCCCGGCGGGCAGGCGCTGCAAAATAACACCCAGGAAACAATCCTTGCATACCAGACCCAGCTTCAGGCAAACAGATGCGGCAAAAAAAAAAAAAAAAAAAACTCTCAAAATAAGCGTTGATTACATGCGTATCGACAATGGTAAGGTTGTAACCTCATTTCGTAGCAGATAAAAATAAAATTTGTCCGGGAAAAACTGCCCTAACACCGGCCAGAGTTACCTCCCTTGACCTGCTGCAAAATCAAAACAAGCTATTTTTGCGAGCAATGAACCTTGATGTGGATTTAACCCAAAAAACTCTTTCCGAGCAATATAAGGAACACTTTTGATTATTTATGCCCTTGAGAAGCCCAACTGGGCGAAACGTACGTAGGTGTTGTTTTAAATAAACATGTTTTAACGGTCTATTCTCCGATTTTTTACTTTCCCACGTACATATATATGTCTATATGTGTATGAGTAAGTACGTATAGCCACATATGAGTAGGTGTGTGTGTGTGTGTGTGTGTGTGCGGGCGGGTAAGTGTGCGTATATATATGTGGATGTGTATGGGTGTATATATGTGGATGTGTGTGTGGGTGCAGGTGCATGCATTTGCGGGCCTCTATATGTGTGTATATATATTTGTGCATACATGTATGTGTTTATGTGCATCTCTTGGGAATGTGTGCGGATGTTTATATATGGACTATATATGTTTTTTTTTCATTATTATTATTATTATTATTGTTGTATTATTTTATCACATATCCTCTATACATACCCGTATATATGCGTATATGTACGTATGAGTCTTGTACGTGTGCGTCTGTGTATGTGTGTGTGTGTATATATATATATATACGTAGGTGCGTATGTATATATATATATATATGTGTGTGTGTATATATGTATAATAGGGGTATATATATATATATATATATATATATATATATGTGTGTGTGTGTGTGTGTGTGTGTGTGTGTGTGTGTGTGTGTGTGTGTGTGTGTATATGTATACCACATTGTATATTACATTTCATTGTATCTTTTTCTTATGTTATACTGTTTTATGTTATTATACTGTTTTTTATTGCATAATGTATTTTCAACTGTTCACTTACAGGTGTCTTTATACATGTACATGTATATGTGGTGGAACTTCCGTGTGTAGGCGGATGTGCATGCGTGCAGGTGTATCCATGCGGCAACATGTATGCGTACGCATGTGTAGATGTATGCAGTTCGGCCTATGCGTGGGTATTTGTATGTATATGTGTGGATGTGCGTATGCATGTTAAGTTGTCCCTTTTTCTTTTGTGTGTATATATGTATATATATACATATATAAAATATATATATATATATATGTGTGTGTGTGTATGTACGTGTGTAGGCAATTTTTATGTACGTATGTGTTCGTGTGTGTGTGTGGACATGTAATAGTTTACGTTTGTGTATATATGTGTGTATGCATGTGTGAATATATATATATATGTATATGTATACATATAGTTATGTAATGAACAACATAAGATAATTATTTCGGTTACCAGTGGTTTCTTGGAAGCAAACGATATTTGCTTTCATTCATCAGAATGAAAAATTCCTAAGTGTGTATATATATATGTGTATACACATGTGCGTATATATGTATGTATGTGAATGTATGTGTGTATGTATATATTCGTGTGTATGAGCGTGTGAATATATATATATAGAGATAGATATTGAAGACCAGAGTGTACCATCTCCACCACCTATGACACCGGACTCTATTACAACCAGGGAATTTACACCTGCAATGCTGCGACGTCACCTAAAAAATAAACGCAACCATGCCTCTCCTGGTCTTGATGGTGTTACGTACCTGCTTCTTAAACGTGGTGGGTACTTACTTCTGCACCAGTTATCACGCTTCTTCCAATTCTGTCTGAACAACAGTGCTACTCCAGAACAGTGGAAAACTGCCAGTATCATTCCTCTGTTCAAAAAGGGTCACCGCACATCACCTGTGAACTATCGTCCAGTCAGTCTTACTAGTTGCATCACCAAACTGATGGAATCCTGTGTCAGAGAAACACTTTGGAACTTCTAGAGCTCTCACAGTCTTATCTGGCCCTCGCAATTTGGATTTATCCCCAACTCCAGCTGCTGTGATAAACTTATAGAGTTTCTTGAGGACATCACCCGGATCACTGATGGCGGCTCATGGGTGGATGTTGTTTACCTTGACTTTGCGAAAGCCTTCAATTCTGCTCCACACAAAAGGCTTATGGCAAAACTCTCTGCAATGGGTGTGAAGGATGATCTTTTTAACTGGTTGAAGTCCTTCATTCACAGTCGAAGAGAGGTAGTCACGGTTCTGGGACAGCATTCCTCACCATATGAGATGTCATCTGGTGTACCACAGGGATCTGTTCTTGGCCCCCTTTTGTTTGTGGTATATATTAATGACATAGATGCCAACTTAAAGAATGCCACGGTACTAAAGTACGCAGACGACATCAAGCTGTACCTTGAGATAAAAAGGACAGATCCTGAACACTATAGATCTTGCTTGCAGTCTGCCCTGGACACAATGCAACAATGGATCTCAGACTGGCAACTCAAGCTAGCTGTGGACAAGTGCACCACCATGCATTTTGGGAGTAAAAACCCAGCGTCCACATACTCCCTCCACAGCACTAATATCAAGAAGTCCTCTTGTGAACGTGACCTGGGCATTACGGTCAGCAGCGATTTGCGTTGGACGAAGCATGTCTCTAAAATTGTCAAGAGGGCCGAGGGTGTCTTAGCATCACTCAGCAAGACCTTTGTCAGCCGCTTTCCAGATATCTATTTAAGGCTGTACATAGCTATGGTGCGGCCACACTTAGAATTTGCATCACCAGTCTGGAACCCCTATCTTGCTCAGAACATTGACCGCCTGGAAACTGTTCAGAGACGTGCAACCAAGCGAATACCCTCCATCAGGCATCTACCATACTCTGAGCGCCTTGCTTCCCTGGGCATGGATACATTGAAGCTCCGACGCCTGGCAACTGACTTGGTAAACACCCACAAAATTGTTAACCTTGTTGCCAACAACAACCCTGAGTACCTTTTTGATTTCCATGTGTCTAACACACGTGGACATGCCCACAAAGTCAGAAAACAGAACAGTTTCCATGACTTTCGGAAACATTTTTTCACGCTCAGAGTTGCTGAAGCATGGAACAAACTACCTGCATCAGTTGTTAGCTGTTGAGACACTGCATCCTTTAAGACCTCCATGCTTCCCGAGATCCGCCAACAACTAATGTTCCCCCCTCCATACACATACACACATGTATACCATGATTCATACACTATTCACTTCCCTGACATTTGTGTAATATTCTATGTACTATGCATACACCTTTGACGAGTTGTAGTGCACCTGAGCACTTTACACAATAATTTCATTATTATTAAACGGAAAAAATGAAACGAAATTTCATTTCCCACTCTTAGTACGGCTGTTACGTAAATATAAGTATGTACACGTACATACATAAATGTATACAGACGTACAGTAGTATGTATATATATATATACATACATGCACACATATATATATGTACGTATGGATTCACCGAACATTTATTATAATGCTCGGTGTGTTTGTAAACAAACATCCCGTATTAAGCCGTAGTGTCGTTTGTTCAACACTGACAAAGGAACGCTGTACTAGTTTCAAGCTTATTAGCTATCGTCAGCAACGGACGATAGCTAATAAGACTGAAACTAGTACAGCGTTCCTTTGTCAGTGTTGAACAAACGAGCAACGATGGTTGCTGGACACAACGGCTTAATACGGGATGTTTGTTTACAAACACACCGAGCATTATAATAAATGTTCGGTGAATCCATACGTATATATATGTGTGTGCATGTAAGTATATATATATACATACTACTGTACGTCTGTATACATATATGTATGTACGTCTACATACTTATATTCATTGTTATTATTATATATATATATATATATTTAAATGTATAGAAGGTTGGCCGTATGTATGTGTACGCGCATGTGTATGTATATATGTGTACGTTTGAATAGGACATGCTTACCCAATTGATACAGAACAGTCAGAAGGCTCGTGGCGGTATGTATTAACAAGTGTGTGTGACTGGGTCCATGGGAGTAAGGGAGAGAGGGTGTGTGAGTATATATACTGCGATGTATGTGGCGGTGTGGGTGTCTGCGCTTGTAGACGTACGAGTGTGAATGCATAGATAGGTATGTGTCTGAATGTGTGTGTGTTACTATGTGTTTATTCTAGTATGTGTGGGTGCTTACCCTGAAGTGTGAGCAGACGTGTGAAGTACTGAACCCAGCATGACTCCATTGAAATGTGTCGGATGGAAAATGGTTGATGAACCGTGTGGCAGCAGATACTGACCAGAACTTGTGATGACGTGGAGTAAAAACAGCCAATGGCATGACAGGTGTGGAAAGAGGGTTTTTTGAGGGTGTTGTTTTGATAACACCCCAGTGATAAAATTTGCTCCGGACATAACACCCGTGTCTGAAAGAACCCGCAGAAGTAGAATCAGCCAGATCCATACAAGGACCATGACTCGAGCTACATGCCGGCGAAACATTTGTAACACGAAATAAACTAAGTCCAGATGCATCACTGATTTTTTGTTTTCTTTATAATATATATATATATATATATATATATATATATATATATATATATATATATATATATATACTAGTGGAGGTGTGGGTGAGTGGGGTATGGGCTCCTATGGGAAGTGCGGTTGTTTGGGCAGGAGTAAAGGTTGGGGCTTAGTCCAAGTACAGGTTGCTGAGCCGGTTTAAATGCCGAGTGGTTCAGGTTCCCGTGTTTTGTACGTCGTAGGGTATTCCATATATATATCATATATTACTATCTTGATTTTCTATTTATCTCGTTCTCTTACGCAATCGGTCTCACCCTGTCTCATTGTCATTACACAGTGAAATAATACTTTGCCTACCTGCATACCATCAATTTTACTAGCATTATTGGCAGTATCGGTAGAGGGTCGGACGCCATACTTTGACGCATAGAGTTACGGTCCTTGCCATTCTAAGTTCATATCCCGCCGAGGTTTACTTTGCCTTCATCCTTACGGGGTCGATAAAATAAAGTACCAAAAGTAGAAACAATTATTTTACTTTACAAAAGAAATTTCCAAAACCTCATAAACAATAAAACATGGACAGCATTTACATTTGAACAATTTTATTGAAGCATAGCGAAATTCAAATGAGAGGAGAATATATATAAATGGTCATTTATTTGTATGTTAGAGGATTGAATAAAAGGCGAGAAGTTTAATAATGCCGCTCTAATGACAAGACCAATAATGTAATATGTGTAAATAAAACATTAAAAATAACTTGAAACCAAATGTGCTACATTAATCTAACAATTCCAAGCCTCAACATCGGAATTTGTTTCCAGTTTCTTCGGATTCTTTATCCATTCCAAAGCCTTTGATACGCTTAATATCCAGACATCATCCATCTTTGAAATGTTTTCTAGGTATTCTTTCAAGACATCAAAATTATATGGTCTAGCAAGAATCCAATTCACGTGAAGAAACATACCCGCTGGTGCTCGGTTTGAATTATAATTAATATTGAACCTTTCCATCAAAAATTTAAGAAGTTCAATTTTGCTTCTGGGTTGATTACACCCATCGAACAAAGAACAAGGGTTTTTGTTCGTGTCATACCAGCGGTTTACGGGCACTTCCCAAAAGCCAGGGTATGATTCTGTAGGACATTTCTTGTTCACACAAGACTTGCCTGGAACGCCACCGGACCTTTCTTGTTCACATGCAGTCTGCAAAGGTGTATCTAGTGTGAATGGCCAGTATTGGTCCAAATTCTGATCACTGTCAGCACCCATAACTATTGAAGAGTCCCAAGAAAACCCAAAATCTTTCAGAACATCGAACTGTTTATTACCACCCATTTGAAGAAAAGGAGAACGAAAACCTTTAATCTGATTTTCTGGTATGCCGGATTTCTGAATGAGATTATTTTTTATTCCAATTATTTCCTCTTTGTATTCATTATAAGACATATTTCTCCAGGAAGCAGACGGGAACTTATGGGAGACAGAATGACTTGCCATTTCATGTCCTTTTTGGTACATTTCCTTTGAAAAAGTATAATTATTTTCACCAGAAATGAAAAATGTGAAGCTTATTGGACATCCGTTAGGATTTTTAAGTCCCAAATTAGACAATCTCCGGTAGTAATCAATGTTCCTTTTAGTGAAACCGTCGTCAAAAGTTAGCAAAAGTATTTGTGGTGTTTTCTTTCGTGACAAACCCTGGGGAAGTTTAGTTGACAGACATTTGCAAGCAGGAAGTTGACAGCTGTCGTTACAATTATCTGGAGGAAAAGTGAAATGTGATATTGATATAGTACCGAAATTAAAGACATTGAATAAAGACATTAAAAATAAAAACGGTTAAAATTGGTCAACCAATTTCCCAGGGAATTAATAGAAACCAAAATATATGATAGTGCAAATAGCTGGAATAGGTGGTTGTATATTCTACTAAATTTAAAGCTTACTGTATTCATTCGTGTATGCAAACACATATATAGACACACACACACTCACACACACACACACACACACACACACACACACACACACACACACACACACACACACACACACACACACACACATATATATATATAAATATATATACACACACATATATATATATAAATATATATACACAATGTCAATTAGATCCCTAGGGATTTTTGTACAAGTTGAAAACATGTTATATATACATATATAAATCTATATATACACATGTACATGCACACATATACACGCACTCCCATATATATATATATACACACAATACAAAGAAATAAACAGACACAAGGCCGTAGAAGAGTCGGCTAGGATGGCGAGAAGTATGATTAGTGTAAGCTTAACAGCAGTCACCATACTTCAGTGGTTACTCTACCGTAGGGAGTTATAAACAATACAAAGAAATACACAGACACATGCGAATACATACATATACATGAATATACCCACATATATCCCTGAATTTGTGTGGTGCCAACCTTAAACGTTGTTGCTCTATGAATAATAGGGACAAAATAATCTGAATGGATTAGATTGATTCAATATCAGAGCTATATAATACATTATAAAGAAAGAAGAAACATTAGATATAATATATATATATATATATATATATTGAGTGAGTGTGAAATACCAAAGATCATTATTGAAAGTCTCTGGATGATTTCGCAAAATACATAATATGTTTTATTGGAGAAGGTAAGATATTTTTCCGCAAAAATTTGATTGCATTGTCTTGTTTCCACTTATGTATTTTTTTTTAAATGTTATTTATTCATTATAAAAATTAAATGATAGCACTCTATATATAGTTGGACCCCCATCATCTCCTGGCAACCAATATTTTTAGACCTCATTGTCTGCCGCTATTCCCAGCGAGATAGATTATGTCTGCAGCGTGATTGTCCTTTTACCCATCATCCGGGGACTCGTCGCACAAATAAAAATAAAAATAAAAATCCTAACCAATACAATGCCCACTACTACAGTCATTTACAGTTCCCTAAACAGGAAACCTCTTTTTTAGCCATAATGAATCTGGCAAAAGAACTACAAAAAAACATTCTAGCCATAACCCAACACTACCCTCCACTACCACCATACTGCACAAACTCCCATTGCTGCCATTAACAAACAAACCCCACAAAACAATTAAAATCAACCACCACTCTAGCCTCAACATTTTTGCTTAATGCTCAAACCCTTCCACCAATACTCAAAAATAGAAACCCATCTCAATCCCCTCCACTTGGAAGCCAAAGTGAAAGTGAAGAATTTCAAAGCTATCCGTGCAGATCGCGCTGGCAGAAGAAAAGGTGGGACTGACATTTTTGTACATGATTTTTTTTGACAGAGACTAAGAACTTATTATCTAATGGATACTGTAAAGCAGTCACTGTGTACAGTAAAGCCAACAACTTAATAGTAGTTGGGCGCTATAGGCCATCCCAAACGCCTCTACCATGCTTCAAGGAATGCCTCAACAACATAAAATGTTTCATCCAACAGTGTCATCCTAGCAACATCTTAATGTGGACGCCGTTTCGCGAACTGTCATCATCAGAATGAGCGTGTGTTATTGTTGTGGCCATACATTTATTGTTTAATCGAAAGCGAAAGATACACTGAAATGCAGCATGCTTGGGGATCCATTTGTTGAAGAATATTTTATATTGAATTTGATATTGTCGTGGATGGTGTTGAAAGTCACGTATTTTTATAACCTCATATATGGAACTGGTTAGCACTAAGGTGTTGTTTACGTATCTCTGGTGTAATGTGCGTCGCCCAGAATGCAGGGCCTTTCGAACTAGATCATTTCATTGCTTGTTAGGGTAACCAGAGTCACGCTAAGTTTGGGTTGTATCAGAAGATCACTGGACTCTCGGAAAATGGTGCCTTTGGCTCGGAAGAAAATGCTGGTGAAATTGATCGTTAGAAAAGATCTGAAGTTTGTGATGGAAAGTCTTTGCAAAGCTGTGTTCTCCTTCCAGACGTTCTTGAGCTATTTGTATTGTCTCTACTGGTGGTATGCTGGTGTCCATGAATGCAAATTAGTGCCAGATACATAGTTATTGTCAGCTAATGTATGTGGAAGTGTTTATAAGTTACCAGATGTATTGATACGTGTGTTATAAGACGTTTGAGAAACATGATCAACAGTACACCATCTTCTGTGCGAGGTCTATATTGTTTTTCGCACAAGACAGATAAACTTTACCAACTAATAAATATCTCCCTATCGGCATACATGATCTTGCACATAAAAAGACTGACTACAACTAGAGATTAGGAGAATATGAGGAATAAAAAAGAGTAATACTTCTTTAGCGAATTTCTAAATCAAATTGAAAAACTTCACACTGCCCAGTATAACAACAAAACACAACAGACTACCCTTTTAAACATGGATCGTATAAGAGATAAAGAACTGATACAATTCCAAATAAAGATCCAAATTAGTAATATGCTGACTTTCATCTTTTCTTCTATTTGTAATACACAACATTTGTCTTCATTACGTCTGTTAGTTATTATCATGCAGTATCTTAATTCAAATTTTATGGTGACTACAATGGTTTTTGAACTGCTTATTGTAAGATATAAGAAAATAATTTCACTCACCTATTGGTATCGACAGAGATAAAGTGCTGAAACAAATGAGAATGAGCAGAAAACAGCATATGTTTTCTGCGGAGTGTCCCATCATTTTTCTTGAACAGAATATTCTTCTTACTAAATAGATGCGAGCGCTCTTTCTGCAAGAAACAATCAAATTTGTTTATTTTATATCGTTCGATGGTGTGAACATGTGTGTATGTAAACACATTGTGCGTATAAAAGGAATGCACATAGATAATTTGCATATTATAATTTCTTATAGGCGTACATAAGTATGCAAGAATGTTTCTACTTACTACGGGTTCTGATATATTCCGGATATTATGAGTGCTTAAGTTGTTTACATCAAATAACGATTTGCTGCCCAGATCCGTCAACGCAGTATGATTGGATAGCGAGGTAAATTTCTCGTCATATCAACTTAGTAAATATTTTTGACACAGAAAGTCGTGTCTGTACAAGAACTCTATTCTAAAAGACATCTGATACTTTCGGTTAAAATATTACCCGTTCTGACAAGTAAACATACTTTTGCACACATTTCAGTTTGTCGACGTGATCTTCATAATTAATTTAAAACAGTTTCAAACGATTGACGCATCTGCTTCACAAAATTGCAACAATGGCATACATTGATATCTGTTGACATCAAATGCTTATAATGTTTATTTTCGGTTCTTTTACTGAACTTTTCCGCCAATTATTTTTGTTGTTGTTCTTGTTGTTATTGTTGTTGTTATTATTCTTGTGGTGGTGGTGGTGGTGGTGGTGTGTCATGATAATAAGTACATATACATCGCTTCTGTATTTGAATTGTATTGTGTTGATTTTTTTTAAACTTTATTTAGATGTTTTGTGTTTGTGTATCAGATCGTATAGAACCATTACAAACAAAACAATAATATGAACCGAAATACATGCAAATTTAATGGAAAAATTAGCGTTAACAACAACAACAACAACAACAACAACAACAACAACAACAACAACAACAAGAGCAACAGCAACAACAACAACGGCAACAACAATAGCAACTGCAGCAACAGTAACAACAATAATACAGTTTTGCACATTTCGTGTGGCAAATGCCGCGTCCAATAAAGAAATTTGGAACATGGACAAAATCCAGTGGAAGAAAGTAGTCTAATAGTGGGAAAAAAGAAAGATAACATGGTTCTATTTGTCCTCAAAAGACAAATTGAAGAAAGCTCTGATCGATGTGTGGGAGAATATCATTTTCATCAAGTGAGGCAAGACAATCAGTACTGTATGTTTTGTCTTCAGCATAGAGAGCGAGACAAATTGCCAATCTGCTAGTGCAATGCACAGGCGTCCAAACGTTGTCCATGGGCCACCAGCACATTGTTGTGCATTGTTGGCAGGTGACATTACGGAGTTGATGAGAAAGGATATGTAGTCAGGGAGGGTTAGCATGTACTTGCAAGTCCATGATCAATTTTTGAAGCCACAATAGCACGATGTCATTCAGAAGCTACGCCCAATAGTGGGGGCAAACACAAATGCAATGAAACTGTTGATGTAGAACGTTCTAATAGTACCACCAGTCGAAGTTCTGGAAAAATACGCAGAGATCGCATCCTCCACGGTCACAGAAGCATGTGATACCAAACGTCTTACCCCATTCACTTGCGGGGATGGGGAGTAGCTGGAGGATAGGGTGTTGGTGAAGGCTGGAGAGGAGCAGTACATCTTTTCAAGGACCAGAAAAAAAGGAAGGAAAACAGAAAAGGCTCGATGAGCGAATACAAAAGGTATATAAAACACAAGAAGAAAAACCTCACTCCGTGGATGAAGGTGAAGTTCGGCTTTTAATGACTGAAATTCCAGGCATAGATATTAATTAAAGTATCTTTTGGGGTTGCTTAGAATACTCTTGTAAGCTTCGACCATAATCAAAAGACACATGCATCAAAGGTACCCCATCAGCTGTACCCCAAAATGGTGGTTAAACAAAGAGTATATTGAAATGATATATAGCTAATGGGAATGTTATATATTTAAATATGGTCCACTGGACAATATTGAGGGGTATAAATATACAAGTGAATGATAAAGGTGCTTAACCAGATCTCTCTCGATCTCTCTCTCTCTCTCTCTCTCTCTCTCTATATATATATATATATATATATATATATATATATATATATATATATATATATATATATATATATATATCCCTTTGTCACTCAAGGACATTCCAATCCCATCTAAGGATACCTATGAAAAATTGCTAAGTAGTATTAATTCATTTATTAAAAGAATAAGATGGCGTGTTTTCCATTATGAAAGAAACCGAGGAAATAAACCTTTAGATTTACCTCTTAATAATACTTATGGTTTGAAAGCATATAAAAATCCATGGCATAATGTCTTATTGGACCCTTTTGAAAACGATTTATTAATGCTCGTGAAGAATATTAAGTATAGAAAACCTTATGTGAAAAACAATCACTTCCTCAAAAAACTTAATTCTACTATTAAAGAATTTAATTAAAAAAAAAAAAAAGGATCTCTTAGTCCTAGCTGATGAAACCAAAAATATCTATAGCCTAGATTATAACACTTTATAAGGCTTTAATATTGTAAATAAATTAAAACTTGAGAGGTACACTCAACCTTATACTCCTAACCACCTAGATTTACTTTGAAAGATAATAAGGAGTAATTTAATACTAATCCAACAATAAGCTTAATATGCCCATCTAAGTCTGACATTGGTATAATTAGCGAAAGAATTCTAGACCAAATTATCCCCAAAATCAAACAGAAGGTCCATTTCAACCTTTGGGGGTAATACTAGAGATGTAATTCATTGGTTCACAACTATTGATCATAATAAGTCTAAGAAGTTTATTCAATTTGACATTAACTCTTATTACATATCTATCTCTCCTATCTTATTAAATAAAGCTCTAATTATGACCATGAATAATAGTGACTTAACTAGATCCCAGGTAGATGTAATTCTAGCGGCCCGTAAAAATATCATCGAATTTGAAGACCAATTATGGACTCGTAAAAATACACCTAATAATTTTGATATCACTATGGGGTCTAGTGATTCTGCACAGGCCACTTATTTATTTGGATTGTACCTTTTAAATGAAATTCATAAAACCTTACCTGAAGGGTGGATTATATCGCGATGATACCTTATTTATTTTAGATTATAAAAAATATAAGATTGAAAGAACTAAGAAGGAACTACATATATTTTTCAAAAGTTTTAACCTGATGTTACCCTATGCTTGGATTCTAAAACCTTTACACCTTACCATAAACCTAATGAAAAATATTTTTATGTTGATACTAATTCTAACCACCCTAGATCTGTCTTAAACTCAATTATTAAAGTTGTATCGAATAGAATTAGTAATTTATCTTATACTGAATCTATCTTTAACCAAAATGCTCATTATTATAAGGAAGTTTTTTTACGTTCTGGCTATAAAAATAAAATTAATTTTACGCCTAAAAACTCTTTTGCCGACTGTAACAAACAACCTAATATTATTTCACATAATATTTGTTTTTACTTTTGGCACAAGGCCAGCAATTACCCAGTACATTACTGGTACTTTATTTTATCGACCTCGTAAGGATGAAAGGCATAATATGGTTATGAAAAACCTACAAATATTCAAACTAATAAGGGTAATAATGTTATTAATTGTGAGAGTGAATTACATAATGATATCCTTCTACATTTCCCCCCAGTACTAATAAAAACATCTTAAGAATAAGAAAAGTATTGTGAATCAAAAGCATAGTATATGCACTAAACGTAACATCTGTAATACTAAACATAAAATTGAAGGTAATAATCATAAGGATACATTTATTAGTAACAAAAATAAGAAGAATAGAAGAAGGCTTAATTCCTACTTTAATCCACCCTTCAATTTAAATGTTTCTACTAATGTATCAAGAGTATTCTTCTCTATTATTGAAAACATTTCCACTTGATCACAAATAATATAATTTAATTACTAAAAACACTATTAAAATCTCTTACTCTACCACACCTAACATTGCTAATCACATAGTGAGTAGTAACAACAAGAAAATTAGTAAATATATTTCATCTTATAACTTGAATAACAATTCACAACCAGTTGATACGCTTAACAATATTGTACCTAAAACTTTTAGTAACCACTCTCATAGTAGATTAAATTCCAGGACTTGTAGGAATAATAATAGCAATTCTAGCATTCATATATCTAACTCTAATAACTCTTCACATCTTTACCCTCAAAACTGCTTAATCAATAGCTATAATTGTAATTGTAGGCCTAATAATGTATGCCCTCTTAATAGAAATTGCCTTGTTAAGAATGTTATTTATTCCTGCACTGTCACAACTTTCACCAAACTCCAAAACATATATCGGTTCTACATCGATTAGTTTTAAGATGAGGTATAATTCCCATCTTAAACTTATACTTTCAAGAACTCTAAGCTTAAGCATGCAACTTCTTTATCTAGTTTCATATCATTTCTGAAGAGTAATAATACACCCTGACTTGGAATGTGATTGCAAAATCTTCTTCTTAAAAACCTTCCAGTAAATGTTGAAACCTGTACCTTAGTCCCATACTATTATCTATTCTAAATTAAATTTATTAAATAGGAAATCTGAAAGTTTTTCCACTTGTCCTCATATTAATCACCCTTCTTTTTACTATTTTAACCCTAGTAACTAACTTATACTAATGTAGATTTATACCTTATTTTTTTTAGTAACATTAGTATCATTGCACTCTTCTTACATCCCCCTTCTGATCCCTTCGATTATGATTACAATCTATTATAACCACCCATTCACATTTAGGCATCTTATTATTTTATTATTTTATTATTTTATTATATTATTTTTAATAAGCCCCACTTATATTTGTATTTATTTTTGCTAATATTATACTATATATTAACCATTGCCTCGCTCTCTATTTTTTTAGTGGTAGTATATTTTCAATACTTATATGATTTATTGAATAATTAATTAACTAGTATAATTCTTTATCCTTTAATATTATTTAATATATTATGTATATAATTTGTTTAATAATACATAGCATTTTAATATACATTGATAAGTTATTCTATTTGTATTTTGTAAATATATTATTTTTTAAATAATTCTTTAGTTCTATAACCATTAGCCCTAAATACATTTTCTAAGTCGTTACATCTTGACATAATAAATATTTGTATTCCATTTAATAATTTGTAACTCTCTTATAAAATGTCTTATATGAATTACCTCCCTTTTATTTTCTAATTAGCATTAACCGTCAGTTAAGGATAAAATATACCCATATATTGAAGAACGGGGAGAGGGAGAGAATGGAAGAAAGAGAGTCTAAAGAATAAGATGAGAAATGAGAGGGGCACAAAGAAAGAGAGAGAGAGCAAGAGAAAGGGAGAGAGAAAGAGAGAGAGAGAGAAGAGAAAAGAAGAGGAGTGGAGAAAAGCGGGAATGATATGGATGGAGCAAAATATTTTTGGAGAATTGCGAAAGATAAAACATGATGGAGAAAAAATAAAGTATGTAAACTGAGAAATACAGAGCTATAGCATCGTGATGACCTCTTCAGCTTCGTTTTAGATCCACAAAGTTTCGCTCGGAAAAAAGGAAGTACCATGTATATAAGGCTAGCCCACGCAACAGAACCAAAATGTCAATCCTCTCCTTCTCTCCGTTCTTCCGATCAATTTGTGGTTGTATTTCAACCCTGCTTTTTGCTATGCCCATAACAATCAGGTATTCACACCTATCCCCGTGCTGAGATTCCTACTGTTTTATAAAAATTCATATACACTCATCGCTTCAAATCTTTTCAATTATTGTTTACACACGCACACACACACATACACACACATATATAAAAAAAATTATAATTTTGAAGAATAGTCAGACAAAATTTATCCAATTTTCCTCTCCTAAGTCCGTAGAAATCAACCAGATAAATAATCTATTAAACGGAGCTAAATTTAAAATGTAACTTCGAAGAAATGACAGATAAATGTTATCCATTTTCCCCTGTGATGAACAGTCAGACAAAATTTACCTAGTCTTTCCTGTTAGTCCGTAGAAATTAACTAGAGAAATAACCAATTAAACGGAGCTAAATCTAAAATGTAAGTTTGAAGAAAAAATATAGACAAACATTACCAAAAATTCTTCCAATCCCGATTATCGGTAGTTTCGCACGTACTTTGTGGATATGTCTAATCGTTGCATTATCCATGAAACTCCGAGCTTTTCAAGAGCCTCCCCCAGTTAGGACCAAGTTTCTAAAATGATCGCAGTCAGTAACGAATTCAAAAGGGATGAGAAAAATCACATGGCTAGCGGCTAAGATAGAGGTGTTGTGAAGGGTAGGCCAGTGGCGAGTAGGTTCATTGCTAGAAGAAGCAGTTAGTTACCGTCGAAAGTTTACTCAACCGTAAATGTAAGTATGCACACGTACACACACATATATACATATATACATATATACATATAACCCCCCCCCCCCCCCACATATATATATATATATATATATACATACGCACACACACACACACACATATATATATATATATATATATACACATACGCACACACATACATATATATATATATATATATATATATACACACGCACTCACATATACATATACATATGTACGTATGGGTTATATCGAACATTAATAACAATGTTCGATTCGTTTGTAAACAAACGGCCCGGTTTGAAGCTGTGCCGTGCTGGTGACCGATCGTCACCTGTTTGTTCAACACTGGCATTGAGGAACAATCAACATGTTTCTGGGTCATTACCCTTCACCAGGACTGTATACCTCTCTACCAGTCTGTTGAACGGTTGAAACTATGTATTATTTTCTTAAGTACACATCGGCTGAGTAACCTCATTTGCATACCGAGCGAGTTATTGCTGCCCTTGCTGAATATCAAAAATAGAATTAAAATTTTACTTCTCGCCCTAGCACAGCTGATTCATAAATGTAAGAAAATATTATATATATTCAACCGTTCAACAGACTAGCAGAGATCTGGATATACAGTCCTGAAGAAGGGTAATGACCCAGAAAGATGCATGTTGATTGTTCCTCAAAGCCAGTGTTGAACAAATAGGTGACGATCGGTCACCGACATGGCACAAATTCAAATCGGGCCGTTTGTTTACGAACGAATCGAACATTATTATTAATGTTCGATATAACCCATACGTACATATGTATATGTATATATGTGTGTGTATATATATATATATATATATATATGTGTGTGTGTGTATGTGTATATATATATCCGTGTGTGTGTATATATATATATATGGGTGGGGTGGGGGGGTACGTATGCATACTTACATTTATGTATCAGCTGTACTAGGGCGACAAATAAAATTCTAGTTTTATTATATTATTTCCTTACCTTATAAAATTATATGTTTTTTCACAAAAAAGTATTCTGTCTCTTATATATTCCATGTGCCATTACCAACCTCAATTTTCTCTATAACCTTCGTTTTGTGTAGTAAATTACACTTTTCATATATATATATATATATATATATATATATATATATATATATATATATATATATATATATATATATATACAGGTCAGTCTAAAATCTTTTCCTGAGTCCAACCATTTTCGTTGCTATGGCAATGCGGCTGGACTGCCGATCACTATATTTGATTTGCAAAGCTGTCTAAACGTATTGTTATTACTCTGGGGTACTATTCCCTATCGAGTGCTAAAGCTTCATACCGAATTTGCATTCGTTAGCTAGGCCGCAACCTAAAGCTTCGTTAATGCTGTACTAAAATTTGTATTTTAACTCCTAAAATTAACGATTAACTGATTAATTTAATTAGACAATTCTATTGATTGATTAATTGTTTATGTTTGTTTGATAACTTCTGGTTGAGTGCTTAATTCGGTTTGTTTAAGGGAATTCCATTCCTTTGTCTCAAATTTCGAATTCACCGCCAAAAGAGAAAACCACGTGTCTATAGCGAAATTTACTGCTAGAACACACCCGCAGAGGCTAAAGAACACAAGACTTGTTGAAGAAGTAAATCCTTTGTTCTGTCGTCAAAGACCATTAACTTGCAGACCCCTGCAAGCGGAATTAGTCGATCTCGGATTTACAGAAACCTAGCGTGGATATTGTGTGTTGTATGTGATGTATATCGTATGCTATACGATATGCATTATATGTTGCATTCGGTCTCCGCGCTATGTCCAGGTCAGTCTAAAATCTTTTCCTGAGTCCCACCATTTTCGTTGCTATGGCAATGCGGCTGGACTGCCGATCGCTATATTTGATTTGCAAAGCTGTCTAAACGTATTGTTATTACTCTGGGGTACTATTCCCTATCGAATGCTAAAGCTTCATACCGAATTTGCATTCGTTAGCTTGGCCGCAACCTAAAGCTTCGTTAATGCTGTACTAAAATTTATATATATATATATAAATGTTTCATTATTTACATGGACAAGATTGACATGCGCAGCTTTGTTGGAAGTAGTATAACTACTGGCGGGCGTAAAATCAGTCGGCTGGAATTTGCAGACGACATGTTGTTACTCAACTCGACAGAAGATGATCTTCGACTTGCATTTGATAGGTTTGATGCTGAGTACTGTATGGCTGGAATGAAAATTAGTGCTGCGAAAACTGGGAACACGTCCTGTAGTGCATGCTACATGTGAATGGGGTTCCACTGAAGCAGGTAGAGAAGATCAAGTACCTCGGGGCTGTGTACACGGGTGATGGAAGGGAGGAGGCTGAATTAAGTGCAAGATTTGCTAAAGCTGGTGCTGTAAAACGCTAGCTTCACCATCAGTCAATCAGAAAAGGGAGGCAAGTGTAAAAGCCAAACTCACTGTCTTCAATTCGGTTTTCATGCCAACCCTTACCTATAGTCATGAATATTGGGAAATACCGAAAGAATACGATCGTGAATACAGGCAGCCGAAATGGGATTCTTGCGAAGGGTCTTTGGAATAACATTACTCGATTAAGTGCGTTGCTCGAAGATTAGAGAGTCACTCCAGGTAAAGCTGCTACTTCTCCGAATTGAGAGATCACAGCTCCGATAATAGGGGCATGTGGTTAGAATGTGTCAGGAAATAATCGCTGGACAGATTTTATGGGCAAAACCAACAAGTAGGAGACCCAGGAGTAGACCACGAGCAAGATGGTTGGATAAACCCATGCACTTTGCTGGTCACGCTTTGGGATCCAGCCGGATCAGTTGGAGACGGTTGCTTCTGACAGGACCCGCTGGAAAGAGTGCTTGAGGACTCTGCCCCACGACCCTCTCAGCAATACGTGGACGAAGAAAAGAAGATATATTCTTGTTTGACCGCAAACGGTTCCGATGACCAATGTTCCAGTTGTTCGACCAACACAACAGCCTACTCGTAAAATTTACGTGCAGTGGCTGCGCATTCAGTCTCAAGAAACCCATTGTCGTGTACCAACCTGCCCCTGGTAAGCAGAACAATGAACCAAATATCTATGTGTATGGTAAATGACTTGGAGTGGCTGATCAGTTTGTCTATCTGGGATGCACTGTCAATCGATACAGCAATCCTAATGAAATTCCACAGAGGATTAGGAAAG
>OZ024740.1:149945078-149972578 GCA_964016885.1 Eledone cirrhosa
TTTTATAACATCGAGATGGGTATAACACACACACAGATTTTATTCGATTATTTTATTTTATTTTGTTCCTTTACCATCTTATTCCTTCTCCCACTTTGTCACTTTTTTTTTTAGCTAACTCCAACAATGACAACACTACCAACACAAGAATAGAGGTCAGATGTACCTCACAATAACAAGAACAACAAGTACAGATTGGCTTGCCTCAGAACGAATTTCTATAGACTTTTGACTGAGGAATGTTCTAACAACTGACCAATGAGAGGAGAAGAGGCCCTTTGACGCTGAAATTCGTTTGTTTGAATTCATATGACTCCAGTTCCTCAGTGAAATAACAACCCAACCAGGAACTGGGCATATCAGAATATTGAGAAAGTTATACACCTCAACAACCTGTGTATTTGTCTATACCACACTAATTCGGACTGCCTGAAGAGGTCACAGCCAAAGATGGCTGTCACCGAAATATATATAGCAGTAATAAACGAAGCCAAATTTTAAACATTTGACTTATTTATTTTATTTTATATATATATATATATATATATATATATATATAGGAACAAGTAAGACCCCGACGGCTGAGCTCAAGCCGTTTCGACGGCTAATTCTGTACTGAATGAAAAATTAATTCTGGTATTTAAATAGCCGAACTTATCAAGGGGTAATTCCATATATGGTCAAAGAGATAATCACCAGGATTGGTCTAATCACAAGTTAGTAGTAAATCTGTGATGGCAAGTTGGTGGGGGAAGGGGTAGCTAAACCTGCCAGTAGGAGAAAAGGGGAGAGGGGGTGGAGTAGACCCATTCATGCGTTGGTAGTGCCAGCTACAGCTGGGTGTGAGGTCAAAGAGGATACTGGGGAGGGGGAGGGGGAGGAGGTCGAAACGGTAAGTAGAACAATGAAAGGTAAAACTGTAAAAGGTACTGAGAGAGAAAAAAAAATATAAGCAAAATCTGGTTACTAAGACTTAAGTCTCTCGCTATTGCTAGGCTGAAGAAATACATAAATAAATAAATAAACAAATAAGTGAATAAAAGAATAGATAAATAAATTAAAATATATATATATATATATATATATATATATATATATATATATATATATATATATATATATATATGTATATATATATATATATGTGTGTGTGTGTATGTGAATGTGTCTGTTGACACCTGCAATCTAGCTTAAGAGAAACATGACAATAATGATATGTCAGGCACCCAATATAGATTTATAGAATTCTCTTGACCTTTGTCACTCTAAGTAGAGCTTTAAAGAATTAGCTTTTAAAGAATTTCCCTTTTCTTTAAATCCATCAACCATGACCGACCCCCAACCATCTTATAGACACCTGAAATATAGGCATTGTTAGCTTAAGTGAAACTTAAAAATAAGGCGTGCCACCCCAATTTGAACTTGTTTATAGAATTATTTCTGCTTTTGTCACTCTAAATATAAATTATAGCCTTAAACAATTAGCTTTTAATGAATTCCATTTTCTTTCAACCAATGACCTCCACCCATCCCACTCCCCATCCTCTCCTACCACCTGAAAAGATATAAATAGCACAACATTTATTTTGGAAAGCCAGATTCCTGATGATTTCTAAAGAATGAAACAGTTCTAGTCCTGTAGAATCTCATCTATATTAAAACTATATATATATATATATATACATCTCTGTCGTTCGCCACCCCCACCGATACTCCCCCACTCTCCATATTCGTGACCGCATGCGCGCATGCACATACATGTGTGTACATATACATATGGCTGTGTATGAGCGTGTGTCGATATGTGTGGGCAAGGATGTGCGTATGTGTTTTGTGTTGTGTGCGTTTATACAACAATATATGTGCACATATATACATATATGTGTGTGCGTATACGTATATACAAAGTATCTGTCAGACGAAGAGCGTCTAGCTATGTATCTTTGTAAGGACCTTGACGCCACCAATACATCCATCACACCACCACAAACGCCGCTACCATAGACAACGGCACCAATACCACACCCCCACACACACGCCAACCCGTCTACTGACAATCCACTAACCTCATACCACAGCCCATCCCACTAAGCAACCATAACCACCACCATATCAGCACATCCACCCCCACATACTCTACACGCCAAGGCCAACCCACCACCACCACCACACCACAGTCCATCTCATCCACCGACCGTCACCAACATCTCACCATCACACCCACCCCCATATCCTTGATCCTTCCCACCAATCAAAACAACTCATTTTGTCAAACTCTTGAATCTCTGACTTTACCACATAGTATGTATTTCATTTTCTTATAGCATTTTAAGAGGGTCCGTCGAGCTGCCGATTATTGAGTCGGGTAGGATCGATATAGATCGAACATTGAGCTGATCAGTGGCGAAACGCGCGTCACCTATCAATAAATGTAATGAAGGAATAATCAATCGTCCTTTTTATCCTTTCTCTCTCTATATATATATATAAAGAAAAAAAGATGAAATCGAAAATGCAACTGGAGTCTTATTTAAAATAATATATATATATTTATTTGGTTTCTTTACCGGTTTCGCAGTTCTTCTGCTTTTCAAAAGTAGAGTTGAAATGGAGGGTCTGTGGTTTTTCTCACATCTGGTTGGTCTCTGAATGTTACTTGTTTTATATGGAAAAAAGTGGCTCGAAATGCCAGGTTTTTCGAGAAGTAATTTGATTGGTTGGTCAATAATTATAATAAATTTCGCGCCAGTTCGCGTTACAAAGTTCTTCAAACAAGGGGGCGGGGGAGGTGTCACAGGTTGTTTTTTCATATATGAGTGTTTGAATTTCTTTTTACTTAAAAAAAAGGTGGCTCACGAAGGCTTTTTTTTTAAATAAACGTAATTTGATTGGTTATAAATGAAGTTATGGCTGTCTCGTGAACAAGTTTTCACAAAATTTTCGCGCCCTTATTTGGAAATCTATTCTGTAGCATTTTTAGAGAATTTTATGACAAGCAAAAGATAATGGTCAAAAGAAATTGGATGGGAGAATTGTTCTGGTTCAGTGAATATGGTTAGTTCGCTGGGGTGTCAGAATTCAGATTTTCTATTGAAGTAAAGAAAGTAAAGATGTGTATGTTTATTTTTGGGGTTGTGTGTGTGTGTGCATGTGTATTGGAAGATGATTCTATTAGTAGAAATGGGGGAGGGAGTTCTGTGTTTGTGTGTATATGGGTGTTATGTGTGTGTGTGTGGAGGGGGGGGGAGTATGTTAAGATGGAGAGAATATATATATTTTGTGTGTGTGTATATATGTGTGTAGGAAAGTGATTCTATTAGTAGAAATCTGGGAGGGAGTTGTGTGTGGGGTGGGTGTTGTTATGTGTGTGTATGGGTGTAATGTGTGTAGGAGTATGGTTAGCATGTTAAGATGAAGAGAATATATATATATTGTGTGTGTGTGTGTGTGTGTGTGTGTGTGTGTGTGTGTGTGTGTGTGTGTGTGTGTATGTGTGTGTGTAGGAAAATGATTCCTTTAGTAGGAATATTTTTGAATGAACATATTTTCCTTACTTATTCGTATTTTAACTAAACTAATCGAAACCATTGAAACAGAAATGCTCCAAAAGCTGGAACAACCATTAGAACCCAATCTACGAGATGTCCACTCAGTGAAAAACACCCTAATCAACATATGGACTCAAAAGCTCACGCCCGCAAATTCGCCCTTTGGAATCTCCTAAAAAATAATGGCAAGGCAGACATATATGAAAAGTGGCTAAACTCTACCCCAATCAACCTCCCCAAAAAACTCCAAATAAAACCCATCCCGAATGAACCAAAAAACCAACAAAGACTTAGGGAAAAGATGGCGTTAGAAACATTTTAAATAGAAATAGAACTGTTGCGATTAAGAGCCAACTCCAACGAAGAAAAATTCAAGTCACTCGACCAACAGATGGACACAGAAATCTCAAAGCACTCTGAAGGCCTACTCTACGAAAAAACCTTAAAACTTTGGAAAGAAAACTGTGGGGATGAAGAACTAACATCCCTCCAGCGATGGGAAAAAAACGTCACCTGGTTCAACAACTACGAAATAGACTTCAAAAATGAACAACATACAGGTAACCCATTTTTAAAACAAACTAAAACTCACACACCACATGCACAACAAATAGCAAAAAAGTAACAAAACATGCACAACAAATAACAAAAAAGTAACAAAACGTCCAACATACCCCAGCAAAACTATAACGATAATCCTAAACCCAAACCCAATACGATTCGAAGGGAATGGGAGATTATCCATGAACTAAAAAACAATACGGACATTATAATTAAGGAAGCGGACAAAGGAAGTACTGTTGTCATTATGGAGGCTGAAAAATATAAAAATTCTATGTTCTCTCTCTTACAAAATACTAATTACTATGAAAGAGTAAAAAACTACCAGCAATCAAAAACAATGACCAGATTAAACACACTGATTTATCGATACCAGGAAGACCTAACTAAAAAGGAATGCGATTATTTAACACATTTTGAATACAAAACCAGCAACCTTTACGGACTTCCGAAGATCCACAAGTGTAAAATAATTAACGATGCCTGTAAACAATCCACCTCAGCCTGCGTGAACACACAATACCCCACAGACCTTAAATTAAGACCAATTGTAGTGGGCCCACAATGTGAAACACACAGACTGAGCAACTTTATAGACATACTACTAAAACCAATTCTCAAACACATACCAAGCCTTGTAAGAGACGATCTGGACCTCTTAAACCACCTCCCCAAACATGTCAACAACGACACTATTATTGTGTGTTTCGATGTAGTGAATCTCTACACAACGATCCCACACCAATACGGACTAGAAGCAATAGGATTGTGGCTAGAGAAATATCCCAATGAGATACCTGACAGAATAGAAAAAAGCTTCATCACCGAGGGATTAAAATTCATCTTACAGAACAACTTTTTTTTATTTCGATGGCAGTACTTACAAGCAAATATCGGGGACTGCGATAGGTACAAAAGCCGCTCCAACTTATGCCAACTTAGTCATGGCATACTTAGAAGTCCAGATATATGAACAGTCCAAATCAAAATACTGATTGAACTTCCACAAATATTTATCAGAGAATTGGAAACGCTACTTGGATGATTGTCTCATTCTTTGGTCCCACACACTCGACCAACTGAAGGATTTCAAAAACTTAATAAACTGCATCAATAACCACATCCAATTCACAATGGAATACAGCCAAGATCAACTCCCATTTCTGGACATCTTAATCTTTAAAAAAGACACAAATATTGAAACTGACATACACTACAAACCAACAGATTCCAAACAATACCTGCTATTCACCTCCAACCATCCAAAGCACACGAAGACGAACATTCCTTTTAACCTAGCAAGAAGAATTTGCACAATTGTCTCCAATTATGAAACGCGAAATAAAAGACTTCAAGAATTAAAGGAAATTCTACTCGAAAGAGAGTACCCTACATTACTAATAAATAATGGAATAGAAAGGGCTAAAGCAATAGGCATTGATGAATTACCAAAACAGAAACAAATTCAAGGTACGTCCAATATTCTATCATATATCTCAACACACAACCCAAGAAATGCGGAAGCTTACAATACTATTCACAAGAACATCCCACTACTAAAATAAAACCCAAGAATGAAACACACAAAATAATCAAAAGCAAAAGACAACCGAAATCACTGAAAACATTACTCACCAATGCCAAATTACCTACCACAAACCCACAACCAACTGTCAAAAAATGTGGTCGCTCTAATTGTGGAACCTGCACTCACCTCATTGAAGGAAACACGTATACATTTAAATCAGGACAAAATTTTACTGTAAAAAATCACTTCACTTGCTCATCAAAAAATCTACTTTATGCCATTAAATGTAAAGGATGCAATGAAGATTATATAGGACAAACTAAACTCACACTCAGAAACAGAATGACAGTTCATCGCCAACAATTACGAGATCCAACCACGAGACAGATACCACTAAGCGCACATCTAGACATATGCGCAAGTAATAAGACACCCAAATTCCAAGTCATCCCATTTTACCTTTGCGCTAACAATACAACAGAACAAATACGAATAAATAAGGAAAATATGTTTATTCAAAAATATAGAGCAGCATTAAATATGGTTTAATATACATTATGTCAACACCATAACATGGTAACCATCCAATTAGACACATACACACACACATAACACCTTCTACTTTAGAAAATAAAAACCCGAACTAAATAAACGTTAACATACGTTTGCACTGACAATACAACAGAACAAATACGAATAAGTAAGAAAAATATTTTCATTCAAAAATATTCCTACTAAAGGAATCATTTTCCTACACACACACACACACACACACACACACACAATATATATATATTCTCTTCATCTTAACATGCTAACCATACTCCCACGCAGATAACACCCATACACACACATAACCCCCCCCCCCCCACACACACACAACTCTCTCCCCGATTTCTACTAATATAATCACTTTCCTACACACATATATACACACACATAAAATATATATATTCTCTCCATCTTAACATACTCCCCCCCCCCCCACACACAACACCCATATACACACACACACAATTCCCTCCCCCATTTCTACTAATAGAATCATCTTCCAATACACACACACACACACACACAAACACACACACACACACACACACACACACACACACACACACACACACACACACAAGCACACAAATAAACATACACATCTTTACTTTCTTTACTTCAATAGAAAATCTGAATTCTGACACCCCAGCGAACTAACCATATTCACTGAACCAGAACAATTCTCCCATCCAATTTCTCTTGACCATTATCTTTTACGGGGTCGATAAAATAAAGTACCAGTAATGCACTGAGTATTTGCTGGCCTTGTGCCTAAAGTAGAAACAATTATCTTTTGCTTGTCAAAAAATTCTCTAAAAAGGCTACAGAATAGATTTCCAAATAAGGGCGCGAAAATTTAATGAAAACATGTTCACGTGACAGCCATAATTTCATTTATAACCAATCAAATTACGTTTATTAAAAAAATCCTTCGTGTGTCCCCCCCCCTTTTTAAGTAAAAAGAAATTCAAACACACAACACACACACACACACACACACACACACACACACACACGCACACACACAAATAAACATACTTTACTTTCTTTATTCAATAGAAAATCTGAATTCTGACACCCCAGCGAACTAACCATACTCACTGAACCAGAACACATCTCCCATCCAATTTCTCTTGACCATTATCTTTTGCTTGTCATAAAATTCTCTAAAAAGGCTACAGAATAGATTTCCAAATAAGGGCGCTAAAATTTAATGAAAACTTGTTCACGTGACAGCCATAATTTCATTTTTAACCAATCAAATTACGTTTATTAAAAAAAAGCCTTCGTTATCCCCCCTTTTTTTAAGTAAAAAGAAATTCAAACACACACACACACACAACACACAACACACACACACAAGCATACACATAAACATACACATCTTTACTTTCTTTATTCAATAGAAAATCTGAATTCTGATACCCCAGCGAACTAACCATATACACTGAACCAGAACAATTCTCCCATCCAATTTCTCTTGACCATTATCTTTTACTTGTCATGAAATTCTCTAAAAAAACTACAGAATAGATTTCCAAATAAGAGCGCGAAAATTTAATGAAAACTTGTTCACGTGACAGCCATAATTTCATTTATAACCAATCAAATTACGTTTATTAAAAAAAAGCCTTCGTGAGCCCCCTTTTTTTTAAGTAAAAAGAAATTCAAACACTCATATATGAAAAAACAACCTGTGACCCCCCCCCCCCATGTTTGTAACGCGAACTGGCGCGAAATTTATTATAATTATTAACCAACCAATCAAATTACTTCTCGAAAAACTTGGCATTTCGAGCCACTTTTTCATATAAAACAAGTAACATTCAGAGACCAACCAGATGTGAGAAAAACCACAGACTCTCCATCTCAAATCTACTTTTGTAAAGCAGAAGAACTGCGAAACCGGTAAAGGAACCAAATAAATATATATATCTTTTAAAAATAAGACTCCAGTTGCATTTTCGATTTCATCTTTTTTTCTTTATACTTTCACTCGGTTACTTTTCATTTTGTAAAAACACCCTCACTTTCTAATATATATATATATATATATATATATATATATATATATATATATATATATATATATATATATATATATATATATATATATATATGTATATATATATATATATATATATATATATATATATATATATATATATATATATGTATATATATATATATATATATATATATAGAGAGAGAGAGATAGAGAGAGAGAGAGAGAGAGAATTCACAAGAATCAAAGCTACGTTCAAAGCATTTATTCACCTGCAATTGTTTCATCCAAACCTAGGTTTGGAGTCTTCGGACCATTTTTCAATGTTTGTACACATAATTGGCCTCCTTTCTAATGCAAGAGACATACAGATACATATATATATATTGATGTACAGTGGAGTGACATATATTATACTATATTATTTCTGTATAGCAATTCAAATTCAAAATCAAAATCAAAATTAAAATCAGGTCACTGATTTGGTGGGCCTATACTTACTAAACGAAATCCATAAGGACCTTCCATACCTCAACAGTGGTTTGTACGGCGATGATCCACTTCTACTTATAGACTATAAAAAATTTAATATAGAAAGACCTAGAAAACTATTGCACAAGACTTTCAAAAACTATAATCTAAGTATCACCATAGACAAAAACACTAAAAACGTTAACTTCCTAGATGCCACCCTCTACCAAGACTCTAAGATATATACACCATTCCATAAACCTAACAAAAAATTGATTTACGTAGATACCAAGTCTAACCACCCTAGATCAATATTAAACTCTATCTCTAAGGGAATATCCAATAGAATCTCTAATCTATCTCATGACGAAAACATATTTAGCAAAAACTCACAATATTATAATCAGGCATTAGCTAGAGCAGGCCATAATAATGAGATCGAGTTCCTACCTACAAAATCCCATAAATACAACATTATTTCGAACAATATGTCCATGAAGAAAAATAGTAATAAGAATAATAACCACACACACACTAGTACGAAGGGTGACAACAAACATAACCCACACCAGGGAGGTCGCCAAAATACCATAAACGGAAGCATCTCACCCAACATAAAAAACAAAAATAGAAGAAGAAATAATACATTTTTCAACCCCCCCCCCTTTCAATCTAAACGTCTCTACCAACCTACCTAAGGCTTTCTTCTCACTCCTGGATAAAAACTTCCCATCTGGACACAAGTACCATAGTCTTATAAACAAAAACACCATTAAAATCTTCTACTCTACCACGCCTAACATAGCATACCACATAGCTAGTAGCAATAAAAGAAAAATTAATACTTCCAACAAACTAAAACACGGCAGGGGGTAAACCTTCAAAACAACGTTATATCTGCAAACCCTGATATCAATAGTAATAATAGAAATAGCACTAGTGAAACCAATAACGCTGAGAGCGACAACCCCCATAGTAATAATGCAATACCTAGCAACCAGACTTCTACACAACATAATAACCGGCAGGTTAACATCCAAAATAATTGTAACTGGAGATCTAATAGAACGTGCCCTTTAGATAAAAACTGCTTAATCAAGGACATCATATACTCATGCACCGTCATAACTAGCAACTCTTCTGAAACCTATATAGGCTCTACTTCGAACGGCTTCAAAACCAGATACAATTAACACCTCCATTCTTTCAAAAAACACAGTCTAGCCAACTCCACTTCACTATCTAGCTACATACACTATCTAAAAACTAGAAATAGATCTTATACACTTAAATGGGAAGTGATAGGTAAGGCGGCATCGTACAAACCACCTAATAAATTCTGTAACCTCTGTCTAATAGAGACCCATACTATAATCTTCTCAAACCATAACCTCTTTAATAAAAAAATCGGAAGTGTTTACGTCGTGCCAGCACCGCTTCCGGCACTCCTTCTAAAACTTTAAACCCAATATATAACAATGTCAGACTTGAACCCATCACCACTTCTAACACCACACCTCAAGGGCACACCTTACACCACAACTCCACACACTCTGATCCACCCTATCTCGACACAAATCATTCCATCTATCTATAACTTTATACCCTAGAAATATCCCCATAAACACCTACTTTTGGTATAATTACTTCCAATTGCTTATAATTATATAGTGATACAATACAGTCTATATAAGCAGTCTATATAAGCTTTAAATACCAGATTAGACAATGAATTATATATGCAATTGTATTTATATGTATGGAGTGATTGCATTGGATATATATAAGATTAATTTATTAACATAAGAGATCTGTCTAACTTATATGTTGAGTGCAATGAATTATGTATGAATAGTGTGTGAGTTATATATGCAAGTATAGCTTGATGGATAGATTAATGACATTGTAAATGGGGGATGTTTTTGTCTGCCCTAGAGATGTATTTGGCTTTGTCATGCAAACAGCCATACACTGCTCCAGAACTTACCAGGGGTTATGTAGACATAATTCTAATAGGTCCCCTGACTTGTTCTGCGAGTAGACTACATTTGCAGTGAACTTTGATATAAAGATGTGGCTCTTTGTATGGAGTATTCAGTTGTAGCACTGTATGATAGGGAGTAATCACCTTTAGTACATCATGATAGAGTAGACTGTATTTAAAATTGGATATAAATATATAACCGTCTATAAACTGGATATAAATATATAACCGTCTATATAAGGGACTCAATTGAGGCGCCTTATAATGTATGTTAGAACAATGAATTTAGTTATGGAAATCAGCTAGTTACCTCCCCTTACGCATTAACTCCCCTTAATTACACACATGCTTCCGGATAATAAATCGCTGTAAATTCTCGTAGCAGAATCAACCTATTCTATAAATTTGGATTAAATAACACTGAGCCGCAATAAGCTAAACTAATTTAATTTAATGCATCAAACATCCAATACCGAATCATCGTTACTTATGTGATGGATGTAAAAACATTAACTTACTTTTCCTAAATGTGAAAATGATGGTGGATACGAAAACCATAACTTTCTTTTGCTTCTCATTTTTATTTTTATTATTCTGCACACATACTTTTTTATTATATACAAAAAATACCTTACCACTACAACCACCATAATACTCTTACTTACCCGCTTAAAGTGCTTGTATTACATGCAACACCCTGACACACAATAATCATATATAAATGAGACACACTTGCATGCCCCACGTGTAACTAACGCATTCACTAACTACTACATCTGACTAACAAACTATCCTCTTGCATTATCTGTGTTAACTGCCGAATGTATTTTAATTTTGTTTTAATTTTGTTTTAATTTT
Source organism: Eledone cirrhosa (assembly GCA_964016885.1). NCBI lineage: Eukaryota > Metazoa > Mollusca > Cephalopoda > Octopoda > Eledonidae > Eledone > Eledone cirrhosa. Next base: position 149,956,586 of record OZ024740.1, read on the forward strand.
AATTTTGATTTTGATTTTGAATTTGAATTGCTATACAAAAATAATATAGTATAATATATGTCACTCCACTGTACATCAATATATATATATATGTATCTGTATGTCTCTTGCGTTGGAAAAGAGGTCAATTAAGTGTACAAACATTGAAAAATGCTCCGAAGACATCAAACCTAGGTTTGGATGAAACAATTGTAAGTGAATAAATGCTTTGAACATAGATTTGATTCTTGTGAATTCTATATAACTGCTCTGTAGAACAACTGATGTTATTACATTGAGCTATTTATCTTACTGGTAATAAGGTAGTAATTAATTACTGACCTTCACTGTTTAGGGTTTAAAATATACATAACTATAAAAAGTTTTAGTATATACATAACCATAAATAGTATCCTTAATATTATATATATATATATATATATATATACGATATTAACGATATTAAATAAATGGAAACTATATTTATAAAACCATATTTATTTCATTATATATATTTCAGGGATATCATATTAACAATATGCTATGCCTTCCTCAGACAAAATACAATATAGACAGTTTTATAGATAAATAGATTTGACATACTGTTCAACATCGACTTGTATTTGAAAAGTTGATGCCAAATCAACTTTTCAAATACAAGTCGATGTTGAACGGTATGTCAAATCTATTTATCTATAAAACTGTCTATATTGTATTTTGTCTGAGGAAGGCATAGCATATTGTTAATATGATATCCCTGAAATATATATAATGAAATAAATATGGTTTTATAAATATAGTTTCCATTTATTTAATATCGTAAATATACTCCAAATACTTGTTGAGTACTTTTATATCAGTTATAAATATTTACTAGTTGTAACCCAACAATTTAAATATAACTTTCCATATGTATATATATATATATATATATATATATATATATATATATATATATATATATATATATAGAGAGAGAGAGAGAGAGAGAGAGAGAGAGCTCTATAATAATTTGCTTAAAGACTTGAGGGATATGTAGTAAACATTGCGTTATAGAAGGCTATAACAATGCAGTTCGACTATAAATATCAATAATATCAATAAAAAGTTATTGATATGCTAATTAGAGCTTATATTTTGGACAAAATATCCCTTTTCGAATGAGCTAAGAAAACAATACAGTGAGGAGAGAGTGTGTGTATGTGAAAGAGTGAATGACAGAAATTAAAAGCATGTGGGTTATATTTAAAAGTCCACGTGTAGATGTAGAATTTAGCTTTACTGAAATGTATTATTGGCTATCAGTGTCAATAGGTTTGACCTGTGGGTGGCAAGGTACTAGTTCAAGCATTATGTTGGATGATGATCATAAGTACTGACTATCTATAACACCCACTGCGCCTTATTCAATTTTTGTCGGTTGTTGAAGGTTGTTGTATGAGCATGTGTGTGTATGTTTGTTTGTGTGCATGTTTTCATCAAGATGGCTTCTTTAATCCATGTGTTATGGTATGTGGCTTTAATGGTGGGTTCAGGGTCCTTGTTCATGTCCCTACAGTTTTCAAGATGATTTATTTTGACGATGTGAGTAGAGGAGATAGTCCTTCATTCTGCTGTCTAATGGAAGATCATGCAGCCGATATAACATTCGCCCCATTTGGTGCAATAGATCTCATATACGACGTACGTTCGCAAGCACTTCATTGTTGTAAATAGTGTGTATAAATAAATATATATATAAATTTATAAATCATAGCAATAAGAGAAGGTACATAATGAATTATGTCAGATAATAGGGGATAAAATTCTACCCTGGCAAAACACATAAAAACTACGGATGGAGCGATATAAATAAATTAATAAAATAAATACCTCCACTATAACGATATACACCTGGACATAATATATACGTTATATATACACATATATTGGCATAATATATACAACACATACATACATATACATTTATGTATGTATGTATATATATGTGTGTTGTATATATTATGCCAATATATGTTTATATATATATAACGTATATCTTATGTCCAGGTGTATATCGTTATAGTGGAGGTAAGTACACTCTGATTATTTTATTAATTTGTATTTACCGCTTCATCCGTAGTTTTTATGTGTTTTACCAGGGTAGAATTTCATCCCCTATTATCTGACATAATTTATTATGTATCTTCTCTCATTGCTATGATTTATAATGAGCTCAGTCTCTTTTCTTTGAGCTCCCTTGATCATAGAGGACTTATTGTGAGTTTCTAACTCTATATTATAATTTGATATGTATATATATATATATATATATATATATATATATATATATATATATATATATATATATATGAGAGAAGGAATTGGTAGTTAACTTGAAGCATTGTATAGTGAGGTATAAACGTTTGAAGTTAGAAGGCCAGAACAATGCAGGTTTGGATATAGAATATAAGTGTAAAAGATAGCACTGACAATTAGTATTTTACCTTAATTGATTTAGATATCATGATATTTCGAGATAATATCTCTTCGTCTGAGGAAAGTATTCGAAGTGGGTTGCAATTATTATTAATTCTTTTTAATTGTAACACTCAACATTTGACAAGAAATACATCGAAACTGGTAATACTTTAGATACTGTATATACTTTATATACATTATAAAGCTCTTTTTTAAAAGAATAGTACCTCTCATTTGTTCAATAATGTCACTTTGCCGAATCAAAGAAAGGGAAAAAAAGAATAACAGACCCTAAAATATATTTTCCTTGCTATTTCCAACTTCACCTTCTCTCTCTCTCTCTCTATATATATATATATATATATATATATATATATATATATATATATATATATATATATAGAGAGAGAGAGAGAGAGAGAGAGAGAGAGAGAGAGAAAAGGTGAAGTTGGAAATAGCAGGGAAAATATATTTTAGGGTCTGTTATTCTTTTATATATATATATATATGAATAAAGTTAGTCCTTCATCACTGATCTTCCAACCATCATTGGTATTTCATCACTTTAAAGACCATATACCTCCGGTTGGTGCGAGCAACGGCTAAAGAAAGTCGTTGGGACACGTAAATAAGGGGAACGAGCGAGACTGTAAACAAACAAAGATAGTAATGCAACGAAAAGTGAGGAAGAAAGAGTCAAGTCCCAGATTTCCATGAATATAAGTTCGGTGAAATCGTGAACGAGAGAGAAAAAAGACCATCAAACCTAGTCGAAATGTGAGCAAGGAAGGAATTCCGCACAGGTCAAACGGGAGGAAGAAGGAGTCTAGTCCCTGAATTCGGTGAACATAAGTTCTGTGAAATCGTAGACAAAAGAGAAAAAAGGAACAACCAGCCTGGTCAAGCGTGTGCGAGAAAAGAATTACGCACAGGTCAAACGGGAGGAAGTAGGAGAGGTAGTAGCAGAGAGTGAAGGGTGCCAACAACTTCCAGGCGTCTAACAATGGCATACCACCCTTGTATGGGCTCCGCAAAGACCACAAGACAGTCGACGACCCGACAACAGGACCACCAACAAGACGCGTATGCGGAGCAAATATAGCTAGCAACTACAGGATCTCCTACTTCCTCTCAATGGTTATGCGCCCCATAATCAAGATGTCCCAGATGTATGTGACAGTACAGAGGACCTCCTCAGCTGAATCAGTGAGTGCAACAAAAACAAGAACCTATCCAACTGCATAATAGGCAGCATGGATGTGGTATCACTGTACCCATCCATTAACATTGATTTTGCTGTGGAAAAATGTGTGGAGATGATCATTGAGAGTGAGGTGGAGTTCTGCAACATCGACACAGACGAACCGGGCCTCCTACTTAGACTTACCTACGACACTGACTACCTAGACAGCCATGACCTTAGAGGTTTCTGCCCCAGTAGACCCATAAGAGGGAGACCCCCACTATAACCTCAATGGCTAAAAAGACTCCCATGGGAAGGTGGATTGGGTGGACCAAAGCTATACGGACCCCCCAAAACAATGATCAGGTAAGAAAAATGGTCGCACATGCAATAGGGGCTAGTATAAAAACTACCCTAAAGGGCCACATATTCAAGTTCAACGAGAAGATCTACACCCAAAATGAGGGAGCAGCCATTGGCGTCAGCATTGCTGGTGATGTTGCCAACCTTTTTATGGTATGGTGGGAAAGGAGACTTAAAGATCTCCTTAATGAGAGCTCCATAGACCTCATCATGTACTCTCGTTACGTAGACGATATCAATATAGTTATAAGAACAACCCCCCAGAGAGCACTAACAAGTTTGATTTAGAACGTAGCACAATGGAAAGCATCCAGCAGATAGCTAATTCCATACACCAGAGTATAACTGTAACTATCGACTACCCTTCCAAACACCCTAACAATAGACTACCTGTATTAGACACGGAACTCTGGATTCACACTATAGACGAGAGAGCCCAAATTCTCCACTCACACTATGCTAAACCTATGGCCTCCAAATACCTGATACTCAAAAACTCAGCAATGTCCAGTAGTGCTAAGTTTAATATTCTGATCGCAGATTTGGTACGAGTGATGAAGAATGTGTCTCGCATGTGCGACCCAACAGAAATGGAAAGACACATCCAACACTTTATCAACCGCATGCAGTTCTCTGGCTACAACCAAAGAGACAGAGTCAGAGTATACGAAGGAGCCATGGAGAAGTATAAGACCCTCATAGAACTGGACATGAAAGGAATTTTCCCATTATACAGGAGCATATCATGGAATAGCTTAGATAGGGCTAGACATAAGATAGGGAAAGTCACCTCATGGTACGACAACCAGAGATACCAGAGTGTCATGTTTGTGGACGCTACCCCTGGAGGGAAATTAGCTAACCAGTTTAGAAAGGCCCTGAGAAAGACCCACTTAAAGATTAAGGTGGTAGAAAAGCCAGGAACCACCATAAAATCCCTGATCAGCAAAACCTACCCTTTTAAGAAAACCCACTGTACTAATAGGAAATGTATCATATGTAAGGTAAACCCTCGGTTAAACTGTAAAACTAGAAACGTAGTCTATAGCATAAGATGTACAGAGGGTACTTGCAGAAACATGACAACAACATACATAGGCGAGACAGCTCGTAGCATAAGTGAAAGGATAGACCAACACTGGGGGGAACTAAAAGGACGAAAAAACGGTTCAGTACTATACGAACATGCCAGACAACAACACGACGGTAACATAGACAACATAGAAATTAGAATAATATCTAAACATAGAAATGACCCAGCAGATAGGCAAATCAGAGAGGCCAGTGAAATAGAACTTAGAAGGCCAAGGCTAAACAGAAAGAATGAATGGAATAACAACAACGCCCAAACAAACAACACTGACCTAAGAGAAGTATAAATAAATAAATAGATAAATAAATAAATAAATACATACACAAGCACAATAGCAACAAACACATATAAACACACACTAGTAAAGATAGAATACATTAACCAATACACAGTCACCCAATCACGAACACACATCAAACAAAACACTATACACATACGCAAACGCATGCGCAAAGAAGACAAAATAAAATAAACAAATAAATAAATATATAAACAGACTAAATAAAGATGGCGTAGAAAATACAATGCAACGGGAGGAAACAATAGCACCATGACGATGTAGCAGATGTGCAACGAAAGAACTTTGATAAACTATATATATGTGTTTGTGTCTATATTGTATCTGTATTTTTGACCGTTAGTCAGTCAATGGCAACATTGAGGACCGAATAAATTAGATTACCGATATAAAAGACACAGAAGCGAAAAGCGAAAACCAACCAAACAGTGAGTGTGTTCTGTTATTAATTCTGTCAATATTACACAAATATGACCCTCCCCAAGTATAACAATATTTGTTTCGACACACGATTTCATATCAAAAACCTCGCAAAACTATATATATTTATATATATATATATATCGAGAGTGAGAGAGAGAGGATGATACATACATCAGGCATGATGGCTGCCTCCTCATTATCGAGTATGGCCATTGCACGATATAACATTATTAATTGTTTCTACTTTAGGCACAAGGCCAGCAATTACCCAGTGCATTACTGGTACTTTATTTTATCGACCCCGTAAGGATGAAAGGCAAAGTGAACCTCGGCGGGATTTGCTATCATGCAATGCGTGAAGTGAAGTGAGGAAAGACTGTGCATTGAGCCAATCCCACTCTCTGAACGACAGTAGCTATAACCCGAAAGGAAGAGATCAACAGCATCGGTATCTACTTAGCCGCAGGTTTTATGTCGGAGTTATCTTAGTTTCCTGAGTTGCCTTCTTCCTAGACGAATGCCCTGGCAAGGGCTAGGGGTCCTCCACTCCCAGTGGTTTAAACGCGCGATCGGCTATCCATCCCGATTATTTCCCCGCGCATATGTCCCCGCGCATATATATACACATGCATACATGTATATACATATATACACATGCATACATGTATATACATATATACACATTTTTGGATGGCCGTTGCCTCTTATGAATTCTTCCGCCCTTTGTGAGGTTTTGTCTTTTGTCCTGCAGGGTGTCCAAAATCACCCTCCTCACCAAATAAACTTGGTGGGGTTGCCGGTTTAGTCGCCGACAACCCGACCATGGGACAGGTTCTACTGGGTTACATGTTACCAGTAGCATGCGTACATGCATACATACATACATACATACATACATACATACATACATACATACATACATACATACATACATACATACATACATACATACATGGTGGCTGCCAACTCGTTTTTGAGTACGGCCACTACTTTATATCCATGCAGGAGAACCCCTACCGATGCGCTGAACGAGTGTGACTTTTTAGTCCAGCCAGCGACTTCAAAACTCTGGTACAAACACTACACCTGTGACAATTATTGACACATAGTGCGGGACCCATGGTACCATGTGATGACAAGTGCAGAGAGATCTCCAGATATAAAGCAATGCCTGTGTCGTGAAGCTTTTATAGTGAGCAAAGGCACTGCACAAAGCCAGTCCCACTCTCTTAACCAAGATGATATTTACCAAAAAGAAGAACAAGTCAACATCATTGGATACCATCAAGGTTGCAGGTGTTATATCAGAGTTTTCCTTCTCCTAGAATTCTGCCTTGACAAAGGCTAAGGGGTCATCTAACCTGTCACATACATACATACATACATACATACATACATACATACATACATACATACATACATACATACAACGCGATCAGTCGCATATTTTGGCGTGGGAGACTATTTATTAAATTTAAGATGAATACTATCTCCGACAGTAATGCTACAACTACAGTCAGGTTGAATAACTGGTTATTCTTCTAACAATATCTTCTGAAGACACCTTTTTTTCGAATTCGTAGAGATATCCGACTAAATACATAATTCATTTTACAAGGATTTGTTACAAACAGCATGGCTGAATACAACATCAACAAAAAAATTAAGGAAGTACCGAAGACAAATAACATGGAAGGTAATCAAACTTTATTCAGTTGTAGCTACAGAAGAAACCGAAATTATAAATCGCATTTCTCTTGGAGTTGCGAACTTAATAATGATTTATTTAATTGTTATAAAATGGCAAAAAAACAATCTCTTCATTGGCTATATGAATAGAATGAAGCTACACTGGGACGAAATGCACCCAGAACTAAATTATTTCACAGCGAAACAATTATGCCAACAAGCGACGTTTGTTGAACGTAAAAATAAGATAAGTATTATTAATTGTAAGTCCCCCACAACAAACATGTTATCAACAACACGTGCTACAGGTCGCCATGCTACTAGACTTCCTAGCAGCCAGGTCGAACAGCGCCTTGAAACAACTATGCCTGTAAGAAACTTGACACCACCTGTACCATCTAAGTCTACCTCGAATGCTGGGGAAAACACTATCGATAATAATAACAATCGAAGAAATAATAATAATAATAATCGAAGAAATTTGACACCACGTGTACCATCCGAGTTTACCTCGACTGTTGTGGAAAATACTATCGATAATGATAATAATCAAAAGTATAAACAATTGAAAATTTCCCTCAACGAAATCTTCCAGAGAGAAATTAACTCGTATAAATATCTCTCTTGCTGAACGTATTAAAACGACAATGTTTAATAAAAAACCAAATAATGAAATATTACGTGTTATTGACGAAATAGGGGATGAATATTTACGACGGATAAAAACCCCAACATTTTGGCAAATCAACGCCTGTTTATATGCCCTAGAAACGACAGTGAAGCATTATCTTGGTGATAGCAGATATATTAACAAGAACACAACACCACCAAAAATACCATCATATATAACTAAAATAGAAAAAAAGATTGCTGACCTATGAAAAAACATAGGATATGTGACAATGCTCTTTACATGCAAACAAACACAAAAAAACCTTACTCCTCACCAACAAAGAGTAAAAAATAAAATAGAGACGATATTTGGTAACAGTAGAACCAGAAGTCTCCAATATAAGCTGATCACCATCAAACAAGAATTGAGAGCTGTTAGCGAAAAACGCCGATACCTGAAGAAGGTAGATGAGAGAAAAATGCTTAATAAAAGATTCAGACGAAACCAAACATCAGTCTATAGAGATATGAAGGGCAAAATAATAAATCTCACAGAGGCCCCATCCCAGAAAGACATAGATTCCTTTTGGAGAAAAATATGGGGTGAAAAGAAGAATTTCAACCAAGATGCAGTGTGGCTAAGAGAAATCCGAAAGAACTATTGCTCCTACACTACATCAAAAACATACGAAATAAGTGAGGGTTCCCTTGAGACTGTGATAGGAAAACTCCAAGATAAGAAAACACCAGGAAGAGACATGATTGTCGGCTACTGGTACAAAAAACAGATATTCTATCGGAGGTATCTTACTGACCTCTACCAACAAGTTCTTAAGATACACTTATACCAGAATGGTTGACATTAGCACAAACATTACTGGTCCCCAAGAAAAAAGACACCCACTTGGCAAAAAACTACCAACCCATTGCATGCCAGAACCAGATGTATAAGATGTATACAGCCTGCCTCAACCTATTCCTCCAAGATCACTGTGAAAATAATAACATCACAGATGAACAAGCAGCTGGAAAGAAAAGGGTTTGGGGATGTGCTGAACAACTCCTAATCAACAAAACTGCGATATCGGAGGTGCGAAAACTTAGGAGGAATATGACTACATTCTGGCTGGACTACAAGAAAGCTTTCGATTCTGTTCCCCACTCTTGGATGATAGAGGCCCTCCAACTTGCTAAAGTCCCAGACATTATTGTCAGAGCCATAGAGAGGTTGTCTTCTTCTTGGGCTACTATCGTCAGGTTAAAGACAGAGAGGGAGGACTCTATTTTCACTGATAAAATAAAATATTGCAGGGGTATATTTCAGGGGGACAGTCTCTCTGTGATATTATATATCTTGTCAGTAAACCCCTTGTCCTTTCTGCTCAAGAAATGTGAGGGATACATCATTGGCTCACAGGAGGACAAAATCCTTAACCACTGTGAGTGTTTTAGCGAAATTGATAGCTCTAAGGAGAAGTGGTAAAGTGATGGAGGAGTAGTAATTATTGATGTCGAATTGGATAAAACGGCAATGTTCCTTGTTACATATGCCGTTGAACCAATCAATCACCGCGAAAGAATTGTTCCACAGTGCAAGAGGGGCCACTTCTAATTTCAGGTATAATTCTATCAAGAATCCTTTTACTAAGTCTACCTAAATCGGACTTCGTAGGGTTAATAAGCCGAATAGAGGGGTTGTTCGGAAAATTGAATTTGTGATCCTTCAGGGTAAAGTGGGGAGAAATAGGGTCCAGAAGTTCAGTGCGGTCCAGGATGTTGAGATCAGAGGTGATTTTAAACTCAGCATCGTTGATTTCATTGATGACGCAGCGATTAGTTTTCCGGTAATCCTTAGTTACAGCATTATGTAGTAGTTGATGGTAAGTACTGCGCTCCACTTGATATAGGTTGCCAGTTTTGTCGGAATGGACGTGCATGGCATTAGAATCCTTAATATAACGAATTCTATTCTTCAGGTCCTGCTGGAAGGAATTGCTCCTATTCCGAAATTTGATACTCCGTATGAGTTCCAAGACATCGTTTTCGAAGGGTAGCAATGCTGGGTTACACGGAGGGTTATTATAGGTTATAAACCCCAATTTATCCTGATTGTTGTCTGCTTTTCGCTGATTATCGAAATAAAAGGCACGCCGACGCAACCTTTTAATGAACGCGTTTGTTTTCTGTATCAGGAGTTTTAGGTATGTTTTCCTGCTTGGTACGGGTATGTTCTTTGTAGAAATATTCAGATGTTGTTTCTGCATGATGAATATAAGTCAATAGAGTGCTCAACCGGTGTACCGTGATGATGGTCTTTTGACCATGACTAAGTGCGGCTCACGTGCTTGCGACAGGTTCAGAAAAGAACTCACAGCCTACTTTAAAGGCTTCAACCTCTCTATACAGGTTGAGGCCAACCTCTCGGTCGTTAATTACCTCGACGTTACCCTCAATTTATCGAATGGCTTGTATTACCCGTATAGAAAGCCGAATGATACGCTTAATTACATAAGTAAGCATTCTAACCATCCTGCCAGCTTAACCAAGAACCTGGTAAGAAACGTTTCTTTGAGGCTTTCCTGTCTATCTACTAACGAGCATATTTTCAACGACCATTCCACATATTACAATGAAGCCCTTGCTCAGAGTGGATTTGTCGATAAGGTAGCATATACAGAGTACCAGAATAGACCTAGAAGAAATAGATCCCGACGCATTATATGGTATAACCCACCATATAATATGGAGGTGGCCACACCATTAGCTAAGATATTTCTATCCCTTATTACGAAGCATTTTCGCCTACACATAAATATAGTAACATTTTTAATAGAAATACTATTAAAATGTCTTACTCTATGACTCCTAACCTTGCACATAACATCACAGCTTCAAATTTAGCTAAACTACCTAGCCGTAGAAACACGTGCAACCCTGTAGTTAGTACTAACTGTAATTGTAGGAATCGGGTTGATTGCCCCCTATCCGGGAAATGCCTCTCTAGTAACATTGTCTACAAATGTAAGGTTGAAACACCCACGTCCCATAGGGCCTACATAGGGTTAACCGCCAATAGATTCAAGCAGCGTCTTTACATGGATACCCATTCTTTTCGTTACCCTCTAAGAAGGAATATGACGTCACTTTCAGCTTATATCTGGAGTCTAAAAGACAACCACACCCAATATAAGTTACACTGGGAGATCCTAGCTAGGGCTAGATCGTATAACGGAAATAAAAGACCATGTGACCTCTGCGCCGCTTAGGCTCTGGAAATACTCTACACCACTGATCACATCTTAAACAAAAGATCTGAGGCAATTTCGGCTTGTAAACATAAATTGCACAAAACCTTCCTGTATTACAGCCCCACATTATACCCTAACGGATAGTACGATCTATACGCGGATATTTTACGTCTTTATGTTGTAGCTAAGTATATGTTATGTTTATACCATTACTTATTTGCATAGGTAAGTATATATTACCTGTATGTTTTGTGAAGGAACGTATACTTTCTCGTACGTATACTTGATAGTATATGTTATGGCGTATATTTTATATATTCTGGTACATATGCTTTTGGTTATGTGTATACGTGAGTTTTGCGTCTGTGTGAGTATGCGGGTTCGTACGTATGTAGGGTGTGTGTATATGTGTACTTCGTGTTTTGGTTGACGTACGTCTCCGAACATATGTGTATTTACATGCATGTAGGTATGTGTGTGCGCTTGTTATATACGTATTTATTTATTTATATACGTTTATATAATTATTTGTATACACGCACACACACATATTTATATGTGCGTGTATTTGTATACCTATGGCGAGTGTTTTCACGTATGCTTGTGTATGTATTTATTTGATTTCAATTACCTCTGTATTTTATTTACTTTATTCTTAACTCTGAAGCCGAGAATCATTCGGTCTCCTAGTTAGAATTTTAGTCTACGACTTCAGTTATACCATTTACGAGGTTTTGTCTTTGCGTGCAATTGTTCCCCACGTTCCACATATGACGTATTGTCTTCTTTTTTTCCGTTCATTGCCAGAGAACGTCTCTATGAACCACCTAAGAGAACATTAGTCTACGACTTCTTTTATACCATAAACGTGGTTTTGTCTTTGCGCGTAATTGTTTTTCACCGCTCCTGTTAATGACGTATTATATTCGTTTTTTCCAGTTCTTTGCCAGGGAACGTTTCCACGAACCAAAGTATCGTCTTCCTGTCTTCCTCCGGTTGCAACGTTTTTTGAAATATTCACTTCTGCGTTCACAGATTGACTTTGTTAGTTTCAGAAGATCCCGTTAAGGATGAAAGCAGCGATTCTTTGCTTAAACTTTAATCTCTTTTTTTAATAAATATATATGGCAGCGATAATGAGGGACAGAGACCGCTGGAGAGAACTCGTCCATGGATCTCGGGAATTTTACCCGCCTTAGATAGATATATATATATATATATATATATATATATATATATATATATATATATATATATATATATAATGAGTTGTAATAAAATGAAAACGAAATTTCATTTCTCACACTTAGTACGGCACTTACTTAAATGTAAGTATGTATGTATACGTACATACATATATGTATACAGACGTACAGTAGCATGCATATATATATATATATATATATACATACAGGTACACATACATATATGTACGCATCAGTTTAGCGGACGCTTATTATAGCGCCCGCTTTGTTCGTTTGTAAACAAACTGAACAGCTACTGTACGTCTGTATACATATATGTATGTACATATATGTATGTACGTATACATACATACTTATATATATATATATATATATATATATATATATATATATATATTGGTAAACGGAATAGAAAATGCTGACAAATTGTTCACAGTTGAAAAATGGTTTAATTAGGAATAAAAGAGTATTAGTGATTGTATGGGTTAGTATTCAGTTGTGGTTTTAAGTTTTCAAGTTTTTACCGGTTGCGCATTTCTAAATGCTTTTCAAAAATAATTTTGAGATAGAGTGTCCGTGCTGTTTGCTACACATACACACGCGTACATCAACATACAAAGAGACTTATATATACACACACACACACACTTCTCCGTATAAGACAAAAGCTGAAAAATATCTTTTGACATGCTAAAATACCCCCCATTGCTTTCAGACACATTCTTACTGACCATCCCTGCCACCACAAATTACTCTGCTATACACACACACACACACACACACACACACACACACACACACACACACACACACACACACACACACACACACACACACATTTGTTGTGAAAGAGTCATTTCTCAATCTTGGCGCAAAACCAATTTTTTATTCACATGACCTCTACCGACCAATCAAAATTGTTTTGACCACAAGAATTTTTGCTGGAGCCACTTTTTTAACATAAAAACAGTCTTGGCGCAAAATCAATTTTTTACATTCACATGACCTCTACGGACCAATCAAAATTGTTTTGACCACAAGAATTTTTGCAAATTGGAGCCACTTTTTTAACATAAAAACAGGTAGAATTCCCAAAACTAATCAGATCAGAGCAAACAGCACGGACACTCTATCTCAAAATTATTTTTGAAAAGCATTTAGAAATGCGCAACCGGTAAAAACTTAAAAACTTAAAACCACAACCCATACAATTGTATGGGTTGTGGTTTTAAGTTTTTAAGTTGTGGTTTTTAAGGTTTTAAGTTGTGGTTTTATTCCTAATTAAACCATTTTTCAACTGTGAAAAATTTGTCAGCATTTTCTATTCCGTTTACCAATATATAATAACTTGTGTGTTACACCTCTATTCTTTTAACATATTCTGAACAAGCAATGCCTGTGCTCGACCAATCCCACTTTTTCTGAGCATCGAAAACACTACCCGAAAAAGAGAACTTGCCAACTTTATAGAATGCTTCCGAAGCCATAGGTTTTTTTTTTCAGAGTTTTCATCTCCTAGAAAGGTGTTGTGATAACAACTGGTGACCTTTCGCTCCCAGGTGAAAAAAAAAAAAATACTATTTGGATGGCTGTTGACTCTGCTGAGTTCCTCCACCCTTTGCCGGGTCTTTTATTTCATCCCGCATGGTGTCCAAATATCACCCTCCTCATCAAGCAAACTTGGTGGGGTTGCCGGTTTAGTCGCCGACAACCCAACCATGAGACAGGTTGTACTGGGCTACATCTCACCAGTAGCACTCGAGAGCACGGCACAGCTTCAAACCGAGCCGTTTGTTTACAAACGAATCGATATAATGTTCGATATAACCCATCTCCTATATAAATGGCAATTTCTGTCTGTCTGTGTATCTGTGTATCTGTATATCTGTGTATATGTGTATAACCAGTTGGCGCCTACACCAGTGATCTGATCACGATGAAACTTTACACACATGTTAAGCTGATATTCAGAAACAGGACTGACTAATTGGATTTCAATAAAAATCAGTAATAGAACCCCTGAGGACATCTTTACAATAGACGAGGAAAGAGAAGATGTTTCAGTGAGAGAGGGGGAGGAGGAAATACTACTACTCTATTTTAAACCCTCCTTCCCACGACTCAGTCCTCCAAACGAGGCAACAACTTATTTTTTTTTTTTTTTGTTCTTCATGCTGTAGAGAAAGAGAGAGAGGGCGTGAGAGAGAGAAATAAGAGAGAAAGAGAGGAGTTGAGAGAGAGGGGATAAGAGGGAGAGGGGGAATGAGAGAGCGAGAGAGAGAGAGAGAGAGAGAGAGAGAGAGAAAGAGAGGCAATTGTGGCGCTCACCAATAGGCTCATCCATGGCGCCCTGGACCCTTACGCCCGAGGCCTTTTTTTTTCGGCCAGCCTCCCCACTCTCAGGAAGAATGAGGGTGGCATACGCCCCATTGCTGTGGGCAATGTCTTCCGGAGGCTGGCTGCCAAGGTGATCTGCAAATCCGTAACACACGAATTGGGTGAGGAGTTTATTCCGGTGCAACTGGATGTCGGCGTGTCCTGTGGCTGTGATGGGGCCGCTCATGCAACCAGGCAGTTCTTCAACAGCTGCCCACCGGAACCGGCATCCAGTGACTCCAGGCACCTCATTGTCAAGCTTGACATAAGGAATGCCTTCAACTCTTTACGCCGGGATCATCTGCTCGAAGCCTTTCTCAGCCGAGCCCCCTCTGTCTACCCGCTGGCCTACCTGTCGTATGGAGCCCCGAGCATGCTCCTTGCTACTGATATGGTCATACACTCGGCTACTGGGGTCCAACAGGGCGACCCTTTGAGACGCCTCCTGTTCGCCCTTGGCATTGACCACATCATCCGGAGTATCACGGCCCCTCTCAACGTTTGGTATCTGGATGATGCTACGTTGGGCGGGCCCGTACGGACGGTCTGCCATGACCTTCAATCGGTGGTTCCTGCCCTGGAGGGAATCAGCCTACAGGTCAACTCGGCCAAGTAGGAGGTGGTGAATGTCAGCCTCGATGCTGCGAGCTTTGCAGCCTCCGTCTTGGACGTGCGGTCCATTCTCCGCCAGATTCAGGTGATCCCCCAAAGAGGATGTCCTCATCCTCGGGTCACCGATCCATCCGCCGGCCATCCGCTCCACCATCAGGTCCAGGTTTCAACAGCTCCAGACTTTCACGAGCCGACTGGGCTTGATTGACGGCCACCCAGCTCTCTTTCTGCTGAGGAACTGTTTCGCCATGCTGAAGCTCCTCTATACACTCCGCAGCGTTCCGTGCTACACCCAGACATCTCTCCTCGCTGACCTCGATACTTCTATCCGAGCAGCATCCGAGGAGATATGCAACGTCAAGTTTGACGACATAGGGTGGCAACAGGCCACTTTACCTGTCAGGTATAGCGTCCTTGGCCTCCGGTCCCCGATCTCACTAGCTTTTCCGGCG
>OZ024740.1:149977578-150027578 GCA_964016885.1 Eledone cirrhosa
TTACACGATGGAGAGCTCGTGTATAAAGCTTTCGTACACCTCCAACATCATTCATCCATTTAAAATATTCAAACTATAAGCAGAGGCATGGCTGTGTAGTCATGGGATTCACTTTGTAACCAGGTGGTTTCGAATTTACTCCCATTGCGTGGCATCTTGGACAAGTGTCTTCTACTATAACTTACAGTTCACCAATTTCTTGCCAGTGAAATTCGGTGAGCGGAAACGGTAGAAGCCCGTCGTATATATATATATGCATATATGTCTTGCATATATATTTAAGTGTCTCGTTAGGATTGTGTCTGTGTCTAAGTCTATGTCCTGTAACTTGGCGGTTCAGCAAAGTGAGATCGATAAAAAAATAATAAGAGCATTTATGATCTCTTCACTGTGGGGCCCCATATTGGCCATAATACATGAAACCAGTAAAACAATAAAAGAAGAAAAGAAACATCTCTTCTTCGCCCACCTATTTTTGAAAGGGTCGTGAGGGAAGAGTCCTTCAACATCCTTCCAGCGGGTCCTGCCAGAAGCAACCGTCTCCAAATGATCTGGCTGGATCCCCAAGAGAGACCAGCCAAGCTCATGGATGTTATCCAACCATCTTGCTCGGGGTCAATTCCTGTATCTCCTGTTGGTTGGTTTCGCTCGTAAAATCTGTCCAGCGATTCTTTCCTGAGACATTCTAACCACATGCCCCTAGTATCGGAGCTGTGATCTCTTAATTCGGAGAAGTAGCGGCTCTACCTGGAGTGACTCGCTGATCTCTGAGATATGCACTCTATCGAGTAACGTTACTCCAGAGACCCTTCGGGAGAACCCCATTTCGGCTGCTTGTATTCGCGATCGTATTCTTTCGGTCATTACCCAAAATTCATGACCATAGGTAAAGATTGGCCAAAATACCGAATTGAAGATAGCGAGTTTAGCTTTTACACCTACACCTCTTCTTCTGATTACCGAATGCTGGATCTTGCGCATTACTTTACCCGCTCCTGCGATTCTTGCACTTACTTCAGTCTTCTACTTTTCATCACCCGTGTATTCGGCCCCGAGAAACTTGAACTTCTCTACATCCTTTAGTGGATTTCCATTCGAGTGCAGAGTCACTGCGCAGGCTTTATTGACATGCTGAAAGTCGGAGATCACTTTCTGTGTCGAGTTAAGTAACATCATGCCGTCGGCAAATTCCAGCTGACATATTTTACACCCACCAATCGTGATATCACATCCAACCCGGCTGCCCATGTCAATCCTGTTCATGAATGTAATGAACAGGAGAGGTGACAGTACGCTCCCTTGGCGGAGTCCAATTCCCACATTGAATGATTTCAATTTAGCACCATTTACCCGAACACAAATACTCGGGTATTCGTATAGAGACATCAGGGCAACAAGAAGCTGACCGTCGATCCCATACTCCTGCACAACCTTCCACAGCAGATCCCGAGGAACGTGGTGATATGTATTTTCAAGATCTACAAAACAAGTATATACCTCTCAGCAATACTCCCACGATTTCTCGAAGACCTACCGAAGTATGAATATTTGGTCGGCTGTGCTGCGCCGAAAGCCACACTGTTCATCAGCTAGCTTCAGCTTGACAATCGCCCTGCATCTCTTTACCTGGCATTTTACATAGATTTTACCGAGGAGGCATAACAAGGAGATCTCCCTGTAATTAGAATAATCTTTCTCGTCTGCCTGTTTGAAAATTGGGATTACCACTCCCTATTGCCATTGCTTAGGTACCTTTCCAGAGATCCAGGCCACCCGGAATACACGAGTCAGCCAGAGATTACCTTATCTATTTAAGGCCTTTAGCATCTCGGGCCGAATTTTATCTTCCCCAGTGGCCTTACCACATTTTAGCCCTTTAACTGCTCTAATAACCTCAACCTTTGAGAGATTGATCACCGCTTCCAAATGCACCTCATGTACATCAGAAGATGCTGTTGTGATCGGATTTAGGAAATCAGCAAGGTATTTTCTTTCCACCTACTGAGGATGCACCTCCATGAAATGAGAAGAACCTCATGCACGTTGCTGATAGTAGGTGTGGAGGAAGACTTCTTATTACGAAGTCGGTGAATGGTCTGCCAAAACACTATTTACCTACTTAAAGATGGATTCCAGCTTAACCCCAAAGTCGTCCAATGTCTTAACTTTGGACGCCTTTACTGACTCTGCAGCGATTCTTGGTGCCTCTTTGTACCGCAAGAACAAGAAGGAGGATTTATTTCCAAACCAAGCTTTGTAGGGTCCCATCTTTGCTCGAATGTCATCTTTGACCTTTTGATTGAAGCAAAGGGTCCTCACGCCATCTGGCGTCACACAAAGCTTCTTTTGGCCACAGCATTTAACAGCTGAAGCAGAAACTGCTGAGCTAAACAATCCCCACTCTGTCTCAGCGTCCTCAGTTTGCTCAGGGAGTTTTCTGAATTTGGAGGCAATATTATCTACATACCTGGACCTGACTTCCTTATCCAACAACGCTTCCCACTGTATCCTGTAGGTCGCCCTGAACCTGCCAGTCTTGTTGGCTTTTTTTGTTTTAATTAGTCTCAAGCTGCAGATAACTAGATATTGATCAGGTGACAGCTCAACCCCTTTCTTATCACGAACATCCAGCACAGAATCGAAGAGATCAGAGATAGTAACAAAATCAATTATTGATCTCAGTCCCTGATTCCCCTTATACCATGAATATTTATGGATATCTCTGCGCCGGAAGATGGTATTTTTAATTGAGAGTCCTTTGCTAAAACAGAAATATAATAAGTCTAATAAGAAAAGAAACATAAAAACTTTATTTTGTCGGTTTATTTTTTAGTTTTTCTTACTTGTTTATTTCTTTTACCTTTTTGTCGCGAAAGTATTGAGTGTTACTAGCTCTTTTCAGGACCCCCGTCACTGTTTGGAGAAACGAAGGTATCCTCAAAACCGTGACACGGTCAGAATACATGCAACAAAATGAAATAGGTCAAAGGCACCTAAATGCACAGTAGTGGTGTTATCCTGAACGACAAATTAATCTACCTTTCAAGTGGACCAAATACAACACTGTATCGCATTGGATGCTCTAACAATTTACTACCTTCAGCCTGTGCTTTATTTCATCTACCTCGAATTAATGAAAGACAAAGATAACTTCAAAGGAATTCGAAGTCATAACACAGAAAGTGAGAATAAATAACGCAATAGACCGCAAATCTTTTAAATGATGACCCACCCTACTACGTCTCAGTTCCTATTAACGTCATTGACGGTGTAATAAATCCCCGAAAATTGTTTACAATATCTTATTCAGCAATTTAAAAATATGTCGTTAATATTTTCCTCACTAGATGTTCACTCTTTCAGTCAAATTTTCAAAGAATCAGAACAAATACACAAATTCACTGTTATTAGTTTCTTGTTTACGTCTCTACTATCGGTAAACATGTCTGTTAATGATTAGTTTGATTTGGAAGTTTTTTTTTGTTTTTTTTAATGTTGCTTTAATATTAAATACGCAGCATTAGTTTTTATTCAAGATGACGTATAGAGATTCAAGTATAGATTGTACAAAACTTGAAATTAGTTATGAAATGGAAAACGAAATGCAATAAAAAATATACCTGCACATACACAAAGACAAAGGAGCACAGTTTCCTTCGGATATTCGCTATAATTACTGGGTACAACAGAGATTTTTCGTTTGTTAAAATAATAATACCGTTGGCTCAATTTTTTCCTCCTATCATTTAACAAATAATAGGAAATAGTAGCCAAATTTATTTGTTTTAATACCGAAAGAAACTATTGCTTATAAAAGTGAAGCTACCTTTATCACGGAAATATTTGGTGATCATTTTTCCTCCGATTATTTGTTAATTAGTAAGAGGCTTTTTAACGGAGTACGCGTATTTATTTATAGAACATGATCAGTAGGATCGTTTTATATTTCTCTGTCTGTCTGTCCGACAGTGGAAACACGTGCGTAGAAAGAGAGTGAGAGTGAAAGAAAGAGACAGACCTCGAGAGAGGGATAGCGGGAGGGAGAGAGAGAGAGTGAATAGACGCTAAAACACGTGCTACAGAAACATTACCTTCCCCTCTCCACTGACTTTGGTGACTGAGGACGAGGGAATCGTGCTGAGCGCGTCATAATGACGTAATGCAGACAGCCAGAGATACAGACAGATATTATAAGGGCGCAACGTTATATCTATGTATCTATCTAAAAAGAAAGACTAAGAATTATATAGAGAGAACGCTAAATCGCCTAATGCGGTCCCTAGGGCATTGAAAATTTGAAATAATTTTTGCTCAAAACACTCACAGGACCATAAGTATTACATGTCTAAAGTTTGAAAACAATCGGTTGGGTGGTTCTCAAGTTTTAGTGACCTGACAGACAGACAGACATTCTCTGTTTTAGATATATAGACTAGCTGAAACCCCCCCCCCCCCCCGAGTGGTTTTCTGCTAGTCTATATATATAAAACAGAGGATGTCTGTCTGTGTGTCTGTTTCCCTAAAACTCGAGAAGTACCCAACCGTTTTTTTTCAAACTTTACACATGTAACCCGTATGGCCCCGGAAGTGTTTGGAGCAAAAAAGAATTTCAAATTATTCTGACCTAGGGATCAAATTAGTGAAGTGGCCAATGTCTGTACATAATGAGGGAGTGAGAGGGGAGAGAAAGAAACGGAGAGGCGAAATGAAGAAGTGGCTCTCTACTCCTCCTCTTCCTTCTCCCCATTCGTCACAGCGTTTTTCGATGGAGGGGAGAAATGTGAACGAGTTACAGAGAGAAAGAGTGAGAGTGAAAGAAACAGACAGACTAAAAGAGGGGGGTAGTGGGAGAGAGAGGGAGAGAGACGCTGGAAGAAGGGAAGGAAAGCTATATCTCTTGCTGTCTGCATTATGATACATATATACATACTCACACACTGATCGCGTCATAATGACGTAATGCAGACAGTCAGACATACAGACAGATATTATAAGGGCGCAACGTTATATCTATGTATCTATCTAAAAAGAAAGACTAAGAATTATAGAGAGAGATCGCTAAATCGCCTAATGCGGTCCCTAGGGCATTGAAAATTTGAAATATTTTTTGCTCAAAACACTCATAGGACCATAAATATTGCATGTGTAAAGTTTGAAAACAATCGGTTGGGTGGTTCTCAAGTTTTAGTGAGCTGACAGACAGACATTCTCTGTTTTAGATATATACATATATATATAATTATATATTCGTGTACAGATATTTTTGCACAATAACAAAATATAAATAAAAGTATTTATTTCACGAGGCTCAATAAGGATAAATATATATCAAATATATAAGAGCCCTAGAGCAAATCCCGAGTAACGCCGGGCCATTCTGCTAGTCTACTTATATATATAACCACCAATTTCTCTGTGTCTGTCCGACAGTGGAAACACGTGCGTAGAGAGAGAGTGAGAGTGAAAGAAAGAGACAGACTACGAGAGGGGGATAGCGGGAGGGAGAGAGGGAGAGAGAGAGAGAGTGAATAGACGCTAAAACACGTGCTACAGAAACATTACCTTCCCCTCTCCACTGACTTTGGTAACTGAGGCCGAGGGAATCGCGCTGAGCGCATCATAATGACGTAATGCAGACAGATATTATAAGGGCGCAACGTTATATCTATGTATCTATCTAAAAAGAAAGACTAAGAATTATATAGAGAGAACGCTAAATCGCCTAATGCGGTCCCTAGGGCATTGAAAATTTGAAATAATCTTTGCTCAAAACACTCACAGGACCGTAAGTATTACATGTCTAAAGTTTGAAAACAATCGGTTGGATGGTTCTCAAGTTTTAGTGAGCTGACAGACAGACAGACATTCTCTGTTTTAGATATATAGACTAGCAGAAAACCGCCCCCCGTGTGGTTTTCTGCTAGTCTATTTATTAATTTGAAGAACGTCAGTATTATGTGTGTCATAATTCTCGATTATCATTGGTTCATAGGTTTCAAACGACTCCGCCCACCTCAACGACACCAAACTGAAAGTAATATACATAATGCCAATGAGGGAGTGAGATGGGAGAGTGTGAACGCTGTGTTCAATAACTATTAACATGTGTGCGTGTGTATGTACGTGCGCGTATGTTTATGTGTGTGTGCGTGCGTGCAGCGTTCCACAGAAAGTAAAAACTACCAACATGTGTGAGTGTGTGCGTGTGTAAGTTTGCGTGCGTGTGCGCGTTTCCATGCGTGTATGTGTGTGGCGTTCCACAATCGCCATGCAGTTTATCTGTCTGTGTGCCTGTCTGTCAGTCTAACATACACAGAGTTGTGAAGGGAGTAAATAGGGACCTTTCTTTACATTGACGGACATTTTTTATATTTATTATTGTTTCATTTTTTATACACTATGTATATGTGTCAGTGTAGAGACTTGTGTGTGTGTGTGTGTGTGTGATGTGTGAGGAAATAACAGGGGAAGGAAAGCCATAATTATTAACACAGAGTTGTGAAGGGAGTAAATAGGGATATTTCTTTACATTGACGGATATCGTTTATATTTATTATTGTGTCATTTTTTGACAATTGCTTGAAATGAACACTGATAATAAAAGCAATTCGCTTTATCAAACAGTGAACTACAGCGGCGACGGCGTGCAGCCAGCAATGAAGAAAAACGGGCCGAGCAGCGCCATCGGAACGCCGAACTTCAGAGGCGAAGACGAGCCGCCATGAATGAAGAGGGGCTGGCTGATCAACGCCAACGAAACACTGGAGCCAAGCAGCGACGGCGTGCTGCGATGGTTGAAGACGAACTGGCTGAGATTCATCAGCAGATGGCCAGAATTCAGCAGCAACGGCGTGCTGCGATGGATGAAGAAGAGCTGGCTCAACAGCGCCAGCGCAATACAGAAGTTCAGAGTATGTGTCGCCAAAGTGCTCCTCATTCCAGTAAAGAGGTTAGAAGGCGAACGAATGATATTAAAAATGGATTATAGGAACCGTGTCATTTTCAGATTGGTGGACGAACAGAGTGTCCACATTGTGGAGCATTGCTTTGGAGGCACGAAAAGACGTGGGCCACAATGTGCTGTCATAAAAGAGCAGTTCAACTAGAATCCTTGCGAATGCCGGGTGATGAGGAGTAACGGGAGTTTAAAATACTAAGTATGTGAGGTGATCAAGGAGACCGAGGTAGATATATGCATACATGCACACACACACACACACACACACACACACACACATATATATATATATATATATATATATATATATATATATATGTGTGTGTGTCTGTGTGTGTGTGTGTGTGTGTGTGTGTGTGTGTGTGTGTGTGTGTGTGTGTGTATGCATATATATATATACATATATATATATATATGTATGCATATATATATATATATATATGAAAGGATTAAAAAGGAGATTATAGACCGTTAGAACATGTCTATACAAAAGCACCTACGTACGTTTCGCCGGAAAGGGGCTTCTCAAGGGCATACAAATCTAGAGAGTGTTCAGTACAGAACTCAGAAGGGGTTTTAAGATGATAATCACATCAAAATTCATTCTTGATTCAAACAGTCATGTCTGTTTGAACACTCTGTACTGAACACTCTCTGTACTGAACACTCTCTGTACTGAACACTCTCTGTACTGAACACTCTCTGTACTGAACACTCTCTGTACTGAACACACTATGTACTGAACACTCTCTGTACTGAACACTCTCTGTACTGAACACTCTCTGTACTGAACACTCTCTGTACTGAACACTCTCTGTACTGAACACTCTGTACTGAACACTCTCTGTACTGAACACACTCTGTACTGAACACTCTCTGTACAGAACACTTTCTGTACTGAACACTCTCTGTACTGAACACTCTCTGTACTGAACACTCTGTACTGAACACTCTCTGTACTGAACACACTCTGTACTGAACACACTCTGTACTGAACACTTTCTGTACTGAACACACTCTGTACTGAACACTCTCTGTACTGAACACACTCTGTACTGAACACACTCTGTACTGAACACACTCTGTACTGAACACACTCTGTACTGAACGCTCTCTGTACTGAACACACTCTGTACTGAACACTCTCTGTACTGAACACACTCTGTACTGAACACACTCTGTACTGAAAACTCTCTGTACTGAACACACTATGTACTGAACACTCTCTGTACTGAACACTCTCTGTACTGAACACTCTCTGTACTGAACACTCTCTGTACTGAACACACTCTGTACTGAACACTCTGTACTGAACACTCTCTGTACTGAACACTCTCTGTACTGAACACTCTCTGTACTGAATACTCTTTGTACTGAACACTCTCTGTACTGAACACTCTCTGTACTGAACACTCTCTGTACTGAACACTCGCTGTACTGAACACTCTCTGTACAGAACACTCTCTGTACTGAACACTCTCTGTACTGAACACTCTCTGTACTGAACACTCTCTGTACTGAACACACTCTGTACTGAACACTCTGTACTGAACACTCTGTACTGAACACTCTCTGTACTGAACACTCTCTGTACTGAACACTCTGTACTGAACACTCTCTGTACTGAACACTCTGTACTGAACACTCCCTGTACTGAACACTCTGTACTGAACACTCTCTGTATTGAAAACTCTCTGTACTGAACACTCTCTGTACTGAACACTCTCTTTACTGAACACTCTCTGTACTGAACACTCTCTGTACTGAACACTCTCTGTACTGAACACTCTCTGTACTGAACACACTCTGTACTGAACACTCTCTGTACTGAACACTCTGTACTGAACACTCTCTGTACTGAACACACTCTGTACTGAACACTCTGTACTGAACACTCTGTACTGAACACTCTCTGTACTGAACACTCACTGTACTGAACACTCTCTGTACTGAACACTATCTGTACTGAACACTCTTTGTACTGAACACTCTCTGTACTGAACACTCTCTGTACTGAACACTCTCTGTACTGAACACTCTCTGTACTGAACACTCTCTGTACAGAACACTCTCTGTACTGAACACTCTCTGTACTGAACACTCCCTGTACAGAACACTCTCTGTACTGAACACTCTGTACTGAACACTCTCTGTACTGAACACTCTCTGTACTGAACACTCTGTACTGAACACTCTCTGTACTGAACACTCTGTACTGAACACTCTCTGTACTGAACACTCTCTGTACTGAACACTCTCTGTATTGAACACTCTCTGTACTGAACACTCTGTACTGAACACTCTCTGTACAGAACACTCTCTGTACTGAACACTCTCTGTACTGAACACTCTCTGTACTGAACACTCTCTGTACTGAACACTCTCTGTACTGAACACACTATGTACTGAACACTCTCTGTACTGAACACTCTCTGTACTGAACACACTCTGTACTGAACACTCTCTGTGCTGAACACTCTGTACTGAACACTCTCTGTAATGAACACTCTCTGTACTGAACACACTCTGTACTGAACACTCTCTGTACTGAACACTCTGTACTGAACACTCTCTGTACTGAACACTCTCTGTACTGAACACTCTCTGTACTAAACACTCTCTGTACTGAACACTCTGTACTGAACACTCTCTGTACAGAACACTCTCTGTACTAAACACTCTCTGTACTGAACACTCTCTATACTGAACACTCTCTCTACTGAACACTCTGTACTGAACACTCTCTGTACTGAACACTCTCTGTACTGAACACTCTCTGTACTGAACACTCTCTGTACTGAACACTCTGTACTGAACACTCTCTGTACTGAACACTCTCTGTACTGAACATTCTCTGTACTGAACACTCTCTGTACTGAACACTCTCTGTACTGAACACTCTCTGTACTGAACACTCTCTGTACTGAACACTCTCTGTACTGAACACTCTGTACTGAACACTCTCTGTACTGAACACTCTCTGTACTGAACACTCTGTACTGAACACTCTCTGTACTGAACACTCTCTGTACTGAACACTCTCTGTACTGAACACTCTCTGTACTGAACACTCTCTGTACTGAATACTCTTTGTACTGAACACTCTCTGTACTGAACACTCTCTGTACTGAACACTCTCTGTACTGAACACTCTCTGTACTGAACACTCTCTGTACAGAACACTCTCTGTACTGAACACTCTCTGTACTGAACACTCTCTGTACTGAACACTCTCTGTACTGAACACACTCTGTACTGAACACTCTGTACTGAACACTCTGTACTGAACACTCTCTGTACTGAACACTCTCTGTACTGAACACTCTGTACTGAACACTCTATGTACTGAACACTCTGTACTGAACACTCCCTGTACTGAACACTCTGTACTGAACACTCTCTGTATTGAACACTCTCTGTACTGAACACTCTCTGTACTGAACACTCTCTTTACTGAACACTCTCTGTACTGAACACTCTCTGTACTGAACACTCTCTGTACTGAACACTCTCTGTACTGAACACACTCTGTACTGAACACTCTCTGTACTGAACACTCTGTACTGAACACTCTCTGTACTGAACACACTCTGTACTGAACACACTCTGTACTGAACACTCTCTGTACTGAACACTCTCTGTACTGAACGCTCTGTACTGAACACTCTCTGTACTGAACACTCTCTGTACTGAACACTCTCTGTACTGAACACTCTCTGTACTGAACACTCTCTGTACTGAACACTCTCTGTACTGAACACTCTCTGTACTGAATACTCTCTGTACAGAACACTCTCTGTACTGAACACTCTCTGTACTGAACACTCTCTGTACAGTACACTCTCTGTACAGAACACTCTCTGTACTGAACACTCTCTGTACTGAACACTCTCTGTACTGAACACTCTCTGTACAGAACACTCTCTGTACTGAACACTATCTGTACTGAACACTCTCTGTACTGAACACTCTCTGTACTGAACACTCTCTGTACTGAACACTCTGTACTGAACACTCTGTACTGAACACTCTCTGTACTGAACACTCTCTGTACTGAACTCTCTCTGTACTGAACACTCTGTACTGAACACTCTCTGTACTGAACACTCTTTGTACTGAACACTCTCTGTACTGAACACTCTCTGTACTGAACACTCTGTACTGAACACTCTCTGTACTGAACACTCTATGTACTGAACACTCTCTGTACTGAACACTCTCTGTACTGAACACTCTGTACTGAACACACTCTGTACTGAACACTCTCTGTACTGAACACTCTCTGTACTGAACACTCTCTGTACTGAACACTCTGTACTGAACACTCTCTGTACTGAACACTCTCTGTACTGAACACTCTCTGTACAGAACACTCTCTGTACTGAACACTCTCTGTACTGAACACTCTCTGTACTGAACACTCTGTACTGAACACTCTCTGTACTGAACACTCTCTGTACTGAACACTCTCTGTACTGAACACTCTCTGTACTGAACACTCTGTACTGAACACTCGCTGTACTGAACACTCTCTGTACTGAACACTCTCTGTACTGAACACTCTCTGTACTGAACACTCTGTACTGAACACTCTGTACTGAACACTCTCTGTACTGAACACTCTCTGTACTGAACTCTCTCTGTACTGAATACTCTGTACTGAACACTCTCTGTACTGAACACTCTTTGTACTGAACATTCTCTGTACTGAACACTCTCTGTACTGAACACTCTCTGTACTGAACACTCTCTGTACTGAACACTCTGTACTGAACACTCTCTGTACTGAACACTCTCTGTACTGAACACTCTCTGTACTGAACACTCTCTGTACTGAACACTCTCTGTACTGAACACTCTGTACTGAACACTCTCTGTACTGAACACTCTCTGTACTGAACACTCTCTGTACTGAACACTCTCTGTACTGAACACTCTGTACTGAACACTCTCTGTACTGAACACTCTCTGTACTGAACACTCTCTGTACAGAACACTCTCTGTACTGAACACTCTCTGTACTGAACACTCTCTGTACTGAACACTCTGTACTGAACACTCTCTGTACTGAACACTCTCTGTACTGAACACTCTCTGTACTGAACACTCTCTGTTCTGAACACTCTCTGTACTGAACACTCTTTACTGAACACTTTCTGTACTGAACACTCTCTGTACTGAACACTCTCTGTACTGAACACTCTCTGTACTGAACACTCTGTACTGAACACTCTCTGTACTGAACACTCTCTGTACAGAACACTCTCTGTACAGAACACTCTCTGTACTGAACACTCTCTGTACTGAACACTCTCTGTACTGAACAATCTCTGTACTGAACACTCTCTGTACAGAACACTCTCTGTACTGAACACTCTCTGTACTGAACACTCTCTGTACTGAACACTCTCTGTACTGAACACTCTGTACTGAACACTCTCTGTACAGAACACTCTCTGTACTAAACACTCTCTGTACTGAACACTCTCTGTACTGAACACTCTCTGTACTGAACACTCTGTACTGAACACTCTCTGTACTGAACACTCTCTGTACTGAACACTCTCTGTACTGAACACTCTCTGTACTGAACACTCTGTACTGAACACTCTCTGTACTGAACACTCTCTGTACTGAACATTCTCTGTACTGAACACTCTCTGTACTGAACACTCTCTGTACTGAACACTCTCTGTACTGAACACTCTCTGTACTGAACACTCTCTGTACTGAACACTCTGTACTGAACACTCTCTGTACTGAACACTCTCTGTACTGAACACTCTGTACTGAACACTCTCTGTACTGAACACTCTCTGTACTGAACACTCTCTGTACTGAACACTCTCTGTACTGACCACTCTCTGTACTGAATACTCTTTGTACTGAACACTCTCTGTACTGAACACTCTCTGTACTGAACACTCTCTGTACTGAACACTCTCTGTACTGAACACTCTCTGTACTGAACACTGTCTGTACAGAACACTCTCTGTACTGAACACTCTCTGTACTGAACACTCTCTGTACTGAACACTCTCTGTACTGAACACACTCTGTACTGAACACTCTGTACTGAACACTCTGTACTGAACACTCTCTGTACTGAACACTCTCTGTACTGAACACTCTGTACTGAACACTCTATGTACTGAACACTCTGTACTGAACACTCCCTGTACTGAACACTCTGTACTGAACACTCTCTGTATTGAACACTCTCTGTACTGAACACTCTCTGTACTGAACACTCTCTTTACTGAACACTCTCTGTACTGAACACTCTCTGTACTGAACACTCTCTGTACTGAACACTCTCTGTACTGAACACTCTCTGTACTGAACACACTCTGTACTGAACACTCTCTGTACTGAACACTCTGTACTGAACACTCTCTGTACTGAACACACTCTGTACTGAACACACTCTGTACTGAACACTCTCTGTACTGAACACTCTCTGTACTGAACGCTCTGTACTGAACACTCTCTGTACTGAACACTCTCTGTACTGAACACTCTCTGTACTGAACACTCTCTGTACTGAACACTCTCTGTACTGAACACTCTCTGTACTGAATACTCTCTGTACAGAACACTCTCTGTACTGAACACTCTCTGTACTGAACACTCTCTGTACAGTACACTCTCTGTACAGAACACTCTCTGTACTGAACACTCTCTGTACTGAACACTCTCTGTACTGAACACTCTCTGTACAGAACACTCTCTGTACTGAACACTATCTGTACTGAACACTCTCTGTACTGAACACTCTCTGTACTGAACACTCTCTGTACTGAACACTCTGTACTGAACACTCTGTACTGAACACTCTCTGTACTGAACACTCTCTGTACTGAACTCTCTCTGTACTGAACACTCTGTACTGAACACTCTCTGTACTGAACACTCTTTGTACTGAACATTCTCTGTACTGAACACTCTCTGTACTGAACACTCTCTGTACTGAACACTCTCTGTACTGAACACTCTCTGTACTGAACACTCTGTACTGAACACTCTCTGTACTGAACACTCTCTGTACTGAACACTCTCTGTACTGAACACTCTCTGTACTGAACACTCTCTGTACTGAACACTCTGTACTGAACACTCTCTGTACTGAACACTCTCTGTACTGAACACTCTCTGTACTGAACACTCTCTGTACTGAACACTCTGTACTGAACACTCTCTGTACTGAACACTCTCTGTACTGAACACTCTCTGTACAGAACACTCTCTGTACTGAACACTCTCTGTACTGAACACTCTCTGTACTGAACACTCTGTACTGAACACTCTCTGTACTGAACACTCTCTGTACTGAACACTCTCTGTACTGAACACTCTCTGTTCTGAACACTCTCTGTACTGAACACTCTTTACTGAACACTTTCTGTACTGAACACTCTCTGTACTGAACACTCTCTGTACTGAACACTCTCTGTACTAAACACTCTGTACTGAACACTCTCTGTACAGAACACTCTCTGTACAGAACACTCTCTGTACTGAACACTCTCTGTACTGAACACTCTCTGTACTGAACACTCTCTGTACTGAACACTCTCTGTACAGAACACTCTCTGTACTGAACACTCTCTGTACTGAACACTCTCTGTACTGAACACTCTCTGTACTGAACACTCTCTGTACTGAACACTCTGTACTGAACACTCTCTGTACAGAACACTCTCTGTACAGAACACTCTCTGTACTGAACACTCTCTGTACTGAACACTCTCTGTACTGAACACTCTCTGTACTGAACACTCTCTGTACAGAACACTCTCTGTACTGAACACTCTCTGTACTGAACACTCTCTGTACTGAACACTCTCTGTACTGAACACTCTCTGTACTGAACACTCTGTACTGAACACTCTCTGTACTGAACACTCTCTGTACTGAACACTCTCTGTACTGAACACTCTCTGTACTGAACACTCTGTACTGAACACTCTCTGTACTGAACACTCTCTGTACTGAACACTCTCTGTACTGAACATTCTCTGTACTGAACACTCTCTGTACTGAACACTCTCTGTACTGAACACTCTGTACTGAACACTCTCTGTACTGAACACTCTCTGTACTGAACACTCTCTGTACTGAACACTCTCTGTACTGAACACTCTGTACTGAACACTCGCTGTACTGAACACTCTCTGTACTGAACACTCTCTGTACTGAACACTCTCTGTACTGAACACTCTGTACTGAACACTCTGTACTGAACACTCTCTGTACTGAACACTCTCTGTACTGAACTCTCTCTGTACTGAACATTCTGTACTGAACACTCTCTGTACTGAACACTCTTTGTACTGAACATTCTCTGTACTGAACACTCTCTGTACTGAACACTCTCTGTACTGAACACTCTCTGTACTGAACACTCTGTACTGAACACTCTCTGTACTGAACACTCTCTGTACAGAACACTCTCTGTACTGAACACTCTCTGTACTGAACACTCTCTGTACAGTACACTCTCTGTACAGAACACTCTCTGTACTGAACACTCTCTGTACTGAACACTCTCTGTACTGAACACTCTCTGTACTGAACACTCTCTGTACTGAACACTATCTGTACTGAACACTCTCTGTACTGAACACTCTCTGTACTGAACACTCTCTGTACTGAACACTCTGTACTGAACACTCTGTACTGAACACTCTCTGTACTGAACACTCTCTGTACTGAACTCTCTCTGTACTGAACACTCTGTACTGAACACTCTCTGTACTGAACACTCTTTGTACTGAACATTCTCTGTACTGAACACTCTCTGTACTGAACACTCTCTGTACTGAACACTCTCTGTACTGAACACTCTCTGTACTGAACACTCTGTACTGAACACTCTCTGTACTGAACACTCTATGTACTGAACACTCTCTGTACTGAACACTCTCTGTACTGAACACTCTGTACTGAACACTCTCTGTACTGAACACTCTCTGTACTGAACACTCTCTGTACTGAACACTCTCTGTACTGAACACTCTGTACTGAACACTCTCTGTACTGAACACTCTCTGTACTGAACACTCTCTGTACAGAACACTCTCTGTACTGAACACTCTCTGTACTGAACACTCTCTGTACTGAACACTCTGTACTGAACACTCGCTGTACTGAACACTCTCTGTACTGAACACTCTCTGTACTGAACACTCTCTGTACTGAACACTCTGTACTGAACACTCTGTACTGAACACTCTCTGTACTGAACACTCTCTGTACTGAACTCTCTCTGTACTGAATACTCTGTACTGAACACTCTCTGTACTGAACACTCTTTGTACTGAACATTCTCTGTACTGAACACTCTCTGTACTGAACACTCTCTGTACTGAACACTCTCTGTACTGAACACTCTGTACTGAACACTCTCTGTACTGAACACTCTCTGTACTGAACACTCTCTGTACTGAACACTCTCTGTACTGAACACTCTCTGTACTGAACACTCTGTACTGAACACTCTCTGTACTGAACACTCTCTGTACTGAACACTCTCTGTACTGAACACTCTCTGTACTGAACACTCTGTACTGAACACTCTCTGTACTGAACACTCTCTGTACTGAACACTCTCTGTACAGAACACTCTCTGTACTGAACACTCTCTGTACTGAACACTCTCTGTACTGAACACTCTGTACTGAACACTCTCTGTACTGAACACTCTCTGTACTGAACACTCTCTGTACTGAACACTCTCTGTTCTGAACACTCTCTGTACTGAACACTCTTTACTGAACACTTTCTGTACTGAACACTCTCTGTACTGAACACTCTCTGTACTGAACACTCTCTGTACTGAACACTCTGTACTGAACACTCTCTGTACTGAACACTCTCTGTACAGAACACTCTCTGTACAGAACACTCTCTGTACAGAACACTCTCTGTACTGAACACTCTCTGTACTGAACACTCTCTGTACTGAACAATCTCTGTACTGAACACTCTCTGTACAGAACACTCTCTGTACTGAACACTCTCTGTACTGAACACTCTCTGTACTGAACACTCTCTGTACTGAACACTCTGTACTGAACACTCTCTGTACAGAACACTCTCTGTACTAAACACTCTCTGTACTGAACACTCTCTGTACTGAACACTCTCTGTACTGAACACTCTGTACTGAACACTCTCTGTACTGAACACTCTCTGTACTGAACACTCTCTGTACTGAACACTCTCTGTACTGAACACTCTGTACTGAACACTCTCTGTACTGAACACTCTCTGTACTGAACATTCTCTGTACTGAACACTCTCTGTACTGAACACTCTCTGTACTGAACACTCTCTGTACTGAACACTCTCTGTACTGAACACTCTCTGTACTGAACACTCTGTACTGAACACTCTCTGTACTGAACACTCTCTGTACTGAACACTCTGTACTGAACACTCTCTGTACTGAACACTCTCTGTACTGAACACTCTCTGTACTGAACACTCTCTGTACTGAACACTCTCTGTACTGAATACTCTTTGTACTGAACACTCTCTGTACTGAACACTCTCTGTACTGAACACTCTCTGTACTGAACACTCTCTGTACTGAACACTCTCTGTACTGAACACTGTCTGTACAGAACACTCTCTGTACTGAACACTCTCTGTACTGAACACTCTCTGTACTGAACACTCTCTGTACTGAACACACTCTGTACTGAACACTCTGTACTGAACACTCTGTACTGAACACTCTCTGTACTGAACACTCTCTGTACTGAACACTCTGTACTGAACACTCTATGTACTGAACACTCTGTACTGAACACTCCCTGTACTGAACACTCTGTACTGAACACTCTCTGTATTGAACACTCTCTGTACTGAACACTCTCTGTACTGAACACTCTCTTTACTGAACACTCTCTGTACTGAACACTCTCTGTACTGAACACTCTCTGTACTGAACACTCTCTGTACTGAACACTCTCTGTACTGAACACACTCTGTACTGAACACTCTCTGTACTGAACACTCTGTACTGAACACTCTCTGTACTGAACACACTCTGTACTGAACACACTCTGTACTGAACACTCTCTGTACTGAACACTCTCTGTACTGAACGCTCTGTACTGAACACTCTCTGTACTGAACACTCTCTGTACTGAACACTCTCTGTACTGAACACTCTCTGTACTGAACACTCTCTGTACTGAACACTCTCTGTACTGAACACTCTCTGTACTGAATACTCTCTGTACAGAACACTCTCTGTACTGAACACTCTCTGTACTGAACACTCTCTGTACAGTACACTCTCTGTACAGAACACTCTCTGTACTGAACACTCTCTGTACTGAACACTCTCTGTACTGAACACTCTCTGTACAGAACACTCTCTGTACTGAACACTATCTGTACTGAACACTCTCTGTACTGAACACTCTCTGTACTGAACACTCTCTGTACTGAACACTCTGTACTGAACACTCTGTACTGAACACTCTCTGTACTGAACACTCTCTGTACTGAACTCTCTCTGTACTGAACACTCTGTACTGAACACTCTCTGTACTGAACACTCTTTGTACTGAACATTCTCTGTACTGAACACTCTCTGTACTGAACACTCTCTGTACTGAACACTCTCTGTACTGAACACTCTCTGTACTGAACACTCTGTACTGAACACTCTCTGTACTGAACACTCTCTGTACTGAACACTCTCTGTACTGAACACTCTCTGTACTGAACACTCTCTGTACTGAACACTCTGTACTGAACACTCTCTGTACTGAACACTCTCTGTACTGAACACTCTCTGTACTGAACACTCTCTGTACTGAACACTCTGTACTGAACACTCTCTGTACTGAACACTCTCTGTACTGAACACTCTCTGTACAGAACACTCTCTGTACTGAACAATCTCTGTACTGAACACTCTCTGTACTGAACACTCTGTACTGAACACTCTCTGTACTGAACACTCTCTGTACTGAACACTCTCTGTACTGAACACTCTCTGTTCTGAACACTCTCTGTACTGAACACTCTTTACTGAACACTTTCTGTACTGAACACTCTCTGTACTGAACACTCTCTGTACTGAACACTCTCTGTACTAAACACTCTGTACTGAACACTCTCTGTACAGAACACTCTCTGTACAGAACACTCTCTGTACTGAACACTCTCTGTACTGAACACTCTCTGTACTGAACACTCTCTGTACTGAACACTCTCTGTACAGAACACTCTCTGTACTGAACACTCTCTGTACTGAACACTCTCTGTACTGAACACTCTCTGTACTGAACACTCTCTGTACTGAACACTCTGTACTGAACACTCTCTGTACAGAACACTCTCTGTACAGAACACTCTCTGTACTGAACACTCTCTGTACTGAACACTCTCTGTACTGAACACTCTCTGTACTGAACACTCTCTGTACAGAACACTCTCTGTACTGAACACTCTCTGTACTGAACACTCTCTGTACTGAACACTCTCTGTACTGAACACTCTCTGTACTGAACACTCTGTACTGAACACTCTCTGTACTGAACACTCTCTGTACTGAACACTCTCTGTACTGAACACTCTCTGTACTGAACACTCTGTACTGAACACTCTCTGTACTGAACACTCTCTGTACTGAACACTCTCTGTACTGAACATTCTCTGTACTGAACACTCTCTGTACTGAACACTCTCTGTACTGAACACTCTGTACTGAACACTCTCTGTACTGAACACTCTCTGTACTGAACACTCTCTGTACTGAACACTCTCTGTACTGAACACTCTGTACTGAACACTCGCTGCACTGAACACTCTCTGTACTGAACACTCTCTGTACTGAACACTCTCTGTACTGAACACTCTGTACTGAACACTCTGTACTGAACACTCTCTGTACTGAACACTCTCTGTACTGAACTCTCTCTGTACTGAACATTCTGTACTGAACACTCTCTGTACTGAACACTCTTTGTACTGAACATTCTCTGTACTGAACACTCTCTGTACTGAACACTCTCTGTACTGAACACTCTCTGTACTGAACACTCTGTACTGAACACTCTCTGTACTGAACACTCTCTGTACAGAACACTCTCTGTACTGAACACTCTCTGTACTGAACACTCTCTGTACTGAACACTCTGTACTGAACACTCTCTGTACTGAACACTCTCTGTACTGAACACTCTCTGTACTGAACACTCTCTGTTCTGAACACTCTCTGTACTGAACACTCTTTACTGAACACTTTCTGTACTGAACACTCTCTGTACTGAACACTCTCTGTACTGAACACTCTCTGTACTAAACACTCTGTACTGAACACTCTCTGTACAGAACACTCTCTGTACAGAACACTCTCTGTACTGAACACTCTCTGTACTGAACACTCTCTGTACTGAACACTCTCTGTACTGAACACTCTCTGTACAGAACACTCTCTGTACTGAACACTCTCTGTACTGAACACTCTCTGTACTGAACACTCTCTGTACTGAACACTCTCTGTACTGAACACTCTGTACTGAACACTCTCTGTACAGAACACTCTCTGTACAGAACACTCTCTGTACTGAACACTCTCTGTACTGAACACTCTCTGTACTGAACACTCTCTGTACTGAACACTCTCTGTACAGAACACTCT
Source organism: Eledone cirrhosa (assembly GCA_964016885.1). NCBI lineage: Eukaryota > Metazoa > Mollusca > Cephalopoda > Octopoda > Eledonidae > Eledone > Eledone cirrhosa. Next base: position 149,998,203 of record OZ024740.1, read on the forward strand.
CTGTACTGAACACTCTCTGTACTGAACACTCTCTGTACTGAACACTCTCTGTACTGAACACTCTCTGTACTGAACACTCTGTACTGAACACTCTCTGTACTGAACACTCTCTGTACTGAACACTCTCTGTACTGAACACTCTCTGTACTGAACACTCTGTACTGAACACTCTCTGTACTGAACACTCTCTGTACTGAACACTCTCTGTACTGAACACTCTGTACTGAACACTCTCTGTACTGAACACTCTCTGTACTGAACACTCTCTGTACAGAACACTCTCTGTACTGAACACTCTCTGTACTGAACACTCTCTGTACTGAACACTCTGTACTGAACACTCTCTGTACTGAACACTCTCTGTACTGAACACTCTCTGTACTGAACACTCTCTGTTCTGAACACTCTCTGTACTGAACACTCTTTACTGAACACTTTCTGTACTGAACACTCTCTGTACTGAACACTCTCTGTACTGAACACTCTCTGTACTGAACACTCTGTACTAAACACTCTCTGTACTGAACACTCTCTGTACAGAACACTCTCTGTACAGAACACTCTCTGTACTGAACACTCTCTGTACTGAACACTCTCTGTACTGAACACTCTCTGTACTGAACACTCTCTGTACAGAACACTCTCTGTACTGAACACTCTTTGTACTGAACACTCTCTGTACTGAACACTCTCTGTACTGAACACTCTCTGTACTGAACACTCTGTACTGAACACTCTCTGTACTGAACACTCTCTGTACTGAACACTCTCTGTACTGAACACTCTCTGTACTGAACACTCTGTACTGAACACTCTCTGTACTGAACACTCTCTGTACTGAACACTCTCTGTACTGAACACTCTCTGTACTGAACACTCTCTGTACTGAACACTCTGTACTGAACACTCTCTGTACTGAACACTCTCTGTACTGAACACTCTCTGTACTGAACACTCTCTGTACTGAACACTCTGTACTGAACACTCTCTGTACTGAACACTCTCTGTACTGAACATTCTCTGTACTGAACACTCTCTGTACTGAACACTCTCTGTACTGAGCACTCTCTGTACTGAACACTCTCTGTACTGAACACTCTCTGTACTGAACACTCTGTACTGAACACTCTCTGTACTGAACACTCTCTGTACTGAACACTCTCTGTACTGAACACTCTCTGTACTGAACACTCTCTGTACTGAACACTCTGTACTGAACACTCTCTGTACTGAACACTCTCTGTACTGAACACTCTCTGTACTGAACACTCTGTATTGAACACTCTCTGTACTGAACACTCTCTGTACTGAACACTCTGTACTGAACACACTCTGTACTGAACACACTCTGTACTGAACACTCTCTGTACTGAACACTCTCTGTACTGAACACTCTCTGTACTGAACACTCTCTGTACTGAACACTCTGTACTGAACACTCTCTGTACTGAACACTCTCTGTACTGAACACTCTCTGTACTGAACACTCTCTGTACTGAACAATCTGTACTGAACACTCTCTGTACTGAACACTCTCTGTACTGAACACTTTCTGTACTGAACACTCTCTGTACTGAACACTCTCTGTACTGAACACTCTCTGTACTGAACACTCTCTGTACTGAACACTCTCTGTACTGAACACTCTCTGTACTGAACACTCTCTGTACTGAACACTCTGTACTGAACACTCTCTGTACTGAACACTCTCTGTACTGAACACACTCTGTACTGAACACTCTCTGTACTGAACACTCTCTGTACTGAACACTCTCTGTACTGAACACACTCTGTACTGAACACTCTCTGTACTGAACACTCTCTGCACTGAACACTCTCTGTACTGAACACTCTGTACTGAACACTCTCTGTACTGAACACTCTCTGTACTGAACACTCTCTGTACTGAACACTCTCTGTTCTGAACACTCTCTGTACTGAACACTCTTTACTGAACACTTTCTGTACTGAACACTCTCTGTACTGAACACTCTCTGTACTGAACACTCTCTGTACTGAACACTCTGTACTGAACACTCTCTGTACTGAACACTCTCTGTACAGAACACTCTCTGTACAGAACACTCTCTGTACTGAACACTCTCTGTACTGAACACTCTCTGTACTGAACACTCTCTGTACTGAACACTCTGTACTGAACACTCTCTGTACTGAACACTCTCTGTACTGAACACTCTCTGTACTGAACACTCTCTGTACTGAACACTCTGTACTGAACACTCTCTGTACTGAACACACTCTGTACTGAACACTCTCTGTACTGAACACTCTCTGTACTGAACACTCTCTGTACTGAACACTCTCTGTACTGAACACTCTGTACTGAACACTCTCTGTACTGAACACTCTCTGTACTGAGCACTCTCTGTACTGAACACTCTCTGTACTGAACACTCTCTGTACTGAACACTCTGTACTGAACACTCTCTGTACTGAACACTCTCTGTACTGAACACTCTCTGTACTGAACACTCTCTGTACTGAACACTCTCTGTACTGAACACTCTGTACTGAACACTCTCTGTACTGAACACTCTCTGTACTGAACACTCTCTGTACTGAACACTCTGTATTGAACACTCTCTGTACTGAACACTCTCTGTACTGAACACTCTGTACTGAACACACTCTGTACTGAACACACTCTGTACTGAACACTCTCTGTACTGAACACTCTCTGTACTGAACACTCTCTGTACTGAACACTCTCTGTACTGAACACTCTGTACTGAACACTCTCTGTACTGAACACTCTCTGTACTGAACACTCTCTGTACTGAACACTCTCTGTACTGAACAATCTGTACTGAACACTCTCTGTACTGAACACTCTCTGTACTGAACACTTTCTGTACTGAACACTCTCTGTACTGAACACTCTCTGTACTGAACACTCTCTGTACTGAACACTCTCTGTACTGAACACTCTCTGTACTGAACACTCTCTGTACTGAACACTCTCTGTACTGAACACTCTGTACTGAACACTCTCTGTACTGAACACTCTCTGTACTGAACACACTCTGTACTGAACACTCTCTGTACTGAACACTCTCTGTACTGAACACTCTCTGTACTGAACACACTCTGTACTGAACACTCTCTGTACTGAACACTCTCTGCACTGAACACTCTCTGTACTGAACACTCTGTACTGAACACTCTCTGTACTGAACACTCTCTGTACTGAACACTCTCTGTACTGAACACTCTCTGTTCTGAACACTCTCTGTACTGAACACTCTTTACTGAACACTTTCTGTACTGAACACTCTCTGTACTGAACACTCTCTGTACTGAACACTCTCTGTACTGAACACTCTGTACTGAACACTCTCTGTACTGAACACTCTCTGTACAGAACACTCTCTGTACAGAACACTCTCTGTACTGAACACTCTCTGTACTGAACACTCTCTGTACTGAACACTCTCTGTACTGAACACTCTGTACTGAACACTCTCTGTACTGAACACTCTCTGTACTGAACACTCTCTGTACTGAACACTCTCTGTACTGAACACTCTGTACTGAACACTCTCTGTACTGAACACTCTCTGTACTGAACACTCTCTGTACTGAACACTCTCTGTACTGAACACTCTCTGTACTGAACACTCTCTGTACTGAACACTCTGTACTGAACACTCTCTGTACTGAACACTCTCTGTACTGAACACTCTCTGTACTGAACACTCTCTGTACTGAACACTCTGTACTGAACACTCGCTGTACTGAACACTCTCTGTACTGAACACTCTCTGTACTGAACACTCTCTGTACTGAACACTCTGTACTGAACACTCTGTACTGAACACTCTCTGTACTGAACACTCTCTGTACTGAACTCTCTCTGTACTGAACACTCTGTACTGAACACTCTCTGTACTGAACACTCTTTGTACTGAACATTCTCTGTACTGAACACTCTCTGTACTGAACACTCTCTGTACTGAACACTCTCTGTACTGAACACTCTGTACTGAACACTCTCTGTACTGAACACTCTCTGTACTGAACACTCTCTGTACTGAACACTCTCTGTACTGAACACTCTCTGTACTGAACACTCTGTACTGAACACTCTCTGTACTGAACACTCTCTGTACTGAACACTCTCTGTACAGAACACTCTCTGTACTGAACACTCTCTGTACTGAACACTCTCTGTACTGAACACTCTGTACTGAACACTCTCTGTACTGAACACTCTCTGTACTGAACACTCTCTGTACTGAACACTCTCTGTTCTGAACACTCTCTGTACTGAACACTCTTTACTGAACACTTTCTGTACTGAACACTCTCTGTACTGAACACTCTCTGTACTGAACACTCTCTGTACTGAACACTCTGTACTGAACACTCTCTGTACTGAACACTCTCTGTACAGAACACTCTCTGTACAGAACACTCTCTGTACTGAACACTCTCTGTACTGAACACTCTCTGTACTGAACACTCTCTGTACTGAACACTCTCTGTACAGAACACTCTCTGTACTGAACACTCTCTGTACTGAACACTCTCTGTACTGAACACTCTCTGTACTGAACACTCTCTGTACTGAACACTCTGTACTGAACACTCTCTGTACTGAACACTCTCTGTACTGAACACTCTCTGTACTGAACACTCTCTGTACTGAACACTCTGTACTGAACACTCTCTGTACTGAACACTCTCTGTACTGAACACTCTCTGTACTGAACACTCTCTGTACTGAACACTCTCTGTACTGAACACTCTCTGTACTGAACACTCTGTACTGAACACTCTCTGTACTGAACACTCTCTGTACTGAACACTCTCTGTACTGAACACTCTCTGTACTGAACACTCTGTACTGAACACTCGCTGTACTGAACACTCTCTGTACTGAACATTCTCTGTACTGAACACTCTCTGTACTGAACACTCTCTGTACTGAGCACTCTCTGTACTGAACACTCTCTGTACTGAACACTCTCTGTACTGAACACTCTGTACTGAACACTCTCTGTACTGAACACTCTCTGTACTGAACACTCTCTGTACTGAACACTCTCTGTACTGAACACTCTCTGTACTGAACACTCTGTACTGAACACTCTCTGTACTGAACACTCTCTGTACTGAACACTCTCTGTACTGAACACTCTGTATTGAACACTCTCTGTACTGAACACTCTCTGTACTGAACACTCTGTACTGAACACACTCTGTACTGAACACACTCTGTACTGAACACTCTCTGTACTGAACACTCTCTGTACTGAACACTCTCTGTACTGAACACTCTCTGTACTGAACACTCTCTGTACTGAACACTCTGTACTGAACACTCTCTGTACTGAACACTCTCTGTACTGAACACTCTCTGTACTGAACAATCTGTACTGAACACTCTCTGTACTGAACACTCTCTGTACTGAACACTTTCTGTACTGAACACTCTCTGTACTGAACACTCTCTGTACTGAACACTCTCTGTACTGAACACTCTCTGTACTGAACACTCTCTGTACTGAACACTCTGTACTGAACACTCTCTGTACTGAACACTCTCTGTACTGAACACACTCTGTACTGAACACTCTCTGTACTGAACACTCTATGTACTGAACACTCTCTGTACTGAACACACTCTGTACTGAACACTCTCTGTACTGAACACTCTCTCTACTGAACACTCTCTGTACTGAACACTTTCTGTACTGAACACTCTCTGTACTGAACACTCTCTGTACTGAACACTCTCTAGATTTGTATGCCCTTGAGAAGCCCTTTTCGGGCGAAACGTACGGAGGTGCTTTTGTATAGACATGTTCTAACGGTCTATAATCTCCTTTGTAATCCTTTCATTTGTAACCACTCTGTTTATATTCTCGCCCACTAAATATTAACGCTTCCTATATTTAACCCTGCAGGCACTAGTATTGAGCACAAATGCACCAGCTTTTGGCAACTAACTATATGTATCGCTTATCCCTCTAAACCTCTACTCTCTCATGATACTAAAATATTCTCTCTATATATATATATAAAACGAAGGAAGTGTGGTAAGCAACCAGATGGACCATAACGCACCAGAGTACTCAATACTTAGGGTAGTAGAGTGGGTAATAGGAAAATGTTGGATCATAGGAACCGTGTCATTTTCAGATTGGTGGACGAACAGAGTGTCCACATTGTGGAGCATTGCTTTGGAGGCACGAAAAGACGTGGACCACAATGTGCTGTCATAAAAGAGCAGTTCAACTAGAATCCTTGCGAATGCCGGATGATGAGGAGTCACCGGAGTTTAAAATACTAAGTATGTGGGGTGATCAAGGAGACCGAGGTAGATTACTGCGCAAATATTCGCGGCAAATTAACAATTCATTAGCTTTAGCATCGCAGAGACTTAGTGAGATGTTTGAGAGTGGAGCATGGCAACCGAATGTAATCATTCAAGGCCGTTTGCATCATTGTATCGGTAATTTAGGAGTTACCTCAGGAGAGAGGCCTCGATTCGCTCAAATTTACGTTAATGATCCAGATTATAGTGAATCGGAGGAGGATATCAGGATCGGTGATGAAGTTGCCGGGAAATATAACTGAACTTGAACCGCAAAAGTTAAGCGATTTGATTCGTGATTTGCAATCATGGCTTAGACAGTGTAATCCTTATGTTATAGATTTCCTGTTGGTGGCTGAACTACAAAATGTTCAGCAGCAAACATGGTTATTAAGGTTGACGCAGTGCCAAGGAATCAACACGAACGGCGATATAATGCCCCTGAAGGATTTCGTGAAGTTGCTGTGTTGATGGACGATAAGCCTGGATCGAGAGATATCGTCCTCAATCGCAGAGATGGTGGTCTCAAGACTATCAATGAGTCAAATAGGGCATACGATCCATTGCATTATGTTCTTTTATTCCCAAAAGGTGAAAATGGATGGAACATGTCTGTTCATTTAGATGATCATGAGAATCAGCATCAACAGGGAGGTGGCAATAGACACAATAATTCGATTCGCGACTTTTACGCGTTCCATTTGAACGAGAGGAATCAACTGAGAAATGCGCTATTTCAAACCAGCAGATTGTTCCAGGAATACTGTTTTATGGCATTCGCAAAGATTGAAAATCAAAGGCTAAATTATATAGCTACACATCAGCAACATATCAGAGCTGAATTGTATAATAATATACAGGATGCGATAACAGCCGATGATGCCAATTACAAGCAAATTGGTCGACGCATCATTTTTCCATCGTCGTTCATCGGCGGCTCGAGATATATGAACATTCGCTATCAGGAGGCAATGGCTATTGTCAGAAAGTTTGGAAAGCCAGATTTGTTTATAACGGTTGCATGCAATCCTGAATGGACTGATATTAAGGATGCACTTTTGCCAGGGCAACAGCTAAAGGAAAGTCCTGATATTGTGCACTACGCAACTTGGTGGTAAAGTCAATGGTGCACAACCAATGCGGAGTGGCAAATCAGAAAGCGCCTTGCATGAAAAATGGCCAATGCAGTAAGCACTTTCCGAAATCTTTTGTCACGAACACTTCCTGGAACGATGGGGATGCTCATCCCTCATACAGAAGACGGTCGCCTGCAGATGGCGGTTTGGTCGAAAATGAAAACGGTCGACAGGTTACAAATCAATGGGTTGTGCCATACAATCAATATTTGATTATGAAATATCGTTGTCATATTAATGTGGAAATTTGTAACTCAGTGAAAGCTTGCAAATATCTATTCAAATATGTTTACAAAGGTCATGATCGGGCAATGATCAATGTCAGGAATGAGGAAGCGAACCAAGGAGATGAAGTTGGCAGGTTCCAGGATGTTCGCTCGATTGGATCTAGCGAAGCTTGCTGGAAATTGTTCGATTTTGATCTCAATGAACGCAAACCCAGCGTTCAGAAACTGACGGTTCACTTAGAGAATAGGCAAATGGTCTGTTTTCAGGACACTAGAAGAGGTGTCGGAAGAATTGCTAACGCACCACCTCCTAAGACGGAATTGACTGAGTGGTTCAAGCATAATAGGGAACATGCTTTGAACCCGGATCAAAGGCAACTCTACTGCGATTTCCCTTCGCACTATACGTGGGATAAGAAGGGAAAGAAATGGAATGATAGAAAACAAAAGTTGAGATTCATGACTATTGGACGGGTTTGTAATGTCCATCCAGCATCTGGTGGTGTGTTTTATCTCCGAATTCTGTTGCATAATGATTTTTCGAGAGGTTAACAGAGCTTCGCTGATTTAAAAACAATCAATGGCGTGGAATATGAAACATACCAGGCTGTGTGTCAGCATCTGGGACTCCTTCAGGATGACGCTGAATGGAATAACGCCATGGAAGCTGCAGGAACAACACAGATGCCAGCTCAAATAAGGCAGTTGTTTGTCACGATTCTAGCATTCTGCAATCCTGCCGATCCAAGAGAGTTATTTGAACGCCATTGGGGAATTATGGCTGATGATTTTAGGCATCATCTTCAGGTCGATTATGAAGATTTGATGAAACCTATTGTTTTGCTCAATATTGAGCAACTGCTTGAAGTTCATTTCAAATGTTTAATAGATTTCAATTTGCCAATTCCTGATGAAGAAATGCGGCAACGTGTCTTAGCATTGAACATGAGATTGCAGCTTAGACGGTTGCCACTCGATCGGAGGGAGCTATTCCAGTTTGATCCACTGGAACAGCAACGTATTGTGGATGAACGTATGCCAATGTTGACCCAATCTCAGAGAGAATTGCTCGATGGCGTTCTCCACTCGATTTCCACTAATGAGCAACTTTGTGCTTTCATAGATGCTCCAGGAGGCACCGGAAAGACATTCTGTTTCAACACTATGTTATCGGCAGTCAGAGCTCAGAGGAAGATTGCTCTCTCTGTGGCCACCAGTGGGATCGCTGCCACTTTGCTGAGTGGTGGAAGGACCTTCCACTCATGTTTCAAGGCTCTATTGGCTCCGGATGAGTTGAGTGTCTGTAACATTACAGGACAAAGTGAACGTGCGGGCCTTATACGCAATACGTCTCTGATTATTTGGGACGAGGCTCCAATGGCACACAGATATTTGCTGGAGACATTGGACAGAACTTTGAGAGATATCTGCGGTAGTGACCTGCCATTCGGTGGTAAGACTATCGTTCATGGTGGCGATTTCAGACAGGTGCTACCAATTGTTAGGGATGCTCAAAGAGCGCAAATTGTCTATGCATGTCTGAAAAAGTCCCTGTTGTGGCGCCATTTCAGAGTTTTGCGATTACACGATAATATGCGACTTCGTATGCTCGGGCAAAACGAAGAGGCTGAGACATACGGCCGATGGTTGATGCAGTTGGGAAACGATCAATTGCCACACGTTGGTGATAATCAGACTGTAAGAATCCCAGACCATTTGGTCATGCCACTGGACCGCCAAACATTGATTGACTGGGTGTTCCCTAATTTGAATGCTTTTCGGCAGAATATCTCCTGGATATCGGAACGCGTTATTCTAACTCATACGAATGCAGCGGTCGATGAAATAAATTCACAAGTAGCCGGAATGTTTCCTGGAGAGGAATGGTTGACCGTCAGTGCGGATGCAATGGAACCTAATCAGCAGAACAATATGGATGTTCCGACTGAGTATCTGAATTCACTTCAAATACCCGGATTCCCCCCCACATCTTTTGAGGTTGAAAAAGGGTATGCCGATTATATTGCTTAGAAATATCAATCATAAAATGGGTCTTTGCAATGGTACCAGATTGATTGTTGAGAGATTGATTAACGGAAGAGTTTTAGAAGCTAAACTCCCAGGCAGAGAGGAATCGGTTCTCATTCCGAGGATCATGCTGCCTTTCATTTGGCAAAGGAGACAGTTTCCCGTCAATTTGGCCTTCTCCATGACTGTCAACAAGGCACAAGGACATACTTTCAAGCGAGTCGGTGTCTACTTGAATGATCCAGCATTCAACCATAGGCAACTGTATGTTGCTGCATCTCGAGTTTGCGATCCTGATGGTATAAAATTTGCAATTGATACCACTAACAGAGGAACAACCCTGAATATTGTCCTTTGATCAGTATTGTGAGCTTTGACAGAGTTATCATTTCTGTTCAATGTCATTTATTGTCGATAATGAGCAATAAAAACCAACAAGTATTGGTAGAAATTGCCTTCAAATTTATCGCTTCTGATTGCGGTGATAATAAAACCTCATCATATGCTGAGTCTGGCAAAAAGGTTGGATCCTATGGCCTGCCAGGGCTAGAATAATATTGAAAAACGATTCTATTTTCGAAGTAGAAGAATCCACTATTTGGAGTTCAAACCAGGCCACCTCCCCGAGTTGAACTCTGGGCAACATTGACTGTCTATTACTCAGTGGCTAAGAGCCTGGAAATTACTGAATACATTTTTGTGTCATATAATTTGTTTTTTTTATTATTATAGCTGACCACTTATAGATTAGCATGCTATCCATATCCATATTAATTTGGCATTTGTATAAACCATTTCAAGTAAATAGGGACCTTTTTTACATTGACGGACATCTTTTATATTAATTATCTATATCTATATCTACATATAATATAAAAGATTGGAACTTCCATCATCATTTTGAGAAACGTGGAACAACCACCTCCATGCAATGATACACGTTTTACAGTCAGGCAGAAGATGAACCATCTCCTAGAGGTCACTATTCTAGGTGGGAGCACCTAGAATTGTTCATATACTATGCACAAACGGTACAACGAAGAATCTGGTATATCTGGAAGATTCTTTTTACTGTTTTTTGTATCACACAGACACCACGGACTCGCCTCATACTGTAACCAGACAAACATCCAATACAGTCATTTTCTCTTTTACCTGTCTTCTCTTATCATCTGTTTACCCGGTCGAAGCTGGGTACGTCAGCTAGTATAAATAAATATTACCAAATTCTTATAGTTTTCTTTCGTGTTCTGTTCTATATGTAACGCAAAACGAGTATTGACATCATTTAAAGTTAGATTAACACCTTGGATGATTGTGGTGATTTCAACACTCACACAACAAACAGAGGATAAGGATATAAGTAATCCGATTGATGATTGGAATCGTGAAAAAGGTTTGCAACACCCGATTTTGCAGAATGTGTGGGGGATATGCATATATTAAAGCTCCCTTTGTTCTCTACATATCTATAATTTAGTTGGGAGCCTCTACGTAGTCACTCGACCTATTTAAAATAGTAGCCAAATTTATTTGTGTTCATACTGAAAGAAACTATCTATCTATCTATCTATCTATCATCTATATGCTACTAAAACTCTGTGATTGCTTGCTTGCTTGTTTGTCTGTAATGTAACACATACGAAAGGGTGCATAATTGGAAAATACTTTGAAAGGAAGTTGACCCTGGAATGGGGATACAAATGGAATAAAACAAGTTTCACATAAATCGGAGCACGGGTTCCTGAGATATGGGGTTTTCTGAGTACCTTCATAAATAGAGAGAGGAGGATAGAGAGAAAGAGATAGTGGTTGTGACTGAGTAGATTGAAAGAGAGACATAGAGAGAGAGAGAGGAGACAGAGAAGGAAAATGGAAGAGAGAGCTGATGGTGTTGTGTGTGTGTGTATATATATATATATATATATATATATATATATATATATATATATATATATATATATATATAGAGAGAGAGAGAGAGAGAGAGAGAGAGAGAGAGAGAGAGAGAGAGAAATATACACGAGTGTGTATGAATGTATATAGAAGATTATATTAATAAAAGGAATTCCAACTTTGTCTGATTTACTCGTTTTATTTACAATCCTTTAAAATTTATAATGGTATTAGAATGAAATAGTATGGTAGAATCTTAAATGTTGAGTGTTAATTGAACAAGTACTTTCACGCTTTCGCAATCTTCAGGTTCAGAATGTGTGGTGACAGTCAAGTTTGCAATTTGCAACTGTCAGTTGAAAGTTGCAAACTTGACTGTCACCACAGAATATGACCCTGAAGATTGCGAAAGCAGGAAAGTACTTGTTCAATTAACACTTAACATTTAATATTCCACCATACTATTTCATTCTAATACCATTATCATTTTAAAGGATTGTAAATAAAACGAGTAAATCAGACAAAGTTGGAATTCCTTTTATTAATATATATATATGTGTGTGTGTGTGTGTGTGTGTGTGTGTGTGTGTGTGTGTGTGTGTGTGTGTGTGTGTGTTTGAGTGTGCATGTGTATATATATATATATATATATATATATATATATATATATGTGTGTGTCTATGACCAGCGTATATAGATCACAGACACCAACATATATATACGCACATACATATATATATACGGGGTAACAAATAATAGTTATATCCAGTCCCCTTAGGTGTAGTCCAGTTATGGTATTCCGGGTAGTGGATGATATCAACGCTAGGCTTGGTTTGACTCAACAAGGAGTATTCATAGTGATGTTGCGAGTATGCTGTAATTCATATGTTGTAAACACTTGGAGTAATAATAAATCAGGAAAGAAGATTGACATGGTTTGCAATACAAAAAAGGTTTTTAATCTCATTGCTGACAATTGTTTCTCTGAACTGGTAGGTCTAGAGATCGCTATTCGCCTGTTTTCACGTTACTCGATCGCCAATACAAAATTATAACCAGTCAGTTCTTCGGAGCATGCGAGAATGAAGAGAATATACAGGCATGAAATGAATATACAGGCTACTATATGAAGTAGTAATGGCATTCAGTTAGAACAATTACAACAATGCTAGTAATAAATTATTTGAGGAGACCCTGACATTACATTAGGTGGGGGGTATAGTGTATCTAAGATTTCGGCGTGTAAAACTAGCTGACATGAAGCAGAAGTATAAGTTTGGCATGTCGTAGGGTGTATTGTATCAATTTTAAAGATAAGCCGGTGTTTATCACCAATATAGGTCAGGTGGCCGTAATGTTCAGTATTTATCTGACCGACGAAGTATTTATCATTGAGTAGAGTTTGTGTGGTCTACATTAGATGAGAATACAGTCTTTCTTTTTCATCTTCAATAACATACATGAATGGGACAACACTAGAATAAAAAAAAAAAAAAATATGGGAACTGAAGGACAGCAGCACTAACTACTTTGATTTCACATTATATACATGTCTATGTATATTTTAATTATTTAAAAATTATCTTTAAGTGAACATGATTTTTAAAAAATATTATGAAGTGAACGTGATCCAACGGGTCACGGGTGGTCTAGTATACTACTAAAAGTCTGTGATTGCTTGCTTGGCTTGCTTGCTTGTCTGTAATGTAATAGAGCCAAAACGGCGCATAAAGGGAAAATACTTTGAAAGGAAGTTGGACATGAAATGGGGAAACAAATGGAATAAAACAGTTTTGCGTAAATCGGAGCACGGGTTCCCGAGATATGGGGTTTTTTGGGTACCTTCATAAATAGAGAGAGAGAGAGAGAGAGAGAGAGAGAGAGAGAGAGAGAGAGAGAGAGAGAGAGAGAGAGAAGGATAGAGAGTCAGATATAGTGGTTGTGACAGAGTAGATTGACAGAGAAGGAGAATGGAAGAGAGAGAGAGAGCTGGTGGTGTTGTTGTCTATATATATATATATATATATATATATATAATATAAAATCAAATGATGGTTAAAAGAGTTCCATGTATTTTATTATGCGCATTTCAAAAACAAATATCATCATAGGATGATATTTGCGTTCTCATCAGATAAAATAGGGAGACATGATATGAAACTTAAAAAACACTTGCGAGCAGTGAAGTGTTAAATCAACATATGAAAAATAAAATAAGATGGATATATGAGATTAGGAAAAAAAGGAAAGGAAGGGGGAAGGAAAAGGTAAGGAATAGGAAGAAAGAATATAATAAGAAAAAATATATAATAATAAGGAAAGGATGACGAGGGAGGAGTATAAGAAGGAAGGAGGAGAGAGGAGGAGAAAATGAGTGAGAGAGAGGGAGAGATAACCTTTAATACTGAGAAACACTGTCTCACAGAGAGAAATTTAATAAAACCGTTGTAAGATAATACATAATTTTAAAAAAATTTAGAAATTAACAGTTAATGAGGTTTATGAATGGTGATGCTTATGATTAAAGAAAAAGGAATTAAGAATACTATTTATTTAAGGCTTATATATTGAAGGGTTTAATAATATGTGCGAAAAGGAATTTATTAAAATGTATTATTAAAATAAAATATATTAAGAAGATAAGGTGAATGAAGATAAGGTTAAATGAATTATGAACTTAGAGGAATTAATTAGGGTCCAAGTTTGTTTCTATGTATTGTAATAGGGAAAGGTAAATAATAGGTTTAATACGAGCGCGGAAGGAGAGAAGAAAGTAGAAATTCAAGGGAGAAAAAATATATAACGTCAAAAAAATATGTTTACAAAATTTCACTAATGGTAATATTAGTATATATTAAAAATAAAAATGTGTATGGCCGAGAATATAAGGAAAATGCTATAGTGAGTTATAATATGAATTAAGAAGTAATTGAGAAGTAAAAGTTGCAGATTAAAGATTAGAAATTAAAAAAGAAGAAAAAAGAAGAAAATAGGGGACCGCTAACGATATAGTATGAGTAATTGTTTCTACTTTAGGCACAAGGCCAGCAATTACCCAGTACATGAGTAATATTGTATAATATACTGAAATAAGGTAGAAAGATGGGTATATTTGTAAAAAATATAAAAGCGTTTGAGAAAAGAAGATTTTAAACTAATTAGGTAGTAAGATATTAGCTGTATACTTTATGGAAAGTTCCATGGGATTTATGCAAGCAGAGCGAACATAAATCCGTACGTCTATTTATTATAGAATTAAAATTAGAGATAATGGTAAATTTCTCCGCTAGGCAGAGATTACATGTTCTGGATAGGGAAGAATTAGTGTAAGGAGAGGCGTTGCAAACCTTCCTCCAAGAAATGTTGTAGTTAATATTTTTGTCCTTTAAGGACCATATGAGTTCTGAGAGTGCCGTGTTAGTTCTTTTAAGTTGGTATTTAAAAGAATAATTGTGATTATAAAATCTTGCTTTAAAGGAAGTGGAAGTGGAACCAAAATAGGTAAAAGAATTAGTACCAGTTATAACCTTACATTCGTACACTAAATTTTTATCAAGACAATGGTTACTAAGAGGACATTTAGTTCTAACAGGGCAATTGCAATTACGATTAGAGAAATTACCACAGTTATTAACAAGTGACCCAGTATTATTTATAGAAGGAATTGATTTGGAGAAGTTATTTACGATAGGTGCTAAAGTTTCCTGATTTAGATTGGTATTATGAACACTCGACAAAGTTACGTTTGACATCGTATTTAAATTTACGGAATCTAGCCTAGAGTTAACATTGACGTCGGGTTTACTATTGCTATTATTATTACGCTCAGTGTTGGATGGATATAATTTATTACTTAATATTTTATTATTATGTTTAGAGATAATGTTAGAGATGTTGGAAGTGGTGGAATAAGAGAATTTAATTGTATGTTTATTAAAGATCTTACTATAAATATGCGAGGGAGGGAAGCATTTATCTAAGGCCCTAAAAATAGTTTAGGAATATTACTAATAATAGATAGAGAAAAAGGAGCGTTGTACCAAATCATATTTTTATATCTAGGTCTTTTCTTTATGTTATTGGAATGCTTATAACTAACTATATTACTATAAGTCCCTCGATGATTGGTTTCTTTACTGTATTTAATTTTGTCAGGATAACCGGCTCTGGAAAGCGCATTATTGTAATAATTGGCTTTAGCGTCAAAGATAACTTTATTAGAAGATAGATTTGAGATTGTTTTTTCAACATTACTGACTATAGCATTTTTAACGTTAATAGGGTGGTTAGATTTAAAATTAACATAATTCGATTCTCATTGTCTTTATGGTAAGGGTAATATAGGCCGGTGTCAAGATTAAGGGATATATCCAGGAAGTTAGCTAGTTTGACGTTGTTTTCAAATTCAATTTTTAGGTTATGGTGCTTAAATAGAACAAGTATATTATTCTTAATAATATTAAGGTTAATTAAGTTACAGTTTAAGACAGTAAAAAGGGCATCGTCACGATAAATTCCACCGCGAAGTTGAGGAATTTTCCAATTTAAAGAATTCAAAATAAAGATTCCAATCAAGTCCGTCAATTGTGCTGAATCCGACGAACCCATTGTGAGCTCTAGCCCAATATTTGTTGTTGAATTCCAGGATAGTTTTTCTTGCGGTGAGAATGATGTAAAGTTCATCTGTAGTAATGTCAGAATATTTAAATGCAAAAGAGAGAGCGTTGTTGAGGAGTGAAGGCGAAATAGAAGAATAGTAACTGGCAATGTCAAACTGAATAAATTTTTGTTTGTTTTTATTATTCAAGTCATTGAACCAGTTAATTACATTAGATGTACCAATCCATAAATTTAAGTTAGAAATAGAGCAATTAGAACGAACCTGTGGGATAATTCTATCCAAGATGGATTTACTAACAACCTCCAGATCGGATTTAGAGGGGGCGATTAGTCTAACAGGCAGTTCCGTTCGAAAGTTACTTTTGTGATCCTTAAGATTTATCCTCGGAGTTCTTGGGAAGAATGGTTCGGTCTTTTTTTCGATGCATATATATATATATATATATATATATGTCCTAAACGGACGGTAGTCCGTTTAGTAATATTGTTGTGGTCGTGTTTTCGTTGGCAATCGTCTGTTTACGACAGTACAGCGCGGCTCTACTTTATTTAACTGAGATAAAACTTATATGAGCATGAACAGTAGATCATTACGCATCTTTTGGCTTAAAAATCTAGAAATTTGGTCCAGCGGGAAAAAGTTTATAATCAAAGTTTGCTGATAAATCTTGTGTTCAAGTGAGTGAGTAGTAAGCGTGACGCTAGGGGAGGTAATCCAGAAATGACGAATTTTTTCGGCGGAACTCTTGTGATTGTGATTACGTTAGTCAAATGTAGTCAAATCGCCGAATCCCCTCCTCCTAATTGACTACGTCATTTCTGAACGGCCCTACTTGCGTCAGTGTGAAACATTACTTCACTTTTCACTGCTAAAATGCTTTTTAAATACTTCGTTAAAAATTTATGTTTATTATCAAAGCTATTTTTTATACCAATCTATCAATAGTTTGCGAAAATATAGGTAAACATGTGAGTTAAATTTTTTTTAATCGCATCGATCGCTTTGTCGCACCGACTGTGACACTGTCTGACTGTCTGTCTGACTGACACCTTTGTCGGACCGACACCTTAGTTCAAGCGGACAACTTTGTGTCACTGACACCTTTGTTCGTGCCGGCATCTCTGCGAAACACCGATGACAACAACCAGACCAAAATTTCACTTCATTCTTCATTTTTCTTCAAGACCGATCGCCGACCGATCGTATCGGTTGCTCTTCATATACCAGGTATTCAACAGATAGTTTGCACTTCTAGTATTATTAACAGTCGTGCGATTTTTTGTACCGATAGGTGCGAATAGTGCGATAGGTGCGAATAGTGTACAATATTTTCTGAGATTTGCATCCACTAATTTCGCTTAATTAAAAATGATGTTTCGCGGCTTTTTGATCGGCTTATTCATTTTTTCCATGGCACGGAAATGGAGTATTTCCATTTCAAATCAAAGCTTTTCACTAAAGTCGGGCAATTGGACTGATCAAATTCACATTCATGCCAGTTTTTACAAATCCATAATTAGAAATGTGGCGAAATCGAATGACCAGAAGGTATAAAAATATTAATTCAAATGTATTTACTTATCATACCAACAAAAATACTTAGATATTTTGTATACCTGGGGCCCGTCAGGGCCAGGTAATGTTAATCGCCAACATTGTTATCTGTTGTCCTTTTGTGAAAGTATTGGTGGTTCATGTCGGCTCTAATGATCTGAATCCTCGTTGCACCGTTGGCACTACAAAGCTGTGCAAAGTAATACAATAATTTTTGCCCAAGTATTTTTTATTAATCGTTTATTTGTAAATTAAGGACAAAGTGCCCATTCGAGGCACAAAACCGGAAAAACAGGGGAAGAGTCTCTTTGCAAGGCTACAGAAAATAGCGGAAAAGCACCACTGTACACCCATTTTCTACAGTGGTGTCATTCCACGTCCACAAAGTGTAATTGAAAATAAAAATGACTTGGGCAAGAGAAATTCTCGTTTGGAAAAGTTTAATTACTGCATGAAAGAAATGATTCAAAAATTGAACTTGCCCAATCTTCATAACATTGAAAATTGGTCAAAATTTGACAAATCTGACTTCAAACCAGATATGATTCATTTGAACAATGTTGGAAATCTTAAATTGACACAAATTTTTGCCAATGTTTTTGCCACCTGATCCTTGTTCTATGGCTGACTGACTAATTTTGTGACTTAATAAAATGTCATCATACTAGTAATGCACAATGGTCATTTTTAAATTTAAATTTTATTAAATAGTTGTTGCTTGCATTGCCTTAAAATAGTAACAAGAATGTACACATACTTTTTAAAAATACATCATTATCAGTCAAATCAGTCAAATGTCACTAAAATCCAGGTGGTCGATAACAACTTCTATAAGATTAGTTACATGCTCACACATTGGATCACCTCTCATCAATGGCATTGGGTGTCTGAGATAATCGTGGAGATAACTGATGAAGTCACAAATAAAGTGATGGTCTTCCAGTGTGAACAACACCCTATATCCATTGATATATGTGATGGCTTCCGATTCATAGGTGCATTTTATGAGGAATTCCATGCATCCGATTTTCAGTGATTCAATGGGCATTTTATCAGAGATGATAAGGTATTTGACCACGTTTTGCTTTGTAAGTAAATTGGAGAGAATCACTGCAGTCAAAGTCATTTCTTTGCTTGGGTTTTTGTCCATTCTAAAAAGTTAAAATGATAAAGTAAATGCACAAGTTTCACCAATTCACTATTATGCACTAATCATCTCAAATACATTCATGATTTACTAGCTTTGTCATTAAGCCAGTTGCCTCAACTAGATTGCAATTATACTCAAAAGAACTTTAAAATGTCAATCACTTGTCAGTAATTCACTATGATCATTTAATTATTAGATAGTTGTTGCTTGTATTGCCTTAAAAAATAGTAGACCAGATAGAAAAATGCGTACAGCAAAAAAAAGTAATATTGTTGGAATATAAACCTTTAAAAATACAGGACAAGAAACTAAAATAAAACTTTAAAAGAATAGGACAAGAAACTAAGATAAAACTTTAAAAGAATGGGACAAGAAACTAAGATAAAACTTTAAAGAATTGGACAAGAAATAAAAATGTTTACAATAATATTAGTGGCAAAATTATTTTATTCGTTTCCTGTGCTATGCCCCAGTATCTTCTTGATTAGTGCATAATAATTGTCATGCTCTCATTGTGCGTTGCCCTTGAGCGGTTGGTTCTGGTTGGGGTTGGTTGGCTGAGCAGTTCTGCTCCGTCAGAATGACCATTGCAAGACGAATTGGCCGATGCAGCTGCAGGTCTCCTCCAAGAATGCACTTCTGGTCCCGCAACACCAGACGAAGATGGAGAAGACGACCGGGACAAGATGTCGACTCTGACCACCGACTACGGCACCTCCCTCAACCACCAGTCCTCCCTCCCTCTGTCCCGTCATCCCTCCAGTCCACCTGCTCCCCCTTCCTGTACCAGAAAGCTGTGACACGCATTCATCTGGACTGCCGGACTTGAACTCAAGGACAAGATGCAAGGAGAAGATGGACGGGTTGGTCAAGATCAAGGATGAGCGGGACGACAAGACCGTCCGCTGCTGCTCAAGATCTGTGCTCATGGGCCCATGGGTCCATTCACATTATGCATGACACATGAGGCGTGTCGCCGAATGATGAAATAGGGGTATGGTTATGGCCCAATTGGTGTTCAAACCAGGATCAAATGATCCCCCGATCTGACAACGACCTCTGAATGTGGAACTCGATTTTTTACCAATAAAAATTTTGCCACTAATATTATTGTAAAATTTTTTATTTCTTGTCCAATTCTTTAAAGTTTTATCTTAGTTTCTTGTCCTATTCTTTTAAAGTTTTATTTTAGTTTCTTGTCCTGTATTTTTTAAAGTTTTATATTCCAACAATATTACTTTTTTTTGCTGTACGCATTTTTCTATCTGGTATATATATGTGTGTGTATATATATGTGTGTGTGTGTGTCTTTGACCATTGTATATAGATCACAGACAGCCACATATATATATACACACACACATATATATATGTATATACACACACACATATATATACATACACACACGTATATATATTTATGGGCTGCCCAGTTTGATTTCACATTATATACGTGTCTGTGTATATCTTAATTATTTAAAAATTATCTTTAAGTGAACATGATTTTTAAAAATTATGAAGTGAACGTGACCCAACGGGTCACGGGTGGTCTAGTTGTCTATAAAAGTGGAGCTAATTCTATCACGGAAACATTTGGTGCTCATGTATTGTTAATTGAATTCTTTCCATCTAAACCTCATTCTAACCCTTCACCCTCACCCCACCACCTACAATTATCCTATCTGGGAGAAATGATGGAAATAAGTCCACCTCCAACAATATTTGAACTCACAAATTTCGCGGATCAAAAATAAATAATAATACTAAATACTGCAATTAAATTTTTCCACAGCTTTCATCAACCCATCCTCCTTTCTTCCGTTCTTACCGGAAAACAAACATATCAGTCGACATTCAGTGTTGTGATGCATGTCCACAATAGGAAAATGAGTCTCATCCGGGGGTTGGGATTGCAGGAAATTAAGAAGATATGCTAGGACTATACGAAAATATGCAGGAAGGCTCTTAAGAAACAGTGTTTTTCTTGAAGCTCGTTGATAACAAACAGCATAGCATAGTTTGTTTTGCTTTTTCATGTTATTTTTAAACATGTGAGACTAAGAATTATTTGTGGTATTTCGTGACGTCCCTTTTTGTTTTGAGTCCGAATATAACTAGGGTTAACTTCGTGATTTATCTCTTTGGAATTGTATTATCATGATGTCGATGAACATGATGACGATGATCATGATGATATAGGCATTCATGGAATATTTATTGCGCAATATTCATGTTTTATTTACAAATGTTATAACATCTATATCGTTTCTTTTTTTAATCTATGTATTTTCAATAACAATACACACCGTTCGCTAGCCAAACACAATTCTGCCTTGTGATTCTCTTCATTGGCGAATAGTTATTTGACCAGCGGTGTTGAATAATAATAATAATTTCTACTTTTGGCACAAGGCCAGCAATTATCGCAGTGTGTTACTGGTACTTTATTTTATCGACCCCGTAAGGATGAAAGGCAAAGTTAACCTCGGCGGGGTTTGAACTCACACATAAAGGGCCGTAACTCTTTGCTGCAAAGCATGGCGTCCAACCCTCTACCAATACTGCCAATCCACCGCCCTGTTGAATAATAATATTGGTTTCTGAATAATAATAATGGTTTCTTTATTGGCCACAAGGGCTAACAAGAAGAAAAACATTAGATACGGCACAGAACAGTACAGGACGATACAAAGTGGGTTTTGGTCGTGTAAACAGGTTATAACAAAATAGAAATAGGGATAGCTTATCCCGAACCGGCAACGCTCCCCGGTAGCACTGCCAGGCCAGGGATTTCTGGAAGTTGTTCATAGGCCCCGGTCTGAACCTTCTCTTGAAAAGAGAGAACAGCTGATCGTCTTCGACGCCCAGGGTCTCCCCGAGAACTTCGTCGCTCTTTCCCTCCACTAGCTCTCTATAGAACGCCGAGATGGATGTTCCACCGATACTAGTGCCCAGCTGGTAGAGGGCGGTGAGCGCTTGGAGACATTCCAGCTTCCAAACGCTATCCCTCAGTCTTTTCCTGATCCAGGACTGCAGCTCCGTCAAGGAGATGAGCTGGGGAAAAGGGCGTTTGGCAAAATGGCAACCACACCTGTTCACCGTCAAGGAAGCACCAGAGATGTCGCAGCCTCAGCGCATGTTTGCGCATCATCAGCCACGGCATTCCCAGTTCTCCACGCAAAGGGTGCTGAAAGAAGATGGATCGTCTGACCATGGGATAAACTCCCAGTTCCACAAAAAGCGGAAGAGAAGGCGCTCTATTTTGGTCAGAGGTGGGCGGGGGCAAGGTACGATGGTCAGGTGGTAGCAGGTGACGGACGCGATGTACGCATTCGCCACCTCCGCCCGACCTTTCAGAGACAGCCTCCTCTCGGCCCATTTCTGGGTGAGAGAGGCCACCCTGTTCGTCACCTCGCTCCAGTTTTTCTTCATCTGGAGGTCCGGACCGAACCAGCCCCCGAGCAATTTAACCGGTCCTTCAGTCCAGCGCCACACGACGCTGTCGGGTGGCATGGACTTGCCTCTCCAGGTGCCGAGCTGCAAGCCCACCGACTTTTCCTGGTTTATCTTTGCTCATGTCACCGTTTCGTATTCGTTGAGAGTGGTATCGAGCATCTGGACGTGTTTGGGGCTCAACACCACCACGGTGACTTCGTCGGCGTAAGTTGACACGGATCTCCCACATCCCAGCACGCGTGGGACGCTCCTCATCGTCTCCAATTTGTGCAGTAACGGTTTGAAGGCCTATACCTACAAGAGGGACGAGAGAGGTCAACCCTGGTGAACCAAGCGCATGATGCTGAACGGCTGCGACAGGTGACCATTCACCTTCACAATCGAGCAGATGTCACTGTGCATCGCAGCGATCCAGCTCCTAAAAACGGGCTCGAAGCCTGCCGTCTCGAGGACCGCAGCCAGATACCGATGGTCGACCCGATCAAATGCTTTAGATTGATCCAAGTTGATCAGGGCTCCACCCGTGCCAGGTTCCTTAACCACCCTCTCTATGATGTATCGCATAAGTGGAGGTTGTCGTGGATGGATCTGTCCGCAATGGTGCATGTCTGCGCCTCTCCCACCAGATCACCGAGGATAAGCGCCAATCTCTTTGCTAATACCTTGGCCAAAATCTTGAACTCTGCGTTTAGCAGAGTTATGGGCCTGAAGTTGTTATAACGTCCCCCTAGTTCGGGTCTTTTCTCAGCAGCGCCACCGCTCCTCGGCTCACAAAACTGGGAATGCTGCCGGTTGCAGTAGACGTCTGCCAACAGGTTACCGAACAAGTCTGGTATGTACGCATAAAGCTCGTAGGGCAGACCATCCAAACCTGGCGATTTACACCTTGTGTAGTCAGACATCGTTTCCCGTATTTCACCTGCTGTTATCGGCTTTTCGCAGCACTGCGCTGCGGTCGTCGAGAGCCACGGCAGTCCGTCGAGGTATGCATCGAACTCCATGCTCCGATCCGACTCGCCGCCGCTCCCGAAGAATTGAGCAAAGTGCTGTTGAATAGCCGCGCGCATCTACTCGGGTTTAAGCAACATGCGCCCGTTTAGATCAGGCAAAGATCGAATTGTGGATGTGTTGCCACGTCGAGCCTCCACCACTCGGGCCCATTGAACGGCTTTCGTTACTTCGTGTCTCAGAGCACGCGCTCAAGCTCTGACAACGCAGCCTTCATGCTTTGCGTTGAAGAGTTGGTTGAGTGCCAAACTCGCCGCAAGCACGTCGGTTGCGATGCCTGTCCTAAACGCCTCTTCTAGCTTTCTAACTAGCTCTCCCTCTACTCTATTTTCCTCTATCACTACTCCTTTGCTAAACCTTATCGATTCTACTCTAATTGCCCTTTTCACAGTAAACCACCACCTGTTGTTGACGACCGCATCCGTCAACGAACGCTTAATCAATTCCCTAATCCAGTCTCTGTAAACTTTGCGCGCCGGGAACGACACGTTCAGCTTCCAGTAACCGGGCCCTTTGTGGTCTGTGTAGTCGACTACTTTAAATTATGGACAAACTACACTAGCCTTATCTGTTTCCCTACAGAATACCCTATCTAAATACGATCTGGATGACCCGATGCCGTTTGCCCATGTCCACATTGGCACATTCGGATAATCCAGACTATACCTGTCAGACAGTTCAAAATGTCTGAGCAAGTTGTTGAGGCTTTTACACCCTCCTCCCGTGTCTACTAGCCCCACATAAGCCCAGCATGCATCTAAGATACCGTCCCAGCCGCCCACTAACACTAAAGAGCGGGACGTTCCAAGAAAGGGCTCTAGACGTCTGAAGAAATCTGGCCGTCCTGCCCCTGTTGGGGCGTAGACGGCTACTAGCCTGAAAGCATTGCCTTCGCTGCGGGCCACGTCCAGCACCACCGACTTACCTTCTGGGTCCAGGAAGATGGCCTGTGTGGTGAGATCCAAATCTCTCCGAAAAACACAGCAACTCCCTGCCCCGGACGGCTGGGAGATGCGTATACATCGTAGACACCGAAGATCGGTGCGAAGGCTCATGCTTCGGAGATCTGGTTTCGCTGATGACTACCACATCTATGTTTAGTGACATAAGGTCATTGAGCAGGTGGCCCTGCTTCCAAGATGACCCCAGGCCACGTACATTTATACTGCCTATTCTAAGTAAGGCCATGTTGGGTGAGGAATGGAGTAAGTGAGAAAGGAACACCTACCCTGACGTGTGGTAAAGGGACAGTAGGACCGTCCCTTTGGCTTGTCATGGGTGTCTCCAGGATGATATCTGTGTATATTCTTTTGGAGAGTGGCCCACTGAAATCCCCAACTGCCTTGGGGAATTTTTGTTTTAACTGATTATAATCTTGCAGCTTAATTTCGACAATGTTAATATTTTTTGGTAATGTTCTTGGTGTTGATGGAGTGTGGTAATTTATGTCTGTAATGTCTGTGTGCTGTTTTATATGTTCCATTAATTGTTTGTTTGCGATGTTTACGGCCGTGTATTTTTTTTTTTTTGGGGGGGGGGGGGCAGATTTTTTGTTGTTTCTGTTGGGTGTTTGTGCTTTGTTGTGTTTGTGATGTTGGTGTTTGTGGTGATGCTGGTGGTGGTGTGGTTGTTGTTCGTGGTGATGCTGGTGGTGGTGTGGTTGTTGTTCGTGGTGATGCTGGTGATGGTAATGGTGATGGTGGTAGTGTTGTTGCAAGTCGCCTTGCGGCTTTTACTCCTCTTTCTTTGCCCTTGCTTTCGGAGGGCGAAGCTGCGATGTTTTTGCGTTTGTTTTTTCTCTTGCAAACAGTTTTCCAATCCTCAGCCGCCTCATACCCCATGTCCGACTGTGAGAGGTCGGGGAGGGGTATGAGTTCTATCCTCTCATTTGTCTTTGTTGTTGTTGTTGGTTGTGGTGGTGGTGGTGGTGGTGGTGGTGGTGGAGGAACCTGATCTGCCGTTCTGGGCGCAGGTGCAGCTAGTGCACTTGTTTCTGTTGCTGCAGTTGCCGCCGCTGTTTTTGTTGTCCGTGGCTTTGGTGTGGGTGCCACGGACGTTGTCCTCCTACTCTCTGTAGAAGATCCCGACTTTTTCGCTGACTGCTCTGTTTCTGATGGCAGCGGTTCCGGCGTTGGAAGGAGGGGACCTTCGCCTTTGTTATCTTTTGTTTGCAGAAGGCCCTGAGGTGAGACTTCGATCCACAGTTGAAACACTTTGGGCACCGTCCTTCCACAGATATGGGAAGTTGTGAGCCATTCCCGAGGTCTATTACGTAGGGAATAGCACTTATGCAGTCTTGGTCGGTTTGGATGCGCATCTCCATTCCAATACCGGACCAGTCCTCTCTCCCCAACTGCTGTACCTGCAGAATGGTTGTTCTATCTTCGATACCCGCAAGAACAGACACGACCAGCCAAGGCACGGGTACATAGGGCCGGACCTGGGTTACCCTGACCTTTGCATTTTTTTCCGGCAGTAAAACGGGACTAATGTTATGTCATCACTTCGTAGGGTCCTCAGTGAGTGCGATTTTGCTTCCTGGATGGTAGCAAAAAGGACGTCCACGGTAGCATACTTCTTGCCTCGGGTGAGTGTGGATTTTTTGTGTCCACACAGATCCCAAGGCCTTCTGGATTTGGGCCTCTGTGGCTCTCTCCACACGACGCGATTTCGAGGAAATTGCGCGGTATGACATTGTGCGTCGCTCTTGTTCCTCCAGGAAGCTGGTTGGTGGTATCAAGGGCACTAAAAATTCAGTTCTGGTTACCATGTGTCTTGCGACCGCCATTTCCTCCTCTGTGACCAAGGACTGTTTCTACGTTGCGAGCCACCTTTGCAAAAGAGATGGTCCCTTTTTCAGTGGCATCATTGTTGCCGCCGCCGCTATTGCTGCTACTGGTCTTGTTGTTGGTGCTGTTGCTGTTGCTATTGCTACAGACGGTGTTGTTGCTGTTATCACTGTTGCAGTTGGTTGTGTCTTTGGTGCCGCCGTTGTTGTTGTTCTCGGTGCAGTTTATATTGTTGCTGTTGGTGTACTCGCTATTTATTTTCTTGTTAGTGGTGTTAATTTCGTTGTTGCATTTGTTGTCATGTTTCTGTTGTCTGTATTTTGGTTGTCACTGCTACTGTTGTGGCTGGTGTAGTCATTTTTTTAAAAGTTAGTATTCTCAGTGTTGTAGTCATTGCTGTCTTTCTTTACGCTGTTGTGGTGGTGTTTATTGTATAAATTTCTGTGTTCGCCGTAACCCTCCTCTCAACTTTTACGCGACACATGACATCAGACATATCGCTGAGGGGCGTGGCTCAGCCATGTTTTGTTTTTTGATAATTTTTAAATGTAAAAAGGTCAAATGTAAAAAGGTCAAATATTTGGGCCAAAAGGCCCAAATATTATACTTTCCTCTTCACAGGGCAATTTCGTAATGCAGACAACTAGACATACAGACAGATATTATAAGGGCGTTATAGCTATCTAATGCGGTCCCTAAGGCATTGAAAATTTGAAATATTTTTTTCTCAAAACACTCACACGACCATAAATATTACATGTGGAAAGTTTGAAAAAAGTCGGTTGGGTGGTTCTCGAATTTTAGGGAGTCAGACAGATAGACAGACAGACATTCTCTGTTTTAGATATATAGATATATAATTATATATTCGTGTACAGATATTTTTTCATACACAATAACAAAATATAAACAAACGTATTTATTTCACGAGGCTCGATAGGGATAAATATATATCAAATATATAAGAACCCTAGAGCAAATATTGTTCTCATTGCTGACGAGGCAGAAGGGGATATACACGATTGGCTGAAGAAGGACGAGACTGTTAGTAGTACGACCAACGGCCGCTATCACACCAACAACAAACAAGAGAGGGAACGCAATTACATGCTTTTGAAAAATCTTAAAGGAAAATTATTTGCCTATTCACCGAAGGCGACTTCACTTTTTATTAGGACTTCTGCATCAATTGGTGAACATACGACGAAACTGTTTCAGAAAGAAGGGATAAACATGCCAATCTATGTTTAGAATCCCGAGCAACGCCGAGCCATTCTGCTAGTCTATATATCTAAAACAGAGGATGTCTGTTTGTCTATCTGTCTGTCTGTCTGACTCCCTAAATCTCGAGAACCATCTAACCGATTATTTTCAAACATTACACATGTAATACTTACGGTCGTGTGAGTTTTGAGCAAAGAATATTTCAAATTTTCAATGCCGTAGGGACCGCACTAGGCGCCGAACGTCGCGCCCTTATAATATCTGTCTGTATGTCTAGCTGTCTGCATTACGACATTATGACACTATCTGTGTGGGTGTGTATATATGTATATATATATAGTGTATATATATATATATAGTGTGTAACGTTTTTCGAAATATTTACTTCTGCGTTCACAGATTAATTTATTTAGTTTCAGAAGATCCTGTTAAGAGTGAAAGCAGTGATTCTTTGCTTAAACTTTAATCTGTTATTTTAATATATATATATATATAATTATATATTCGTGTACAGATATGTTTGCATACACAAAAACAAAATATAAACAGCAGCAAAAACCACAACAAAAAAGAGAGGGAACGCAACTACATGCTTTTGAAAAATCGTAATGGAAAATTATTTGTCTATTCACCCAAGGCGACTTCACTTTTCATTAGGACTTCTGCATCAATTGGTGAACATACGACGAAACATTGAAAGGAGTAAGACAACACCACTCTCCCTCACTGCAGTCATACATGTAACTATTGCTTTCATTGTACCATAGCACAACAAAAAGTTCGATTTGTCGAATGCCTTTTTACTTAACCCTATCGTCTTGATTTTCGTGGGTTGAACATGTTACTCTCAGGTACCCAATTAAGTTAAACCCCTGGTAATCTACGACGAATTTTTTTTATAAGCACAAAATCCCGAGGCCGAAGTATTCCGTACTTCTCTGAACTGTTTCAGAAAGGAGGGATAAACATGCCAATCTATGTTTAGAATCCCGAGAAACGCCGGGCCATTCTGCTAGTATATAAGTAAAATAGAAAAAAAAAAGATTGCTTACCTACGAAAACCCATGGAATATGTGACAATGCTCCTTACTTGAAAACAAACACAAACAAAAAAATCCACTCCTCCCCAACAAAAAGTGAAAAATAAAATAGAAACGATGTTTGGTAACAGTAGAACCAGAACTCTTCAATATAAGCTGATCACCCTCAAACAGGAATTGGGAGCTGTCAGCGAGAAACGTTGATACCAGAAGAAGGTAGATGAAAGAAAAGTGCTTAATAAAAGATTCAGACGAAACCAAACATCCCAGAGAGAAATAGATTCCTTTTTGAGAAAAATATGGGTGAAAAGAAGAATTTCAACCAAGATGCAGTGTGGCTAAAAGAAATCCAAAAGAACTATTGCTCCTACACTACAACAAAAACATATGAAATAAATGAGGATACCCTGAAGACTGTGATAGGAAAACTCCAAGATAAGAAAACACCAAGAAGAGACATGATTGTCGGCTACTGGGACAAAAAATTGATATTCTTCGGAGGTATCTTACTGACCTCTACCAACAAGTTCTCAAGGGAGATATACTTATACCAGAATGGTTGACATTAGCACAAACATTACTGGTCTCCAATAACAAAGACATCCAGTTGGCAAAAAACTACCGACCCATTGCATGCCAGAACCTGATGTATAAAATGTATACAGCCTGCCTGAACCTATTTCTCCAAGATCACTGTGAAAATAATTGTTTCTACTTTAGGCACAAGGCCAGCAATTTCCCAGTAACATCATCACAGATGAACAAGCAGCTGGAAAGAAGGGTATTTGGAGGAGTGCTGAACAACTCCTAATTAACAAAACTGCAATGTTGGAGGTGCGCCAACTTAGGAGGAATATGACTACAGTCTGGCTGGACTACAGGAAAGCTTTTGATTCTGTTCCCCACT
>OZ024740.1:150035078-150087578 GCA_964016885.1 Eledone cirrhosa
AACAACGTTTAAAACACAGTTGTAGAATTAAAAACTAACTGAAAAGAAATATTACCCAAGCTGTGAATAACTTTAAATTTGATTCTGAGAGAACTTTGTCGAAACTTTTAAAGAAGATCATCGACTATTTTGAAAAATAAATACGAAATATTAGTGAATAGACGAACTCATCATGGCAAAAAGTACAAGTCTCCTTCGACCAAATCGCAACTACAACCGTTGTATACAGTGGAGCTACGAGCTTAACAAAGAATTATATGAAGCATACAAACAATCTGAACCCCAAAAGTTCGGTTTTATGCAAAGGCTAAAAACTTTATGGAACTCCAAACACCCAGAATTAGACTTTTCTCCAAAGCATTTAAATGAACAGGCAAAACGTATCATTAGATGTAAATTGATACATCTAACGGAATTGAGTGATACTACAAATATAGCCCTTGTAGACAACCACCTCACCTCCACTGACAGATAAAGAGAATGGCCAGCTAAATCTAACAGTGAACAGCTCACCAACAATTTTGCTGAAATCCATCCCACTTCCACTGAAGAACAGCGAGAATGGGCAGCTAACTCTAGTAGTAATTGTCACCACATCAACAACGAGGCTGAAATTCATGACTCTACTGTACAAACAGAACGCCAAAAACATGTGGACACCTTACACGTGATATGGGACGATATGTTTCAAGAGATACACAGCCTTAATGTGAATGACAGACCATACAACACCAGAATCAGTAAAGAACCCACTAAATTTGAATTGGAAGCGGTGAACGAAATAGCTGGCAATTATCTAATCTAAAGGTGTAGAAACGACATTTGAAACGCTTAATATTTTGTTATACGTTTCAACTGTCACATTGCTATCATATAACACACATCTAAAACCACGCAATCAAGATACAAACAAAAAGCCTGAACCAGCGTGGATGCGAAATTTAAAAAGCAAAATTTTGTCCCTGAGACGAAGTATCTCACACATCGCAGTCGTTATGAAATGCAACATAGAGAGCAACTTCACATGACACCAGGGAGACCTAAAAAAAAAGTTAGAGAGACGATTTGGAGATACAAAATTTAAAACTTTGAACTCCAAATTACACCAGTTGAAACAACAACTCACAGCTACAATAGAAAGACTAAAATATAAGTCAACAGCACATAAACGACAAGTGCTAAATAGATTGTTTGCCAGAGATCCTAAATCAGTTTATCGCAGCTCCAGTGGCAAAAGCTCAATCCCTGTAAATGACACCCCTTCAAAAGAACAGGTTGAGAGCTACTGGAGATCTGTATGGAAAACGGATGACGGATTCAACAGACAAACTAATTGGCTAAAAAAACTGGAACAGGACTACTGCCAACATGTCCAGACAAAACAATATGGCATAGATGGGTCAATACTGGAAACAACTCTACAGAAAATGTCTAATAGGAAATCACCAGGCCCAGACCTCATTACAGGATACTGGTTGAAGAATTTCACTTTCTATCGGCAAGATCTCATACGGCTGTTTACAGAAACCATTAAAGGCACACAAGAACTGCCCAGATGGTTAACAACTGCCACTACTCTCCTCATTCCCCAAAATAGCCAAACCACCCTTGCTAAAAATTACCGCCCAATAGCCTGCCAAAACACCATGTATAAATTATATACTGGGTGCCTTAACCTGTTCTTACAGGATCACTGTGCTACCAACAACATCATAACACCTGAGCAAGATGGTTGAAAGAGGGAGGTGTGGGGTTGCATAGATCACCTACTAACTAATAAAATGATTCAGGAAAAAACAACAAGAATCGCAGAAACATGACTGTGGTGTGGTTGGACTATCAAAAAGCATTTGATAGTGTACCTCATGGGTGGATTATTAAGGCTTTACAGTTAGCCAAAGTCCCACAAACATTGGTAGCTGCTGTTGAGCGCCTGACCAAGAACTGGTACACCAATTTGATCCTTAGAGGTGAGAATGAGCAAATTAAGACAGATAAGATATATTACCAGAAGGGCATCTTTCAGGGTGATAGCTTGTCAGTGCTACTCTTCGTTCTCTCACTAAATCCACTATCTTACCTACTCAGGAAACAAGGTGGACAAAGAAGTGGGTCCAGAAGTATCGCCCATCTTTTCTTTGTTGATGACCTGAAGTTGTATGGGTCAAATATCAATGACATCAAGAAACAATTGGACCTCATTACACAATTTTCAACAGACATCAAAATGAAATTTGGTGAGTCCAAGTGTGCATATTTGGCAGTAAAACGTAAAAGAGCTGTGCCCTCCTCTAGAAATCTAGAGATGACAATACAACCTCTGCAGTCAGGTGACAACTACAGATATCTTGGACAGGATGAGAATGTCAGATATGATGGACCCATAAATAAGGAGAGAACCAGAACTGAATACCTCAGAAGAGTAAAGAAAATATGGTCATCAGAACTGTCAGCGTACAACAAATACATCGCCCACAATACTTATGCTGTGCCAATTCTAACGCCAACATTTGGCCTGCTGAACTGGTCATTGCAAGAACTAAGTGAGATGGATGTTAGAACTCACAAACTTCTCAGTGTTACTGGGAACTTTAACATCAATGGTGATGTGGATAGGCTATACTTCTCACGCAAGGAAGGTGGCTGGGGTCTAAAATCCATATTAACAACATATGAGACCCGAATAGTAACACTGAAGCAATACCTTCAACAGAGGAAAAAGGTTGGCAACCATCTTGCCCAGGTTTATGAGCATGAAAAGAAAAATATCATTAGAATAGCGACTGATCTGGAGGAGAGATATGGAATAAAGCCTGATATAAATCTCTCACCCAGGGAAATCGGAAGATCCTATTCAATGTTCAAACAAGATGAAAAAAATTGACCAATTTACAGAAAAAGTTGTGCATGGATACTTGAGACGTAAAAAGCAGACCATAGAGGGGATAAATCACTCAAAAAGCCTGGCATGGAGGTCCGACAAGTTTATGACATCACACCTTGAGGGATATCTCTATGCAATACAGGAACAAGAACTCCCAACGAAATATCTGCTGCACAAAAGGGGAGGGCCAGCAGCTGACAATAAATGTAAGCTATGTAAAACAAAGATCGAGGATGTAAGCCACATTGTTGCCAGCTGCGAAAGAATGTCATCTCGCTACTACCTCCCCATGAGACACGATGAGATAGCTAGAACCATCTGGAACGCACTTCGGAAAACAAAATTAACAACAAACGAGGAAGAATATATTGAGACAGATGGCACTAAGGAATACTGGTGGAACCTGAAAATAAAAACTGCCACCAAATTAAAGCACAACCGGCCTGATATTGTTGTTTGGGACCACACATTGAAAACGTGTTCTGTTGTGGAGATCAGCTGCCCACTTGATGTAAACGTTGTCAGAAAAATACAGGAGAAGGAGGACATCTACGGACCATTGATGAGGAGTTTACAAATCCAGTATCCAAGATACACCTTTAGCTTCATACCCATCATTATTGGAGCTACGGGTTATATACCAACCCGCTTGGACCAAAGTATGACTGAACTTGGATTTGCGGACAAAAAGCGCAGCTCCCTAATTCATAGTCTACAAATGGCTGCGATACCTTCAAAATTTGCAAAACATTCTTGCGGTTCAAGAGATGACAATTTCTATTTTTTACAACCTTGCTACCAGGAAGGTGGCCGGTAAAAAATATATACTCGAAATTAAGAGAAAGAGATAACATATATATATATATATATATATATATATATATATATATACCATTTAATTTTTTTGAATTCCTAAGAGCAGAACTCGTGGTTCTGGTGGGCAAATCAATCAGAGCACACAACGTTATGCAAATCATCCATCATTGATGTGGTATCCACTAGTTGGCGCAGGAACGAAGTAAAG
The DNA here is from genome assembly GCA_964016885.1 of Eledone cirrhosa. NCBI lineage: Eukaryota > Metazoa > Mollusca > Cephalopoda > Octopoda > Eledonidae > Eledone > Eledone cirrhosa. Next base: position 150,038,987 of record OZ024740.1, read on the forward strand.
TATTTATAAAACGACATCAGAAGGCCGGACTGGAAGATATGCTGTAAAAATTTTAATTTCGTAAAATCACTATACATATTTCAATGGCCCAGCTCCATCATCCAATTATGATGCAAGTCAGGATGATTCATCAGGTAACCTCGACAGAATTACAAGCAGGGTTACGTTGAACCCAAACTTATCATGGAAGATAGGGAAAAGAGAATAGGATATTGAAAAATTAAGAATGAAAATTTGATCCGGGGACTGCCTGTAAAAATAAAACGGGCTGTATATTGAGCTTTTTACTGAGAAACATTATCAATACATACATACATGATGATGGCTGCCTGCTCGTTATCGAATATGGTCATTGCACGATATAACATAATTAATAATTATCAATTAATTAATTAATTAATTCTATCGTGCAATGCCTGAGCCTGAAGATTTTTTTAAAGTGAGGGAAGACTGTTCACTGAGCCAATCCCACTCTCTGAGCGACAGTAGCCAAAAGAAGAAAAGATCAACATCATCGGAAACTACTATGCCGCAGGTTTTGTGTCGGGGTTATCCCAGTTTCCTGAGTTGCCATCTCCTAGAAGAATTCCCTGGCAAAGGCTAGGGGTCCTTCACTCTCAGTGGCTTAACCGCGACATACATACATACATACATGCTGGCTGCCAACTCGTTTTCGAGTACGGCCACTACTTTATATCCATGTAGGAGAACCCCTACCGATACGCTGAACAAGTGTGACTTTTTAGTCCAGTCAGCCACTTGAAAACTCTGGTACAAACACTACATTTGTGACAATTATTGACACATAGTGCTGGGCCCATGGTACCATGTGATGACAAGTGCAGAGAGATCTCCAGATACAAAGCAATGCCTGTGCCGTGAAGCTTTTATAGTGAACAAAGGCACTGCACAAAGCCAGTCCCACTCTCTTAACCAAGATGATATTTACCAAAAAGAAGAACAACTCAACATCATTTGATACCATCAGGGTTGCAGGTGTTATTTCAGAGTTTTCCTTCTCCTAGAATTCTGCCTTGACAAAGGCTAAGGGGTCATTTCTCTCGGTGATTTTGGATGGCCATTGACTCTTAAGAGCTCCTTTGCCCTTTGACAGGTTTTGTTTTTAGTCCTGCAGTATGTCCAAAGTCACCCTCCTCACCAAGAAACCTTGGTGGGGTTGCCAGTTTAGTCGCCAATGACCATGGGACAGGTTGTACTGGAATACATGTTACCAGTAGCACCAACTGGTTACCTGACTTACATACATACATACATACATACATACATACATACATACATACATACATACATACATACATACATACATACATACATACATAGACGAAATCCGAACAGTTGATGTTGGAACTCGAAAAATACTAAACAACACCGGAAACTTCCACATCAACCGTGACATAGACCGCCTTTACTTTAAACGTAGGCAGGGAGGCAAAGGCCTAACATCAGTCCAGACAGCATTTCAATGTCGCATCATATCCCTCCAACAATATCTACGAACCTCGAAGCGTAGGAGTCCGTCTCACGAGCAAGTCTATCTTCATGAAACAGATAAGATCATGAGAGTTGGAAAGGAACTCCTCGAGAGATATTCCCTGTGCGATAATCAAAGACTCACACCCAGGGAAGTCGCTCAACAATATCGCAGTGAATCCATGGATGAAAAACTGCATGCTTATCAGCAAAAAATCAAGCATGGATATATTGCCAGGAAGCTCCAGAGTGAGACTAATATGGATAAGGAAAGTAGTCTATCTTGGACCAACAACCGCTATATTGGCTCCCACTTTGAAGGATACGCTTTTCCAATCCAAGAACAGGGGATTAACACGAAATACTTGATTCACAAAAGAGATAGGGATGCAGGCAAAACACCTAGATGTGATAACAAGTGCAGACTCAGCAGAACTAACATCGAGGATATCACCCATGTCATCAGCAGCTGCCCAAAGATGTCATCGCGGTACTATCTACCTATGAGGCATGATGTAGTGTCCAAAGCACTGTACAATGCAGTCCGTAAAAAAGATAGCCCCGATAAAAAACGCATTAAAAGTTTCAGCAATGTGGAAAACATCCACGTACATAATATGAAAGAGTACTGGTGGAATGTTCCAGTAAAAACCCCAACAAAATGCAGGCATAACAGACCAGATATTATGATATGGGACAGGGAAAAGAAGGCATGCACAGTAGTGGAAATTAGCTGCCCCGCAGATGCCAATATAATATCAAATATTAGCGAAAAGGAGAATATTTATGCAGAACTGATGAGAAATCTGCAGATACTCCACCCTGACTATACCTTCAGATTTATGTTCTTGGGGCATTGGGGTATTTTAGTAACTGCCTCAATACAAATCGTGAGAAGCTAGGCTTCACAGGGACAGAAAGAACACTAGTTAGGAAATTACAAGTACAATCCATTAATGGAACAGTAAAAATATGTAAAACATTCCAAAGATTTTGCATCTAATAACTGCATATATACATGTACAGATACAAAGCACACATACAACTCAAAACATTCACATCCACACATACAATAACATCTATATCTTCACATGCATGCATACATAATCTACCTAGTTGATGTTGTGTAAATTCCAATGAGAGAGTCTTGTATCTATGTTAGAAACCGACTCTCTCTCTATTGGGAAAAAGTTTGTGAAATTATAAAACCAGAAGAACATACATACATACATCGAAAGATGATAAAAGTCTCAGGCACATATACATATTTGAGCACAACAAACAGATAATTAAATAATATGCACACCGAAACACAAACACATACAAGCACAGATACACTCATAGTATACACCACATAGAACTGCAGATAAACACTCAATCTACACATCGTATCAATGTTACTTGTCTAGTGATAACAAATCACACGCAGTCCCAAACTCCGCTAGAAATAGGAGCGGTGATTATAGCCACTGAGTTCAACATGTTAAGAGCTTTGGAGCCGTTAAATACAAATAATTGTTTCTACTTTAGGCACAAGGGCAACAATTACACAGTGCATTACTGGTACTTTATTTTATCGACCCCGTAAGGATGAAAGGCAAAATCAACCTCGGCGGGATTTGAACTCAGATCGTAAAGGGACGTCACTCTATGCTGCAAAGCATGGTGTCCGACCCTCTACCGATACTGCCAATCCACCAAATAATGAATCAAGACATATCAAATATGTTTAGAATTTTGTGTTTCTCAATAAGTAAGCTCAAAAGACTTTATCTAGAGCCATAATAACCAAATGAAAAAGAGACATATATCGTACAAGAAACACAGTATATTTTATATATACCAAATACTTATTATATAGAAGATGTACACAGTAATACTTGATATATCTTGATCCACTATTTGTAAATGTATATATATATCTATATATATTTAATATATATATATATGTACAGCCACCGGAAATAACATCTGTGAAATATACAGCTCCATCTATCTGTTAGCTAGCTACCTCACCGTGAAACAAACAACCCTTAGAATCCATCAGAATAAACGCCTACACAGCGGCTAAACATCAAACGATTATTTCTGTATAAATAGAGTGATTCCAAACATTTTCACCAGTCGACATTTGGCAGAGTCAACCCGCGTATCGTTATTTCTCGCCTCTGCCACGCTTGTCACTCACACACGCCTTGTACCGTATCGTCGCTTCATGTGAAAATAAATAGCTGATCAAAATTACATCTCTCGTCTTGCTTCGTCCTTTCAACTTGTGCTTTCGTCTGTTCATCCTTACCGTATGTGACAACAGTTCTTTTAAGGGCTATCTTCAGATACGATCAGACCGTATGCGATAACAGTCTTTTTAATGGCTATTCTCGGATCTGATCGGAAGTAGTGACCAGACTGACCAACCACGTCGCTTCAATTGGTGACCCCGACGTGATTCGAACGCGCAACCAGATAGCACTTAAGAAGATACCGACATGGACATGTCACAAACAACGACAGAGGCCGAGATACCAACCACACAAGCGGCTTTAACATTGAAAGTCCCCGTTTTTTTGGTCCAACGACCCGACTCTGTGGTTCGCTCACATAGAAGCGCAATTCGCCGCTAACAGAATTAAGAGCGATTCCGCAAAGCTCACCTACATCATTGTATCATTCCGCAAGAAATTGATCAAGCGGACGACCGCGTCACAGCAGAGACGACTCAACCAACTCGTGTCTGCAGAAGAATTGGGGGACAGAAAACCGTCCCAACTATTGAGAAAGATGAGACAGCTGATGGAGGACCAGCCGCTTTCAGAAGATCTGCTGAAACGGCTGTTTATACAGCGCTTGCCCTTATCGATGCAGGGCATTCTGGCGTCGACTAATGAGTCAGCAACCCCGGAAGAACTGGCGAGTGTCGCAGATAAGATCGCTGAGGTGTCAAACCCTTTTGCTTCAGTAGCACAGGTAGATCGTCGGACGAACCCTTACGTAGCGTCCTCGGACTCCACCTCCGTGATTTCAGAGCTGCGGGCTATGATAAGAGAGCAGGCAGGTCAAATTAAAGCCCTCTCAAACCAATTAGAGAACCCGACCTTTCAAACACACTGGCGGTGCAGCAACAGTCGATCAAGGCCCTTTCACCATCGAAGATCCAGAAGTCTCAGTCAAAATCGTGTGTCTGGCAACCTCTGCTGGTATCACGAAGAATTCGGCGCACAACCATCTAAGTGTAGGGCACCGTACTCTTTCCAGAATACCACCCAGGGAAACGGGCAGACCAGGGCCTAGCGACGACGTTCACCCCTGGTACTGAGAAGAAAAGTCGTCTATTTTTTTATTAACGACCAAGCTAGGCATCCGTTACCTGGTGGATACAGGAGCCCAGGTTAGTGTTATTCCTGTTTCACTAATCTCGGGCAAAAGATACCCAACACCGTCCTTTCTGCAGGCAGTGAACCAATCGTCAATTCTGACTTTCGGAGAGAAATCACTGACCCTCAATTTAGGCCTGAGGCGGCGTTTTCAATGGGTGTTCGTCGTGGAAAACCTGCGACCCCTATCCTAGGAGCCGATTTTCTCCACCACTTCAACCTTCTGGTGGATATGAAGAACCGGAGGCTTATTGACACCACTACACACCTCACTGTGAGAGGTATATTTACCACGCAATCCACAGTGCGCCCTGTAATTTGCCAGTCAGAGCCTTCGCGTTACAACTGCATTCTCCAGAAATACCCAGACATCACTCGCCCGGTATTTAAGGATGGTCCTATTAAGCATAATGTCACGCACCACATCGAGACAAGAGGACCACCCACAGCTGCCCGACCAAGGATATTGCCTCCAGACCGATTGAAAATCTCCAAACAGGAGTTCCAACACATGCTGGATCTCGGAATCATTCGCCCTTCCTCCAGCAACTGGTCTGCACCCCTACACCTTGTTCCTAAAAAAATGAGAATGATTGGTGACCATGTAGGGATTATCGTGCACTTAACAATTCTACAGTACCCGATAATTACCCTGTACTTCACCTGCACGACTTTTCTGCCTCTCTGCAAGGCGCACGCATCTTTTCCAAGATAGATTTGGTGCGTGCATATAACCAGACACCTATGGAGCCTGCAGATATTCCGAAGACCGCAATCACAACACCGTTCTGTTTATGTGAATTCCTGCGAATGCCGTTCGGTCTGCGCAACGCTGCACAAACTTTTCAGCGGTTTATTGACACCGTGTTACGTGATCTACCCTTCGTATACGCGTATATTGACGACGTGCTGGTAGCAAGTACTTCCGAGCAAGAACACGAGAAGCACTTAGATCTCCTTTTCCAACGTTTGGCTGAGTACGGTATCATCATCAACCCCAGCAAGTGCCTTCTCGGCGTTCCTTCACTGTCCTTTCTCGGGCACATCATTGATAAAGACGGCATTCGTCCACTTCCTGAGAAAGTAGAAGCTATCCGCAATTTTCCCGCACCTACATCACCTCGGAAACTGCGTGAATTCCTCGGTTTGGTGAAATTTTATAGGCGTTTCATCCCTAATTGTGCCGACGCACCCAGACTCCTCACGGACCTTCTTCGCAACCGGACTCGCAAAAAACGAAGAGAGCACTCTAAACGAGGAAGAATTAACATCTTTTAACCGCCTGAAGGAAATGTTGGCAAACGCTTACATGCTCGTTTTCCCCAGGTCTGGCGCTCCTCTTTCGCTGCTAGTGGACGCATCAGACACGGGGGTTGGAGACGTTTTACAACAACATGTCGACGGCGTTTGGCAACCCTTATCCTTCTTTGCTAAGCGGTTGCAACCTGCAGAAACGAAATACAGTACGAACTCTTGGCAACCTACCTTTCGGTTAAGCATTTTCGGCATATGCTCGAAGGATCGGATTTCGTGATCTACACGGACTATAAACCACTAGTTTATGCGTTCCGTACAAAACCTGATTGACATTCACCGAGAGAACTCCGACACCTGGATTTTGTCTCCCAATATTCAACTGATATTCAGCATATCAAGGGATCAGACAACGTAGCAGCCGACGCCGTCCCGAATCCAGCTGAACGCAATACATGTGAATTCAGGCATCGACCTTCAACAGATCGCAGCTGACCAAGAGACTGACGAAGAGTTTATCAAGCTCCGAGATTCGCCATCTCTGAAGTTTCAGCAAGTTCTCATTCCTTCTTCTCCGGGACAAATTTGGTGCGACCTTTCTACCGGTCATGAACGACCGTATGTACCACAGATGCATCGTCGACAAGTTTTTTCTGCTTTACACTGCTTGTCTCACCTGGGAATCCGGGCTACACAAAAACTCATCTCTGCTCGTTTTGTGTGGACTAACATTAACAAGGACGTGCGCGACTGGTCCAGGAGCTGCATTGCCTGCCAGAAAACCAAAGTCCACAGACACATCAAAACTCCACTCGGCACATTCGCGCAACCTGATGCACATTTTCATCATGTGCATATCGACATCGTCGGACCTCTATCACCATCACAGAACTACACACACTTGCTCACCTGCATAGATCGATTTTCCCGTTGGCCTGAGGCTTTTTCCATAAATGATACCTCAGCGGAAACAGTCGCTAAAACTTTGGTTTACACTGGGTATCACGTTATGGCGCCCCAGCGAAGATAACAACGGACAGATGACGCCAATTTGACTCCCACCTCTTCAGGGAACTGACTCGCCTGTTAGGATGTAAACACATCCGCACGACAGCTTATCACCCGCAAGCTAATGGTCTCGTGGAAAGATTCCATCGCCAATTGAAAGCTGCAATAAAAGCATATCCAGACAAGACCCACTGGTTTGAATACCTGCCACTCATCCTTCTGGGCATTCGATCCACCGTTAAGGAGGAATTCGGACACACACCTGCAGAATTAGTGTACGCCACCACCCTGGTTCTACCTGGTCAGATGGTTGCTCCCATCTCTCCTCAGGATGTTCCAGACCCAGGATCATACGTACACCGTCTTCGACAATATATGTCTCACTTTGCTCCTGCAAGCACCCGTCAACAGAACACGGCCACACACGTACCTTCAGACATTAAAGATTGGACACACGTTTTCGTTCGAAACGACACCATCTCAGCTCATCTTCGACCTCCATATTCTGGCCCTTATCGTGTTCTAAAAAAATATCCGAAATATTTTATTCTCGATCTAGATGGTAAACAGAATTCTGTCAGCGTGGACAGATTAAAAAAATCCATCATGGATACTGTTACAGTCTCTACACCAGAAACTCCACCTGTTTCATCTTCAGTCACGAGAAGTGGACGACGTGTCCATTGGCCCGCCAAGTTGGCACAATATGTGAATTACTGTTAACCTCAAGTGAGTTTCTTAATCATTCTTCTTGCAAAACATTCCCATTTCCCTTGTGATTACTATTTCCAGTTTCAAATACAATGAACTTTCTGATTGAACAATTGCAATTTTTAGTGACCATGTGCTCATGTCACAAAGAACATTATTTATTATGAACATTATTTATTACAAACACTACTTAAGAACAAACATTGTGTATAGCATTGTGTATAACATTTTTTTTCTTCTCTCTCTTGTTTTGCAAAAATTTGTATTTTTCTTGTTCTGTAACATTGATTGTGTAATTGCCATAATTTTTATATACATACAAGGCGTGTACATATTCTGTTTTTAATTCACACTACAAAACCACGTTTGTTTCACCTTTTGGTTCATACACTGAGCAATAGATAGTTGTGTCCCTCTAACTCTTACAATACAAAATATTTTCTCTTTGATCACGCATTTCACAAATCGCATCCTCAAAACACTGGCCTTCATTTTTCACGTACACATTCACTCAATAGCTCGAGAATGCCTCGCTATATTTTTTTACCACATGCATTCGCTCAAGTCATATGCTGTGAAGCAAACTGTTACTTTTAGGCAGCATGCTTACGGCCATTCAGTTCACACATTACGGTTATCTTCACTGCCCAGTTAGACTTTTTGTCACGCAATTCACAGGGAGCTCAACCCAAATTGCAACAGGCTCATTCATCACGCCTGCATAAATCTGGTCAAAGTCATTTTATAGTTTATTTCTTTTTTCTCTTCCTGACACACACATCTTGCCATATCATCTCTACATCGACTCTGTCCTGTACTCGATGATCACAAAATTTCACAATGTGCTGCCCCTTGGGCTATTGTCATGACAAATGCACCACTGGCCCATTTACTATACGATATTTCGCTCTTTTGTTGTACAAAATATCTGGCAGGGGCCTAATGTACAGCCACTGGAAATAACATCTGTGAAATATACAGCTCCATCTATCTGTTAGCTAGCTACCTCACCGTGAAACAAACAACCCTTAGAATCCATGAGAATAAACGCCTACACAGCGGCTAAACATCAAACGATTATTTCTGTATAAATAGAGTGATTCCAAACACTTTCACCAGTCGACATTTGGCAGAGTCAACCCGCGTATCGTTGTTCCTCGCCTCTGCCACGCTTGTCACTCACACACGCCTTGTACCGTATCGTCGCTTCATGTGAAAATAAATAGCTGATCGAAATTACATCTCTCCCCTTGCTTCGTCCTTTCAACTTATGCTTTCGTCTGTTCATCCTTACCGTATGTGACAACAGTTCTTTTAAGGGCTATCTTCAGATACGATCAGACCGTATGCGATAACAGTCCTTTTAAGGGCTATTCTCGGATCTGATCGGAAGTAGTGACTAGACAGACCAACCACATCGCTATATATATATATATATACTAGTTGAATTACCCGCGCCTTGCTGCGATTCACACATTCTTTTGTAAGAAAATGATGATTGATTTTAAATCAGTGATATAATTTATGGAGAAAAACTCTGCATTTCAATATTACTCAATGTAAAATATAATGCATAAAAAATTGGAAAACATTATTTTTTGTAATATATCAAATCAAAATTACATTATTAAATCTTATTCTTATTTTGTTTCTTGTAAATAATTTTTTTTCAAAATATCAATTCAAAACTTTAGTGAATAGGCATCATATCTTGTCATTTACCTATGTTTTAAATTTCATATAAATCGAAGGGAAAAAAATTTCAGCCGGGTTTTGTGCCTCCAGGGAACCCTAATAGGAGGTTTATCCCCCATTAGTGTGTCTTAATATTATTGAAATTTGCTGAAATTTTGTAAATAGGCGTCATATCTTATCATTTAAATTTCTTATAAATAGAAGGGAAAATATTTTCAGCGGGGTTTGTGCCCCCGGAGAACCCTTTGATTAAAATGAAATATACTTATCCAAGTACCCTGGGCAATGTAGTTTCAGAATATATATGATTATGGGGGTCTATCTCCAAAACCATAGGAGGAGTTCGTGAACAAACAAACAAACAAAGGGACAGGAACTACAACTCTCTCTCTCTCTATATATATATATATATATATATATATATATATATCGACAATCGATCGACTTTCGTCAAATCGGACCGAGGAAAAAATGTTTCCATTGGTCTTTCTAATTGCTAATACTTTCTGTCGGTCGCAATTTCAGGTAGAAGGAGCAACGTAAAATAAAGTGTCTTGCCCAAGGACATAACGCATCGTCCGGTCAAGGAATCGAACTCACAACCTCACGATTGAGAGTCAATCCTCTTACCACTCACCCACATATAAGAGAGAGAGAGAGAGAGAGAGAGAGAGAGAGAGAGAGAGAGAGAGAGAGAGAGAATATCTCATACATATCACTAACGAGTCGATAAAATATCGTTCCCTTGAGATACATAAATTTTCAAGACCCTTAAATTTAAGTTGCTTGATCAAAATCCCTGACCGTAAAAACAGCCTATGAATTGAAAAATAAATAAGTCAGATCACGTCAATAGCTTGATGAGCTCATCATTATTCGATCAAATTCATCGACTATTTTTACAGTTACTGAATCGGAGAATAATTTTAACCAATCAATAAATCGATATGGTCATCATAACCAGATTCCATATTGTTCTTCGGAGGGGTTTTCTGATTTAGTGAAAAAGAAGCTGAAAATGCAATTGGAATCTTTAAGTGGAAATTTTACCGGTTTCATAAGTTTCATGATTTTCAAGAGTTAAGAGCGATGGAAAGATATGTAACTATGCCGACTTATAACTCGCATCTAACTGATGTTGGGAATTTCTTTCACTTTTATGCAAAAAATGACTCAGATTGCTCTAGGTTTGAAAGAACAATTTGTTAGGTTGCAGAAGATAATGTGACAAGCCATCGAATTTTGTGGTAATTGCGCGCCAAAAATCATGGTTCTTTTAGATTTATGCAGAAAGGTGACTCAAACTGCTATCTGTTTAAAGTATAATTTGAGAGCCGGAGTATTATCACGTGATTAGGCACCGAATTTGGTGGTACATCCGCGCCAAAAAAAAAAAAAAAAAAAATCGTGTTCAGTAGTCAAAGAAAGTTGGTATTTTCTTTGAAGCAATACCCAAAATTCAAAAGTACAGAAATTTTGTTTGTATGTTTGTATGTACGTATGTGAATTTCGCTGTTATATATAAATTAATTACCAATACTAACGCTAATTATATGCAAATTAGTACGTCCATTTCAGGATAATACGAAGAGCAAATGAGTTTATATACCTATGAAATACATGTATCCTTGTGGTTCGTTGGATGATATACACGCCTTCTAATGCGGGTCTAATTAGGCGTAAAAATCGATTAAAGATGTTTTTCATTTTTTTTCAATTTACAGAGAAATTCGTATTTTGTGACATCTTTACATGCCCTACATATTATATATGTATATATTTACAGACGTTGGTGCAGTCTCGGTTACATACCCTGTATTTATACAGCTAAAACTTTAATATATATATATATACATATGTGTGTATGTGTGAATCTCTCTCTCTCTCTCTATATATATATATACTAGCCAAATTACCCGCGCCTTGCTGCGTTTCACACTTTTTTTTGTGTAAGAAAATAACGATTGATTTTAAATCAGTGATATAATTTATGGAGAAAAACTCTATCTTGTCATTTATCTATTGTTTAAATTTCATATAAATCGAATGGAATACATTTTCAGCGGGGGTTTTGATTAAAATGAAATATACTTATCCAAGTACCCCGGACAATGTAGTTTCAGAATATATATATGGTTATGGGGTCTATCTCCAAAACTATAGGAGGAGTTCGTGAAATCTTGTTCCATTTATTGGCCAAAATTTTCACTATAGGGGGTTTAACCCCCATTACGGTGTCTCAATATTATTGAAATTTGCTGAAATTTTTGTGAATCGGCATCATATCTTGTCATTTACCTATGGTTTAAATTTCATATAAATCGAAGGGAAACATTTTCAGCGGGGGTTTGAGCTCCCGGGGAACCCTTTGATTGAAATGAAATATACGTAAGAAATCAAATGGGCATGAGCCCCCACACACGTGTCAAGTTTCATCAAGATCGGCTTGGTAGTTTTTTAGTTTTAGGTTCACAAACAAACACACAAAGACAGAAATTGCCATTTATGTATATATATTGTGTGTGTGTGTGTGTGTGTGTGTGTGTGTGTGTGTGTGTGTGTGTGTGTGTGTGTGTGTGTGTGTGTGTGTGTGTGTGTGTGTGTGTGTGTGTGTGTGTGTGTGTGTGTGTGTGTGTGTGTGTGTAGTGAAACGTTGTAGAAACATACACACATTGTTATGTTCACTTTTGTGAAATATATGGATTTATGTATGTATTTAATAGGTACGAAATTTGGTTGTTTTAGTTTCAACACACGCTCTTAGATCAAACTATTTTGCTATAAATGTGACTCATATTGAATTTTAATAGCACCACAAATATTTTCCTCCTTTTTTTAGTTTCATTTTACTTTTACTGACCTCGCACGTTCGTATATCTGTCAATATTTTTGCTGTAGTGAAGGTCAAAATAACGACGACTCTATTTGACTGTCGCCATTCCCTATACAATCAACTTGGTTGTTGTTGACATTGTAACTTCTTTCACTCCTTAACGACAATGTGATTGTTGTCCTTTGGAAAGTTTGTGTATTTAAAACTACTCTGCTAAATAATACATTCCGAGTCGAGTAGAGTGGGGAGAGATAGCTAAGTGTTTCAAATATTGAATTTACTACACATAGGTCTTCAGTTCAAATCTTCTTTAGATTTTTCACTGTAGAATATGTCATTCTAATTCCAGTGAATAGATATGTAATCATCTGAGAAAGTTACAAGTAATATATCAGTTTCTATTCTAGAATACAAACTGCTGAACTCAAGGACACAAAGTTGTATGACCAGAAAATCTACATTTTATTTATTAGGATGGATTAGAATTGTAACCAAGTTTCAGAAGCGCGACGAAACGTTTTGAAAATTCATAATATATATTACTATTAAGAATTAAATGAAAAGTAAATGTAAAAGCTTTTGTATATTCTTAAATCACTAAAATTACTATTCAATGTGTATGGCAATTTCTTTTTCTATTATAAACAAGTCAGTTGTCAGGGATCTGTGTGAAACAGAGTATGAGTCAAATAATGGAATAGAAAAAAAAAGGAAAGAAAATAGAAAGACAACAAATGATGAGGTTGGTGAGGGAAAGCTTTATACATGAATGTTTTAAATAGCTGAACAAACAAAAACAAAAATGAAGAAATTCAGTCAGAATAGTTATCATAGAGAAAAACGTCTGAAATCCAAACTTTGAAAACGAGGCAGCAGATCAATAGAAGCAGCAGATCAATAGAGGCAGCAGATCAATAGAGACTTATGTAGTTCATGATCACCCTGATTAAATACCCTGATGGAATGAAAAGGTTTACTAATGATCTCTTCCAATAGTTTCTGTCAGAAATAATATTGATTTCTAATTTAAGCACATGGCCAGCAACATAGGGAAGGGGCGAAGTTGATTATATCAAGACTAGTACTTCATTCGTACTCTATTTTAACGATCCTGGAAGGATGAACGGCAAAGTTAACTTCAGTCGGATTTTAACTCAGAAGATTCAACGCACGCTTAACTAATTCGCTAATCCGGTAAGCTTTGCACGCTGGGAAAGACGCGTTCAGCTTCCAGTAACCGGGCCCTTACCTAAGTCTAAGTCGACTTTACAGATGACAAATTTGTGGTCTGTGTAGTCGACTACTTTAAATTGTGGACAACCTTCACTAGCCTTTACTGTTTCCCTACAGAATACCCTATCTAGATACGATCTGGATGACCCGATGCAGTTTACCCATGTCCACATCGGCACATTCGGATAATCCAATCGATACCTGTCAGACAGTTCAAAACGTCTGAGCAGGTTGGTGAGGCTTTTACACCCTCCTCCCCACATAATCCCAGCATGCAGAAGATACCGTTCTAGTCGCCCACTAACACTAAAGAGCGGGACGTTTCCAGAAAGGTCTCTAGACATCTGAAGAAATCTGGCCGTCCTGCCCCTGTTGGGGCGGAGACGACCACTAACCTGAAAGCATTACCTTCGCTGCCGGTCACGTCCAGCAATACCGACTTACCTTCTGGGTCATTGAAGATGGCCTGTATGGAGAGATACAAGCCTCTCCGAAAAAGCACATCAACTCCGCCACCCGCTCCCGGACGGCTTGGAGATGCGTATACATCGTAGCCGCCGAAGATCGGTGCGAAGTCTCGTTCTTCGGAAATTCTGGTCTCGCTGATGGCCACCACATCTATGTTCATTGACCTAAGGTCGTTGAGCAAGTGACCCTGCTTCCATGACGACCCCAGGCCACGTGTATTTATGCTGCCTATTCTGAGTAAGGTGATGTTGGGTGAGGAATAGGATAGGTGAGAAAGGGTCACTTATCCTGTTTGCGTAGAGAAGGGGCGGTTGAATCTTCCCTTCGGCTGGTCGTGGGTGAGAATATCAGTGCATATTCTTTTTGTTAGCGACCCTCTGAAATCCCCAACCACGTTGGGAAATTTACTTTTTAAAACTTTGTAGTATTCTACATCTAGTTCAATTACTTGGCAGTTGGGGGGTATACTTGAAGGTATTGGTAATGTGTAGTAGTTGCTGTCTGCAATGCTTGTGTGTAATTGTATGTGTTTTATTAAATCTTTATTGTCTGTGTTTATGGCAGTGTATTTTTTAGTGAGGAGGCGTTTTGTTTTGTTGTTGTTTTTTGTTGTTGTGGCTGGGTGTGTGTGCTTTGTTGTGTTTGCGATGTTGATGTTAGTGGTGTTGTTGTTGTTGGTGGTGGTGTTAGTGGTGTTTGTGATGGTGGTAGTGATGGTCATGTTGCTGCAAGTCGCTTTGTAGCTTTCGCTTTTGGGGGTGCTTTCCTCTCTTTTCGTGATACTTGAACTTCTCCAGCTGCTTCAGTGAAACTCCATTCACATTTATATAAATTTGAGCGACTTCTGTCCACCCGTCCATCACACAATGTGTATGTGTGTTTGTGTGAATATATGTGTGTGTAAAAGTAAGGAAAGGGATACACATATATGTCTCTAACTTAAAAACAATGACACACACACATACATGTATATATATATATATATATATATATATATATATATATATATATATATATGACACACATATATATGACACGCACACACGTCTCTAATTTAAGAATGCCGACAAACACACGCGCGCGCTCACATACACACACTGTCCTATTACCACTTAAGGACTTTGGCCCGAGCAAACATCCCCTCAATTTTGGAACCGTCTGGGTTGTCCAGAATTGATGGGAAAAGACCTGACGGTCTTACCCTGCACCCTTGGTCAACAGGCAGATGCCTTATCTTGGAAGTAACAGTTAGTGACTCTTTTGCGTCTTTCCTTATCCTGCATACAGCGATAAGGGTGAGAGCAGCCGAATGGAACAAATCCTAAAATACGCGTCAGCGTGTTGAAAAAATCCTAATCTCTTCATCTTTCTCATTCACTCTCTCTTTCTCTCTCTCTCTCCCTCTAGCTATATATATATATCTTTTACATAGTCACTCTAAGTGTCTGTATCTCCCTCTTCACATACTCTCTCATTCTTTCTCGCTCTGTCTATATATATACATGTTAGTTGAAGGTGGTGATGGCAATATACCGGAAGCTGAAATTTGAAACTTTAAAGAATAGTGAATCTTTAAATAAGCAATACATTAAATTATTTATGTTTAATCATGTGCTACAATATTTAGTAGATAAATTATATAATATTCATTAATTATTTATGTTTAATTATGTGCTACAATATTTAGTAGATAAATTATATAATATTCTGGGAGGGTCATGTTGCCAATAAGAAACACACGCACCAGTTGCTTTCACTTCAATTTATTATATATTTATAAATTTACAAATTTATAAATTCATAAATTTCTGGTTGGTTGGTTGGTTCCACAACCAGATAGTTGTTTATATATAGTCATAGTTCTTTCGTCACACACTCTGTGACCTCTTCAGTGACTGGGGATTCCTTTCTTTGTTTCTGTGCCTCTCCTTTGTTCTGTCCTACGCCATTTTGTTTCTGTGTGTGTGTTGTGTGCTCAGTCTGCGCATGCGCCACATCCGGGTGTCTGTGTGTGTTTATGTTCATTTATCTATTTGTTTATTTACATGTTACTGGTTGGTTGTTTGTTCTATGTGTGTGTGTGTGTGTTTTCATTTTGTCCTTAATTGTAAGTTGTGATGTTGCTGTTCCACTCATATTTTCTATTTAATTTTGGTTGTAATTCTTTTATGTTTATTGCCTCTGTAATTTGTCTAAACATTGCGTCTTTTCTGTGTGTAGATTCTATTTTTATTTCTATGTTCTCTAATTTACCCTTGTGTTCTATCTTAGCATGTTGGTAGAGTACAGATGATTCTTTATTATCTTGAAGGTCTCGCCAGTGTTCATTTATCCGTTCCCCTACAATACGAGCTGTCTCACCTATGTACACTATATTTTTGTCTCTACATTGTCCTTCGGTACATCTTATGCTATACACTACATTTCTAGTTTTACAGTTAATATGGGGGCTTATTTTACAGGTTATACATTTCTTATCTATACATGAGGGTCTTTGAAAAGGGTATGTCTTGCTAATAAGTGTTTTTACGGAGGTACCTGGTCTTTCTACTATCTTAATATTGAGTTTATGTTTATTTAGGGCCCTTCTAAATTTGTAAGCTAGTTCACCTCTAGGGGTTGTATCGATGAACATTACACTCTGGTATTTGTTGCTATCATACCATGAGTTTATTCTATTAGCCTTGTTCCTAGTTCTTTCTATTCTATTCCAAAATAAAATTAGAGAACATAGAAATAAAAATAGAATCTACACACAGAAAAGACGCAATGTTTAGACAAATTACAGACCCCCTCAGCAGAATCGGCGTGAGTAACCGATCCCTGGACCTAACAAACTGCATAATAGGCAGTATGGATGTTGTGTCCCTGTATCCATCTATTGACGTGGATTTTGCTGTGGAGAACTGCGTAGAAATGATCAGTGAGAGCAAGGTTGAGTTCCGTGGGATTGATACCAGTGAGCTGGGACTCCTACTTAAGCTTACCTATAGTAATAGTTACCTAGACACATATGACCTTAGCAACCTGTGCCCTACAAGACCAGCAAGAGGCAGACCACCTACCATTACCTCAATGGCTAAGAAAACCCACACAGATAGATGGAACGGGTGGACAATATACCGGAAGCTGAAATTTGAAACTTTAAAGAATAGTGAATCTTTAAATAAGCAATACATTAAATTATTTATGTTTAATCATGTGCTACAATATTTAGTAGATAAATTATATAATATTCATTAATTATTTATGTTTAATCATGTGCTACAATATTTAGTAGATAAATTATATAATATTCATTAATTATTTATGTTTAATCATGTGTTACAATATTTAGTAGATAAATTATATAATATTCATTAATTATTTATGTTTAATCATGTGCTACAATATTTAGTAGATAAATTATATAATATTCATTAATTATTTATGTTTAATCATATGCTACAATATTTAGTAGATAAATTATGTAATATTCATTAATTATTTATTCAAAGTAAAACAACTTATTTTACTAACGAGATTTAAAAAAAAAAACGTACACTGTCCCGCACTCCTCCCTTTATTATATTATAGATTGAAAAATACAATATTTAGGCCGAAGGCTCCAATATTATGGGGACACCTTCCTTGAGGGTCAAGTTTGGCACCCCATAAAATGTCTGAGAGAAAAAAAATTGGTAAAAAAGCCGATAGAAACAGATGAAAATAACAAAACTTACAGAAAGTCGAGACGAACATGTCGGAAGCACATGGTGACAATAATAATAATCGTAGCCCAGACTCACTATAAGGGCTGGAGACATAATGTGATAGGCAGGGTGATCCACTGGCATCTATGCAAAGTAAACAATTTACCACATTCTGAGAAGTGGTATGAGCATAAGCCAGAGTCGGTGATAGAAAACAATCAGGTTATGGTGCTATGGGATTTTAGGATACAGACGGACAAGAAATTAGAACACAAGAGACCTGACCTGGTGGTTTTGGACAAGGAGAAAAGATCGTGCCTGGATGTAAATGTAGCCTGCCCATTTGACACGAGAGTGCAAGAAAGGAGATGGAGAAAATTAACCGATACCAGGATTTAGAGTGGGAGTTAAAAAGGATTTGGAATTGCCATGAAATCAAGGTCATCCCGATTGTCATAGGCGCACCAGGTCCTGTCTCAAAGAGTTTCCAAGGATGGTTAAAGAAGATTAGTCCAGATCCGCTTTTTGGAAGACTTCAAAAGGCATGCTTGCTAGGAACAGCAAGAACCCTCCTATACGTCCTGAATATCTGAGGCTGCAGGTAGTGGCTTGACATTCATTTCAACAAACTTTCCAGTTAAATAACATCAATGACTGAGACTCAAAGAACAATAATAATTATTATTATTATTTCATTTATTGGCCACACGGGTCGACATATAGGGGACAATACAACAGACAGGGAGAGTGGGGGTTTACATATAAAACATATAGGGGACAATACAACAGACAGGGAGAGTGGGGGTTTACATATAAAACATATAGGGGACAATACAACAGACAGGGAGAGTGGGGTTTACATATAAAACATATAGGGGACAATACAACAGACAGGGAGGGGGGGGGGTTTACATATAAAACATATAGGGGACAATACAACAGACAGGGAGAGTGGGGGGGTTTACATATAAAACATATAGGGGACAATACAACAGACAGGGAGAGTGGGGGGGTTTACATATAAAACGTGCAAAAAATATAAATAACAATACCAAAATAACAAGAAAAGTACAACAATGAAAATTCCCCAACACGGGGGATAACCACTGTGGGTTGACTTAGGTTACCCACCAGCTGTTCGACACAACTCCATAAGAGTGCAGTAATGCACGAACACTGGACGAGTGCATGCAGAACGGTTTCGTCGTTCTGCGAGCTTTTCGGGCAGGCCCGTCAGACAGCACTTCCGTGTCTGTAGAGTGTATCTCGAACCGGCAGTGCGCCCCGGTAGCACTGCCAAGCAAGGAATTTCTGGAAGTTATCCGTCGTCCCTGGCTCGAAAGTCATCCGGAACAGACTGGTCAGTTCGACTTCGTCAACGCCCAGGGCCTCTCCGAGTGCGTTGTCTTACTTGCCCACCACTAATCCTTTATAGAACTCGAGAGTGGAAGTTCCACTGACTGCATTGCCCGCCTGGCAACAGTCCAGATGCCAGTCACCCAGTCTCGGTCTCTTCTTGACCCAGGACTGCAACTCAGTCAATGAAACAAACGGCGAACACACCTGTTGCAGTTGTAGTAGAGCGCTTGGAGGAGATCGGAGAACAAGTCTGGCATATTTACGTAAAGCTCGTAGGGCAGACCATCCAAACTGGGTAACTTGCGCCTCGTGCAACCAAAGGCATCCTGAATTTCGGCTGAAGTTATCGGCCTTTCGCAGCGCTCAGCCTCGGTCGTCAAGAGACGCGGCAAGCCATCGAGGTAGGGACTGAAGTCCGCTACCGTCTCTGACCCGCCACTTCAACTGAACAACCAAGCAAAGTGCTTAGCTCTAACAATGCTACCTTCGTGTTTCGCATTGAAGAAATGGTCCAATGTCATTCTCGCCGCTACCACGTCATTTACAATGCCACTACAAATAGCTTCGTCTAACCTAGCTACCAGCTCCCCCTCTTTTCTATTTTTCTCTAACGCTACTTCTTTGCTAAACTCTATCGATATTACTCTAATCTCTCTTTTGAGAGCCCCCACCACCTGTTGATGATGAAACCCCCCCCCCCCCTCGGTCAACTTTTGCTTAACTAAATTGTTGACCCGGCCCCTTGTAAGCCTTACGTGCCGGAAACGACATATTCAGCTTCCAGTAATCAGGTCTTAACTTACGCGTCTTATCTAAGTCGACCGTTTTAAAACGTGTGCAGCCTACACTATTTCTATCTATTTTCCTAATGAAAATCCTGTCTATATACGATCTAGAATCTAGATGACCCTATGCAGTTGGTCCAACTCCACACTAGGGAAATCTAGTCGGTACCTGTCAGTACAGTTGGAACTGATTGATCAGGTAGTTGAGGATTTGCACACACACGCACACACACACACACACGCGCGCGCGCCCACACGCACACACCGCTCCTACCAGCTACTCCCACACAATCCCAGCGTGCATCTAAGATGACGGTCCAGTCCCTCGCTAACAGTAAAGGACGGGACATGTCTAGAAAGGCTTCCAGGCGTCTAAAGAAGCCCGGCCCAGGTAGCGGTGTAGACGGCCACCAGTCTAAAGACACCACCTTCGCTATTGTTCATGTTCAGGACCATTAACTTACCGTCCGGATCCCGGAAGATCGACCTCGAGTCCAGGCCTTTCCTAAACAGCACTGCCACCCCACTTCCAATTCCCGGCTGACTAACAGATGCAAAGATCTAATAGTCGTTGAAAATGGAAGCTAGTGCGCACGTATCGGAAATGCTGGTCTCGCTGACGATAATTACATCCATATCTAGAGACCTGAGGTCGTTGAGCAGGCGACCCTGCTCCAGTGTGACCCCAGGCCACGAACATTTAAACTACCTACTCTTACTCTGGCCATGTTGGCAGGCTAAAAGAGAGAGGAAAGGTTACTTAACTCCCGGAGTCTTGTGGAGGTCGGGTGGTTCTACCTCCATAATTGATGGGGTTTCTTTGGAGAACCCCTTTAAAAGTCCTGATGTGGGTTTCACGTTCAGGGTTCCCACGTCCCGAGGAAAGCTCTCTCTAATTCCTTTATAGGAATCGAACGACATTCGTACCAGAAACAAATCTTCTGGTACGCAAAATGTGCTCGATTCAAAAATTTCCCCCTCTGAATTTCTTTACTTCGTGCTATGAGGGCCATCAATTCATTGTTGGCCCTTCTGAGAAGGAAGAAGTTTTGTATGCTTTGTTGGTGCGGTTTTAATTGTTTGCGTGACTATGGTGGCGATGGTTTTGTTGGTGTTGTTTCGGTTGTGTCTGTTTGTTGTGGGTGCGGTGTCTGCAGTTTCAGATGTCTGTATGTGTAATTGTTCTTGTGTCTGTTTAGGTTGTTTGCGTGTGGGATTCTGGTGATGGTGTTGCTGTTGTTGGGGAAATGTTTGCGTGGGTGGTGACTGCATTTTTTAATGTGGGTGTTTTTATGCTTTGTGGAACTTTTTTCTTTGTTTTCTTTTTTCGTTTTTTTGTGGGGAGGGGGGTTCCCTCATCTTCACTACAGGAAGATGGGGGGGAGTCTGTGGCTGTAAGTGTGTCTGTGTCTCTGTGCGTGTATTTTGGGGCGGAGGGAAATGAGAGAGCTTTACCAATGTAAAGGTGGCGTTTCTATTAGTTTTGTTGCTGGTGGTTTTGCCTGTGCTGATGTTGGCGGTTGTCCTCGCCCCGGCGTCGGCAACAGTGGAGACCTTCAACCCCTAGCACCTTTCAGCAGCTGAGGGCAGCAGGTTCGCAAATGGTTTGTTTCTCCGCAAACGAAACAATGCGGCCTTTTGCCCTCGGTCATTATATGTAAAGCGGTCCCGTTCTGAAGACGGATGTGGTCCGGGATTCTTTTTACATCCTCGGGCCTGATCTGGAGAAGTATCTCCCGTTCAACCCCCGAACCAGTCCTCCCTGGCAGTCCTTGTAACCTCTATTGGGACGGTATCCGTTGTTGTCATTGTTCTTGTTGGTGTTGTTGCTGCTGTCGCTGTTGTAGTTGGTTATATTTTTGGTGCCGCTGTTGTTTTCGGTGCAGTGGGTTTTGTCGCTGTTCATGTTCTTGTTGGTGGTGTTAATTTCGTTGTTTTTGTTGTCATTGTTTCCGTTGTCTGTCTTTTGGTTGCCGCTGTTACTTTTGTGGTTGGTGTCATTTTCTTTTTAGGTTAGCATTTAACTATTGCTGTTGTTGCTCATGCTGTTTGTGGTGGTGTGCTAAATGTGTTTGTGGTATAAATTTTTGTGTTCGCCGTATCCTTCCTCTCAACGTTTAAGCCGCTGTCACACTACAGCAGACTTACAGTTGGGGGGACGTGGCTCGACCATGTTTTTTTTTCTCGATGATTTTTTTTTTCTCAAAGTTCAAATATTTGGGCCAAAAGGCTCAAATATTATAGCGTCTCCCTTTTGCAATAAATATAGCAACTAATATAATTTTTAAAATCTTGTAATTCACTACCTTGTGGAGCTCACAAAAAACACGTTTTCACTGCCTGACAGCCAATAATAATAATAATAATAATAATAATAATAATGATTTCTTTATTAACCACAAGGGTTTACATAAAGTAGACATTAAGGACAGTGCAGGACAATGCAGGACGGTACAAATGGGCATTTCTGCGTGTAAAAAACAAAAACAGAGGATGTAACAAAAAATAACAATGAAAAATTCCCCAATAGGGGGGAGACTTCGGAGGGACATTTGTGGAGAAAGCCCAGTAAAAAGCCACAATGACCCTAACCACCAAGGCAAGTGCCCTCTCCCAGTTTTCCACCTTTAATTTACAGATATATGCTCAGAGTAGGCCCATTCACTCGGGCCATTCTTGCTTCTCTCACCCATCTTTCAACAAAATGCTGGGAAGAGAGCACTTCCCTCTCTACTCTGATTTTCCTTTTCAAATGAAATTTGAAAAAGTCAATCAGAGCATCACCGAAGAGGTAAGTGCTCGTCTTCAGCCCTTTCAAACGTGTCCACCATACTATCTCTTTCGCCATGGCCACCAGGCAGATAAAAACTGCCTGCCCTTCCCGGCTAAAGGAGGAGGGCGGGGCAATCCTCACGATGGACTCAGATGATAGCCGGATCCGTCCTAAACGCGACAGCAGGTGTTCGACATAAACCCACAAGTCAGCAATTTTCGGACACTGGACGAGTGCGTGCAGGACGGTTTCGTCGCCCTGCGCGCATCTCGGACATGCCCGGCTGACGGCACCTCCATGCCTGTAGAGTTTATCCCGAACTGGCAAGGCTCCTCGGTAGCACTGCCAGGCCAGAGATTTCTGGAAGTTGTCCATAGGCCCTGGCCCGAAAGTTCTTCCGAAGAGATTGGCTAGTTGATTTTCGTCGACGCCTAGAGTTTCCCCAAGTACGTCGTCGCTCTTCCCCTCCACTAATCCTCTATAGAACGCCGAGGTGGAGTTTCCACCGATCACATTGCCCGATTGGTCGAGGGCTGTGAGCGCCTGAAGACATTCCAGTCTCCAGGCGCTCCCTCTCGGTCTTCGCTTGACCCAGGACTGCAGCTCCGTCAAGGAAACGAGCTGGGGAAACACGCGTCTAGCAAACGGCGACTACACCTGATCACCGTCGAGGAAGAGGTGGAGATATCGTAGCCTGAGCGCGTGCCTGCGCATCATCAGCCACGGCATGCCCAGCCCTCCACGTAGCGGGTGTTGACAACAGATGGACCACCTGACCATCGGAGCGCGTCCCTTCCACAAAAAGCGAAAGAGCAAACGCTCCAGCGCAGTCAGGCGAGGCTGAGGACAAGGTACGACGGTCAGGCGGTAGCAGATGACGGACGCGATGTACGCGTTAGCCACCTCCGCTCGACCTTTCAGCGATAGCTTCCTCTCGGCCCATTTCTGGGTGAGAGAAGCCACCCTGCTCGTCACCTCGTCCCAGTTTTTGTCCGTCTGGAGCTCCGGACCGAACCAGACCCCTAGCAATTTAACCGGTCCGTCCGTCCAGCGTCCGACGACGCTGTTGGACGGCATGGACCTGCCTCTCCAGGTGCCGAGCTGCAGGCCCACTGACTTTTCCTGGTTGATCATTGCTCCTGTCACCGCTTCGTATTCTCTTAGTGTAGTGCCGATCGCCTCGATGTGTTTGGCGTTCGACACCACTACGGTGACATCGTCCGCATATGCTGATACGGATCTTCCGCATCCTAGTTCGCGCGGGACTCCCCTCAACGTCTCCAGTTTGTGCAGTAATGGCTCGAGAGTCAATACGTACAAGAGGGACGAGAGGGGACATCCTTGGCGGACCGAGCGCATGATGTTGAACGGTTCCGACAGGTGACCGTTCACTCTCACCACAGAGCAGATGTCGCTGTGCATGGCAGCGATCCAGCCTCTGAAGACGGGCCCAAAGCCAGCCGCCCTCAGGACTGCCGCTAGGTAACGATGGTCGACCCTATCGAAAGCTTTCGACTGATCTAAATTGATCAAGGACCCACCCGTGCCAGGTTCCCTAGCTACCCTCTCTACGATGTATCGCATGAGGTGGAGGTTGTCGTGGATGGATCTGTCGGGAATGGCGCATGTCTGCGCCTCTCCCACCAGACCACCAACGACAAGCGCCAACCTCTTTGCTAGCACCTTGGCCAAAATCTTAAACTCTGTGTTTAGCAGAGTTATGGGCCGGAAATTTTCTATGTTATCTCCCTTGTTCGGATCCTTTCTCAGCAGTGCCACTGCTCCTCGGCTCACAGAACTGGGAATTCTCCCGTTCTGTTGCCAGTTGCAGTAGACGTCCGCCAAGAGGCCTCCGAACAAGTCTGGCATCTGTACGTAAAGTTCATAGGGCAGACCATCCAAACCAGGCGATTTACCCCTTGTGCAGCCAGTCATTGCCTCCCTTACTTCAGCGGCTGTTATCGGCTTTTCGCAACACTTCGCCTCAGTGGCCGAGAGCCGCGGCAGTCCGTCGAGGTAGACACTAAAGTCCATCCCTCTACCCGGCCCACCGCTGCCCCCGAACAGCTGAGCGAAGTGTCGCTGAAAAGCTTCACACATTTGCCCGGGATCGAGTAGCATGCGCCCGTCGTGGTCCACCAAAGACCGGATCGTGGCGAAGCGAAACGAAACGAAACGAAACGAAATTTTATTTTATTTTATTTTATTTTATTTTATTTTATTTTATTTTATTTTATTTTATTTTATTTTTATTTTTATTTTTATTTTTATTTTTATTTTTATTTTTATTTTTATTTTTATTTTTATTTTTATTTTTATTTTTATTTTTATTTTTATTTTTATTTTTATTTTTATTTTTTATTTTTATTTTTTATTTTTATTTTTTATTTCATAGCCAAAAGGCCTTTAATACGTCAGGGTGCAATCAAACTACGTTGCATTATTCAATATTCTTTTTATAGTCGTGCCTGATGTAATGAATGACGTATGGGGGTATAAACAGAAACAAATGTTTGATTAAAATCACAAAAACGCATTTCTTGCATTTCTAGAACACATGTATTCTATTTGATTTAGTTTTTTTTATTATTCTTTATTGTGTCTATTATTAGTAGGTGATGGTTTACTAAGCCTTAGATATATTTAAGCTGCTCCGTTCCTTTTGAAAATGCTTGCACGGGGTGGTCCGAAAGTCTTGTCACCCCTTGTCATATATTGTTTTAACTTTCAGTATTTTTTTGTTTTAATAATATAATATATAATATCATTAATTATAATATATAATTATTATAATATAATTTGCTATTTCAGAGCTCCTACAGTTTGGAAGTGAGGCTGCTTGCAAGTGGATGGACACATGATCGTGTACATTCTGGCAAGAGCATGGACGATGTGTGACATGACTTCACTACAAGATTCGGCAAATCAGCTCCTCCGAAGAGGACGATACTGCGATGGGAACATAAACTGTTTCTCATTATTTTTGGTAGGGGGTGACAAGACTTTTGGACCACCCTGTACAACAGCATTTGTCTGACATTCTTTGTTCAACGCATTAACGTTTTGCTGGACAACAGTAGCCACCTCACAAATAAATTTACCACACTCTAATCTACCAGTCATACACCTCCAGATTCTCAAAAAGAACATGGACTATTAGAACCTTAAATTAAATAAATGTTAAATGTAAATTAAATAACCAAAGGAAGTACAGTTATTAATAAATTAGTATAAGTGATGCAAGTTTATTAATAATTTACTGTGTAAGATATTTTACTGCACAGGTAACATTATCAGGTAAGCAGAATTAATAAAACAAAATTATTAAGCAATGATTAAATGTAAAATTATTGATTACTCTACTTACAAAGAATATTATAGCACTGTTGCTCCCAAATTGGCAAATTTTATCATTTTACTGAAACGGTAAAATTTGTCACAAAGGTCTGAAAGTAAAGGGTTGACAGGATTATTATCTTGGATTTCTATTATTTTGGCTTATATTTGTAAACATGTTATCCTAGCGAGGTCTTTATATATTGTGATCATGCACTGTATAATTTTTCATGTCACAAATGCCAGTTCACAAGTTCTTGATTAATTCACACAGCAGCTCGATGAAAGAATTTCATTATGAAAAGGTGCGGGCTGCTTTGATGTTTGATAATACACTCGGTGACAGCAATTTCACAGCTTTTCACTTATAAATTGAAAGCGTTGATGTTCATGAGTTGAATGTGCAAAAATGTTGCAAGACCTATTTCCCAGGTTATAACAAATAACCTCAATGAATAGAATCTGGCCGAGTGAATGGATGCAGGTAAAGAAACGTCTGCTATGCATCATCTTAGAGAGTCGGTAATTATACACACAGTTCTGAAGGCTGATAAAACATAGAAAATAATAAAGCAATCAATATTTACACAGTCTGGAGGAAGTCACTCTCCAGAACCGCAACTCTTCCAAGACGATTATCCGAACAACGAAGTATTCCGTCTTGTATCACACAGCTCTCAAGCTCTCCAACATAGCAAACTACAATAGATCTTTCTGATTCTTTAACAGAAATATCTCCACCAATTTTGTAAAATCCTCATTTCTTTCACTTCTCAATCATGATGGTTCTCTGAGCGGTACTACCTGAGAGAAAACCTTTATCTTCGCTGTCCATTTTATATCCAACTTACACTTAGTAAAACACCCCCAAATCTCCGCCCTTCCAGCGCACTATGTACGCTACATACCAAATTCGAAAGTTCCTCCAATCGCTTCAAGCCGGCCGTGACAATGTCCTTCATCACTTTTAAGTAATGTACTCCAGAACTATTT
This sequence comes from Eledone cirrhosa, assembly GCA_964016885.1. Classification (NCBI taxonomy): domain Eukaryota; kingdom Metazoa; phylum Mollusca; class Cephalopoda; order Octopoda; family Eledonidae; genus Eledone; species Eledone cirrhosa. The sequence goes on from OZ024740.1 coordinate 150,065,992, forward strand.
CCTATAATCACCATGCTTTTAAAACTCACTCACTACAGGAATATGGCGTGATCTTTTGGAACAGGCTACAGTATGTGTCATTCAATCCAAGTCTTTCCAAAAGGTCTGAATTTTCAACAATTTAAGCAGAACATTAATAGCATCAACTATCCAGTGTCGGAGGAACTGCGCCTTCAAAATAAAAAATATTGCTGATTGACAATTGAACCCCAATGCATGAATTAGGTGACTGGCATATAGCATAGCCTTATTAGCCTTCTGTTGACGACAAGGCTGAAAGCAAGTTGCGATTGTGCATACGTTAGAGGTTCTAATATAAGAAAGATTTTAGAGGTTGTTGTTCTTTTTTTTAATCTTTGGCCATACTTATTGCTTTGTTGGTTTCTATTTTTTTTTTTACATAAGTAGTACAACATAAAGAAGAGAAAGAAATTGAGTAAATAAAATTGTTGTGGGATTTCAATATCCAATTTGATCAAATTACTGAGGCTAGCAGACTGGATATTGTTATCGAAAGAAATAGGAATGAAACTGCAAACTAATAAACATAGCATCCTCGGATGACAACAGAATGAGCAAGACAAGAAAAGATCAAGAAATATCAAGATAGGAAACGAGAAATTGCAAGAGTGTGAAGTATGAAAAAGTTTATCGCATTAGTCGTAGTTGCCACGCTTTGGTGCCATCATAAATAGGTTGCATCATAGTTAAAGAACATTGGAATCGAAATTCGAACCGATCTATTACAACAAAAAATCATATTATTAGGAACCACATAAAAGCATGAAAGGCAAAGTTAACCTCAAATTCCCACCGAGGTTAACTTTGCCTTTCATACTTACAGGGTCGATAAAATAAAGTACCAGTAGGAGAATGGATGATTGAGTCGAAAGTGAGAAACTGAAAGAGTGGGTGAGTGAGTGAGTGAGTAAACGAGTGTGTGGATGAATTGATGGGCGAGAGGGTGGGTGGTGATTGAATGAATAAAGAAGGGTGGGTGGTGATTGAATGAATAAAGAAGCGTGTGATTTGTATGAATTAATGGATGATTAAATAATTGAATGGGTGAAGTTTCTATAATGGCCTCTTGCTTCTGAACGTTCCGCATCAATACCATTCCAATCAAAGCCATTCGCTGTACATTCCATCTTCTACTTGTTACCACCACCGAATGAGGTTATTTGATGGCAATAGGATTCTTAGTTGACACGAATTACCTCTGGAGAGAGCTCACTACAGAAAGCAACCCTGGGAAAATGTTTCACTTGGCAAAGTAAAATAATTGTTTCTACTTTTGGCACAAGGCCAGCAATTACCCCAGTACATTACTGATTTTATGGACCTCGTAAGGATGAAAGGCAAAATTAACCTCAGCGGGATTTGAACTCAGAACGCATAGGGCTATAACTCTGTGCCACAAATCATGGTGTCTGACGCTCTGCCGATACCACCAATCCACCGCTCAATGTAAAATAATTGTTTCTACTTTTGGCTCAAGGCCAGCAATTATCTCAGTGTATTACTGGTACTTTATTTTATCGACCCCGTAAGGATGAAAGGCAAAGTTAACCTCGGCGCGGTTATCTCCGACAGTTTTTGTGCGTAAAGCATTTGAGGTATTTGAACAAATTTCAAAATGCGACGCTTATTCAGTAAAACCAATGACTGTCAACAGCCTTATTTTGAGAGAGTTCTTCGCATATACTTAGGAATTGATATTGTTCTAGTCAGTAAAAACGGGTTGGGCTTGATACTCAATTTAAACATCTATATGTAGATGTCTGCAAGAAAAATATGAGTGGAAAGAAAATTCCAGTTGGTTTATGTTTTGGGATGGAAGATTTAAATATTGTAATTCGTGTGGGATACTGTATGACGTCAGAAGAAAGATAGGCGTGTTGAGTAAGATTAAGTGGAGGTGTCATGCAAATAGCATACTCTGAAGGCCACAGTTTTTTGTTGTTATTTTTTAATCAATAAGTAGATATGTATGAGATAGAAATTGTTATTGTTGTCGTTTAGTCCAAAACATTCTCTTAACTCATATTTAAAACTACATAGGTAAAAATGAAATCTGAAGATATATAAATTGTTATTTGTAAAGTAACAGCTGATGTTTAAAAAAGTATTCTGTTATTGCGTTTTCTTTGAATGAAAGTAACGGGCGTTAACACTATTTTGAAATGTTTTTATATTTTCCTGGTATATTTTTTATATGCATTTGTTTACAATTCGTATATATCATTGATTTCTTATATAGATACATTGTCATAAATTTAGGTGGATAGGTATAAGCGATTAAATCAATCACAGTATTTTACTAACATTTTATTTTATCGAATTAATCAGCCAATCGGCAGAGCCGTTATAGCGTCGGAATAAATGCCGTGGTATTAGTTCCGGTTATCTGCTCTTTAAGTTCAAATCCCACCGAAGTCGAGATTTGAACTTAATACTTTCCAGGTCGTTAAAAAAAGTGGAATTGTTAAAAAATCTGACGTCGTACTTTGCTGCATCTAATCTGGCTCTATGCGTTCTGAGTTCAAAACGTGTCTGCGTTTTCGGTTGTGTATGGTGCTTTTTTTTTTTTTTGCTTGTCGTGGGAGTTTCTCGTCTTCACTGCGAGAAGACAGGGTTTTTGGTGTCAGATTCAGATGTGTGTGTTTGGGTTTATCTGGGTGTTTATTTGTGATTTTGTTTGGGGATGAGAGAGTGTGAGAGCTTTCCTCGCTTTCCCCTTGGGTTAATTCTGTTGTGAGTGGTGGTTTAGCTGCTGCTAGTGGTGGTGGTGCTGTTGGTCCTGCCAGAACTGGCATTGTTGGTTGTGCGGTGGTTTGTCCTGGCGCTGGTGTTGGCAGCAATGGAGGTTAGCAACGCCCTATAATTTTCAACTGAGAAAAGGGTGACAGATGTGTGGTTTGGCCACAAACAAAACAGTGCGGCTGTTTGCCCTCAGTAATGACTTGTATCTCACACTTGTCCGGCAGCTTGACGTGGTCTGGAATATTACTAATGTCCCCAGGTCTGATTTAGAGAAGAATCTCCAAACCAGTCCCAAACCACATCTCCCTCTTTGTAAACTTCACATCAAGGAGGGTGTCAGGGCCCTCTGCCGCCATGCATCTCAGGAGCCACCACAGCTAGCATCCAACAAGTAAAATGCTGTTGCTGTCAATTTTGCCTTGCGAAAAACAGTGAAAATGAGTACACAGACTTATTTGTTGTGTCAAAAGAACTATCCATACGTGAAAGACCGACTGGTATTATTGAATAGTCCACCTTCCCACATGGAACAACGAACCTAAATATCTCTTGTCGCTGATTTGCTAACTCCAGCATGTGTGTGAACTGAACTAACTAGTGGTGGCCTATAAAACTCCCAGTTGTCAATCATATCTTTGCATTACCTTTTTCACGGCACATCTGATAAGTTAAATGTATAGCTTTACATCTAAGAACCTAGAAATTACAAACCTGTCAACTCTCGCCGTCCAACGGGGAAATCTCCCACCCACTTTGGGGTGGGTGAAAGATAAAAGTCTTCTCTTGTGAAAATGGGTATAGGTTTCATTATGTAAAATCTCTCCATTTTGCCTCATTTCTCCCCATTTGAGACACTTTTTTTCATGGTACTCTCCGTTTGAGGTTGGCAGGTCTGGAATTAGTTAAAATGTTAACACATTCAATTTCCATATTATGAGTTGATTGTTTTTATTCACACACAACTAAATACATACACCAGATGACCACAGTGCTGAACCAATAACTTCCAGAAGACAAACAATTCACCAAACACAAAGAATGGTCCCATTACGCAATACTAATAAACTAGTCACAATGCCAAAACCTTTGTCATTGTTGTCGTTCATGCTGTTGTTACCATTATTGCAGTTATTGGTGTTGCTGTCGTTGTGGTGGTACTTGTTCACGACTGTGTTTTTACTGTTGTTTGTACTGTCGTTGTTGTCATTTTTATTTATATTAGTGTTCTCACTGTTGTTTGTGAAAGTATTGGCGATATTGCCTGACGTGTTGTTACATTTTAAAATTGTTGCGTGATGAGCAGCGTTATTAGCCTCAACGTTTGACTCGCTGTCGCACGACAGTAAACTCACAGTTGGAGGTGGGGGCGTGGTTGGTCATGTTTTTTTCCATAAAAATTTTATTTTAAACACAGAAAGGTGTATTTGGGCCAAAAGACCCAACTATTATATTCTTGAGGGCAAAAAACTAAAGTTTTATGCCCCTTTTGAAACAAAAAAATATTAATATTAAAGCCGTAGAAATAACAAACTTACTCGAGCTCACGATAGTACGTCTATTCACTTCAACGATCAATAATAATAATTGTTTCTACTTTAAGAATAAGGCCAGCAATTCGAAGATGAGGGGAAAGTCGATTAAATCTACCCCATTGCGTTTCTGGTGCTTTATTTTATCGAATAATAATATATCATTTTGTATATAACTAGGACCCTTTTCACGGAGTTTAGACAATAGTAAGAAGAAAGGAAGAAGCTATCTTTATTAGTCACGGAAGGCTGCAATGAAACACTACAAAAAGTCATTCAGTGGTCAGGTGGTGTGTTAAAGAGGGGGAAATTAAACATACCACCAGTTCACTGCCCAAGACTGGAAATGTATTTGTCGACCCCGGACGAAAAGCAAAGTAGATTTTGGCAGGATTTAACCCAGGACGCATGGAACGTGAATAAATACCGCAAAGCATTTCACCCGACGCTCTAATGCTTCTGCCAATTCGCCGACTTCACATACAGAGAGGAAATCTATAAATAGATAGATACATATATATAGAGATCGTTATATTGATAGAATTATAGATACTGCATATATATGTGTGCAGCTATTCATCGATCTAACTCTTAATCAATCTTTCTATTTATCTATCCATATGTATGTCTCTCTATATATATATTATGTGTGTGTGTCTCAGTATTCCCCTCTTTCTCTCTCCCCCTGTATACCTGTATATATATATATATACTGCTACTATTATCATTAATAATCGTAAAACTAAAATTCTATTTTTATACTCTTGTTAAGAAATGATTCAGCTGTTGCACATTTTCAAGTATTTAAATCATCATCATCATCATCGTTTAACGTCTATCTTCCACGCTGACATAAATTTATTATTTTCTGAATTCTAACGCCAGTATCATTCAACTTGAGATATCTGGTCGGTAAGACGCAAGAAATCATGATGAACTTCATCAACGTCTCTTTCATAGCATTGGTCGTGTCATTGCTGTTTATTTCCGAACTTAGCACTCAGCTCTGCGAAACGGGTTGCCCTGATTTGTCTGAAAACTGTGAAAAAGTCCATTCGAGATGTATTCATTGTGAGGCCTGCACCCTTTTCGAAAACGAAGAATGTGGTCCAAACACAGCAAGGTAAGCAAAATTATTTACATACACTTAATTGGTGAAAATAAAATGCAGGTCCTTCGAAGGAATTTTGCGAGATGGAATGAGAATTACGTTATGCGTACAGATATCTCTGGAATGGTCAGTCATTTAACAAGCCGTTCGGTTGATAAACACTCATCGTCAAATCGGACGGAGTTCCATTCCATTGTAATAAGGCTTGTCAACAATATTAACACAATTGTTTGTGTCAATATTCTTGACAAGCTATATTACAATGGAATGGACCTCTCAGCTTGGTATCAGGTGCTCTGTCATGGCGCACCTTAAATCTCTAGTGACACACGGAGGACACTAACACTAAACCAATTTACATTTTTTGTTATCAGTAAAGTTACATTAGAAAATAGTGAAACCTATGGTGTCTATACGTGATGATTGCTTGTCATCGACATTTTAAACCTACATGAGCCAATCTCTCTCCAGATTGGAACAGAGCCGATTTGGAACAGAACGGTTGGTACTATTTAACGATCTCGAAAGGATGCAAGATCAAGTTGACTCCGGCTGGATTTGAAGGCAAAACAGAGTGAGCCGGCACAAATACCGAAGCATTTTTAATCCGACGCCTCTAACATCCAATTCGTCGCCTCTTACATATGTATATTTTATATTCTTGAGTGTAGTGATAGGGTCACCATTATGTAGCGGATAGGATGTATTCTTTGCAGGATGAATGATAAAAAGAACGATGAAGAATTGTGATGTTGACAACGTTTATTTTATAATAATAAAATTCACTTGTTGGTACATCGAATATTGAGTAATAAAATGGCGACAGTAATTATCACTACATTGATTGTCTTAAGAGCTACTTCGAGCTAGCGTGAATGCATGAATCAAATAAAACGATAGAGTAGAAGTTGTGTTATACTTTTCAGTACTAGAGAAATGACAGCAAGTCGAAAGGATAGATAAAGTATGGAACAATTTAAGGAAACCTACTGTGTGTGTGTGTGTGTTTATCCTCAGCATACATGCTTTCTGCAGCAGCCGTCTAGCTGGAATGAAATGTGAGAGAATAGTGGGTAGAAGACTAATTTAGTGAAGAGAATCTATAGCGTTAATAGAACTGTTCTTCTGTCGTCTGAAGTAATAACTATCTCTGGTTCGGGTCTCGAAGCGATTGTATTTATAAGAATACTATAGCTAGAAGGATGTGTATATGGTTTTTGAAACAATAGTGGCCATGTGTCTAACATCTGGGGTCACAGGTCAAGTGGTATATAGGTTTATCATAGTTGTCTTTTGACAGGACAATGGTAAGAATTCCTAACAATAGGTGGTTGTAGAGGCAAGAAATTTTAGATTCGATTTCGAATCTTCGGCAGGTAAAACATAGAAGAATTCCAACAACTTAGGAATCGACATGTAATTCCTAAGTATAAAAAACCTTGGTGAGGCTCAATGGCCTCGAGGTTTTTATAGATTGCTCAAAGTTAGTCAACTTAGGTCGAAAGATAGACTCAAAGGCTTGGTCAGTTAATGGGGATCCAAGGGAGCACCATACTGATGAATCGTTCAGGGACCAGAGTTTGTTTTGGGGACTTTAGATGTGAAGGCCCCTATCGCCCAGTTCATCAATCATCGTCTTCGCAGTTGCAAGGACCTCATCTAGAGGAACCCCAAGCAAATATCATCCGCATGGCAGATATTCAATTCCAGGTCAACTCACATCTTGGTGAGGTCATCAATACCCAGTACGAAAATAGCACGTTCAAGCAGATCACCCTGTTGGACCCTTGAGGCAAATGAAATGATCACCGAAGGCGAGATAGTAGGGCTCCCGATAGGCTTGGCAAGAAAAATGGTAAAGCTGAGGGGACCTCTCCTTTACTGAACGAATGATGACATCCCTACTGATGAAGTTAAGGCGTCCTGATATCTAGCTTGAGGATAACCTTAGGGGTCTCGGAAGGGAAGTTGGTAAATGCTCGGGTTGCGTGAGCGGCAGCCTCACAGCCCAACTTGGTACCCACCCCTAGCTGAATATGGGAAAATTCGGCGGACAGGCAGTCTGAATCGCAGTGTGCACGCAAATGTGTGATTGATGCACACTCTATATCATGCATGATACTTTAAAGAAATCGTCAGATGAAGGTTTGAGTTTGTACATTACTTCATTGAGAAAGTTGCAGTTAACAGCAATAAGACGTTTTACTAATTTAGAGAGAAGATAAAGGAAGAGGTTTTACATCACATATATACATATCAAGACGTTAAAATCATAATTATTGATCTTTTTATTCATCTGTTATTGTTTTTATTTTGTTTTTAAATGCAAACATACAATTCTTGGATAAAATATTATTTTTCTAACTCAAATCTTATTGCAGTTGCTATAACGATTTCGTGTGTGTAAATGAGGAAAATGAATATTATTTGGGACTTGTACCCTTTACTGAGGAGGAGTTCATCGGAACATGTCGTCAATTGTAAGAATTTTAATTCTTTAAATTTTAGCCATGATTTCATATAACCAACACTAGATATCTTTATGAATTAGAAATTAAGATCAATTTTTCTAAATATGCTTAGTTACAATTAGAGGCACAGATAAATATTTATCTCATGCATTAACTACAACAAAACAGTCAACTGCTTAAACTTTGGTAAGCAAAGATATCTATCAATGGCTGATATACTCTTCTGGCTTAGACTGAAAATTTTGACATTGCTGGCTTTCCAAAGGATATTAGCAGAATAAGTAAAATAACCCAACAGGAAATCAAATTAGAGTTCCAGACTCATCTTTGTACCAAAGCTGATCTATTCAACAGCAATTACTAACGCTAATTACTATGCTGTAATCATACATTCACTGTATAATGATGAATTGGTATACCAATTTTAGGGTTTTGTTTAGATATGATTTTCCATTCTCTCAAATAGTGAGATACTGTATCAAGGTAGCTACCAAGTGAGAATTTAGCAGTTTGAATTCTGTGATGAAGTGAATTGCAACTCTATGGTTAAAAACATTAATTCAAAATAGTTTACTTGGTTTGACATACTCAATTCATCTTCTACAATGAATTTAGCTTGCAAATATTTGTCTAGATTAGGCTGATTTCTATCTTAAAATTCTGTGGTGATGTAATGACTGAATAGGTTATATTCACTGCTTATTTTCCATTCTATCCAACTGGCTCATTACATTAGAAAGTCAATCCTTAGCATGACCCATATTTGCCATTAAAATTTGATTGATATTTATTGCATTGAATAACAGGACAAAACGTTAGTATATTATAGTACATTATACATGGACATATTTAAAGGACATAGTGGTAATATATTAGTTTTCTCAGCATTAAAAAACTAATGAAATGGAAACATTTTGTAACTCTTATGAAGGTTATAAAACTGTTATATTCAATTTGCATTTCTTTCCAGTGATCTGACCTTGCCATTCAATTGAAAATTCCTCATTTTCTAGAGTTTTATAATAGTAAACATCATGGAATATTTTTGCTGTTTTACAATCATTCGTGCATGTTAGGATAGATAGGGAATTTTGTATTGATATTATAGAAAGTTCACTTTACAGTTGATTGACTACCCTCTCTCCCATAAACCACAAAATTATGAACTTTGTATTTGTTTCAACAGAAATATATGCCTTGTCCAGAATACACATTGAATGTTGTAGTAAGATTTGAAGTCATGGTAAAAGTCCCCTTTTTACAAAACTTAAGGTCAATATTTAATGCTAGATTTACATCTGTAGTCTTTACCATATTTTCTGGTACCCTTTCTTGCCATCTAGGTAAACAAAAACATCTAGAATTAAATGCCCTCAACAGAGGGAAATAAATTTAAAGTGGATATGAACTCTGAAACCAGTAGCTTATCCATTTAGCTATTCTTCTCCTCTCCCCATCAAAAAAATGTTTTCCCCAATTATATTTGGGAGTAAAACTATGTAGCACAGCACAATGGTTCTTAGAATATTTAAACTAAAGACTTGCTTGTCAAAAGTGTTTAGAGATCTACTAAAAAAAAGCTGCCTAGGGCTAAACAATAAACACTTATTTCAGTTGAGAGATCACAGCTCTAATATTATGGACATGTAATCAGAATGTCTAAAGAAAGAATCACTGCACAGATTTTACAGTTATTCCCATACTTAAGGAATTATTTACAACAAGTCATTGACTAATGTTCTTTTCTCATTGCATAACTATTTCTAGTTTGAATTTTAATGTAGAGAGCATTAACCCTTTAGCAATTACATTACTCTATATTTACAATTATATTTTTGTGGAAAAGGCTTTATCTCACATCATATCGAATATATGAGATTTTGATATTATTTATTGTGAGAAAAAATACCTTAACATAAGTATAAGTGGCCAGCTACAGCAGATTTGAACAGAAAGGGGTGAGAGAATTCTGGATGGATATAGCTAGTTTAAATGCTAAAGGGTTAAATTAACATTAATTTGCTTATAAAATGTGAATGTTTACTTTTTAAAATTATTTTTCTCTTTTCTACCACCACAAACAGAACAGATCATATGACTATGAAGTCACCATTCAATTAAACAGAAGATGCCTAAGATAACACCAATCAACCTATTCTAAATTTTAGAAAATAAATAAAACTATCAATAAAAAGGTAATTAAAAAACTTAATATTGCATGTTTTATTTACTGTATTTTTCATTTTAGCAACACATCTAAAATGGATTAACTATGTTTTTAAGTTACATATCAACAAAGTGTTTATATAGACTTGATCTGTTTCCAACCTACTAATGGAATAGTCAAATTTTAAATTAAAATCTTCCAACATAATTTTGTATAAAAACTTTTGGTGATCTACACAACAAATGCACTCAGTCCATGCTGTAAAAGTGGTTGGTGATAGGAAGGGCATCCAATCATAGAAAGCTTGCCAAACAAAAGCTTGGGATAACCCTTTAGTTGTGTTAAGGACATGATAACCTCTTTAGCGTGATCTCAACAATAAAACATGCTGTAAAGAGGACCCTTCAATTTGTGTCAAAAAACAACACATCTGGACTTGATATTACCATACATAAGCAGTACATAAGATCAGTACACAGTTGGTTTATGTAGACCCGTCCAACCCTTGCTAGCAGAGACACTGGACATTAAATGATGATGATGATCTTTCTCATAAACATATCTTTCTTTAGAACAAAGATTCTTACATAAAATTATTATGGAAGATTTTTAGATAAATGTAAATTGTAAAAGAAAACAGTTTTGTATTGTAGAAACAGGGGTGGTTTCAAATAATGAATCTATCATCCAAAATTTCGTATTTAGGAAATAAATTTAGAAATCAAACAAAAGTTTTATAAAAACTTAAATTTATTGTTTTCAGTTTTGGTGGTAAAGTAGGTGCGAAAAGTCACAGCAGAGACAGTAAAGGTGTCCAAATTTAAGATGTGGCAGGACTTTGGGATTAAGCTAGAATCAGCAAATAAAGTGTTCTGGTAGGCCGTCTGCTAACTTCGTAACAAGAAATCCTCCTCCACACGTATCAGGAATGCATCTGAAGTTCTCTCTTCAAAGACGTGCATCCTTGCTAGCTGGAGAAAATACTTTGCTGATTTCCTAAACCTGGTCACAACAGCATCTTCTGATGTACAAAAGGTGCATCTGGGAGTGATGACTAATCTCTCAGAGGTTGAAGACACAAGAGCAATTAAAGAGCTCAAATGTGGCAAGGTTGCTGTGGAAGATGAAATACGACATGAGCAATGGATATGTTTGACAGTACCAGGTCAGATTCAGTGGAGTTCATGGCAGCTATGGTTATAGCTCAAGAAATGAAGACTGAGTGAGGCTCCTAGAATTCTGTGAGACAAATGAACTGCCCATTTTCAACACAAATTTCAGGAAGCCGGCTAGCCATCTAGGCACATATCAATTAGGTGAACAAATTGATTTCTTACTTGTAAGACAAGATAAACAGACTGCAGAAGAATGTGCCACCCACCACAAGTTGGTTATTAGTGACATCAGATTAGCTGGAAGACGGAACAAGATACGCAGGAAAATATGGTGATGGGGATTTGGAAGCTAAAGGACCTTTCAGTTAAATATAGGTTTAGAAAGTCCCTATGAGATGCATTTGATGAAAGGGGTGGTGAGCCATTTGCAATTATCATAAGAGGACAATTGGGAATTCTTGTTTGACAACCTTGTGAACTACTGATGAGACTTTTCACTGGAGTAAAGCACCGACCAGATAGAGGGTGGATTGGTCATGGAACAGCTGAGTGGATAGAGCCATTACAGCCAAGAGACAGGTGTAGAAAGACTGGGAAAATGGGGTAGCAGAGACTGGTACCAGGTTGTTAAGTGAAAAGCTAGATGACAAATATGCACAGCTTGGAAAGAGGGTGAAAAAAGAAAGTTGGCCAATCTCTTGAAAAATGCCGATCAGGGACATGAAGTGTTCTACGTTGCAAGATAGTGTGTCGGTGTAAATCAGGGTGTTGTTGGGGAAAATTTGTTAGAAATGACGCTGGTGTAATTAGCACTACTGATTATCAAAAGAAAGAGGCCTGGAAATGTTACTACAAGAGACTGATGAATGTAGAGAATGAATGAGAGGCGGAGAGATTACCCTTAATGTATCTAACAGAAGGACCAGCTGTTGAAGTTGATAGTTATAGTGTCAAAGGAGCAATCAAGGAGATGAAGAATGGTAAAGTTGCAAGACCATCAGAAATAGTTGCTGAAATGCTAAAAGCATCGAGAGAAGTAGGAGTTGAACTAGTAACCCACATAGTCAATCAGGTAATACAGAACGGAGTGATACTCAATGACTGGCGCAGCAGTACAATCAGAAATTGTTACAAAGGAAAAGGTGATGCTCTAGAAAGGAGCAATTATAGAGGAATAATAGCCAATAATAGCCAGAAATAAGCCATTATACCTAGCTTTCATTGATCTAGAAACAACATTTGACAGAGTACCATGATCTATTATCTGATGGTTCTTAAGGAAATTGTGTGTAGAAGAATGGTTGGTGAGAGCAGTGCAAGCCATGTACAGAGGAGCCTTCAGCAAAGTGAGAGTAGAAAATGAGTTTAGTGAGGAATTCAAGGTACAAGTAGTTCATCAAGTTTTGGTTCTTAGTCCGCTACTACTCATTATAGTCCTCCAGGCTATATCAGAGGAGTTTAATACTGACTGTCCATGGGAACTTCTCTGTGCAGATGACCTGGTCCTTATAGCTGAATCCATAAAAGAACTAAAGAATAAGTTCTGACTGTGGAAATAAAATTTAGAATCAAAAGGTCTGAGAGTAAACTTAGCCAAGACTAAAGTGCTAGTAAATAAGAAAGAAGATAGGACTCTGATTAACCCAGGGAAGTGGCCCTGCTCAATATGTAGAAAAGGAGTGAAGTGGGCATAAACTCTATAAGATGTACACAAGAGATGTAGTGAGATAATGGGTAGACTAACAGGAAGGGAAGACTTTATTTGTAGAGCATGCACATGAGTAGCTGCGGGGAGAGCATCAGTGATATAAACCTTCTCCAATCACAGGAAGGATACATAGAAGAGGTTGATAGCTTTTGATATCTAGGTGACTTAATTAGCAGTGGAGGAGGGTGCTTAGAGAGCATAACTAGAATAAGGATAGGGTGGAAAAAGTTTAGAGAGCTACTCCCACTGTTGACAACAAAAGTTTTCTCCCTACATGCAATAGAACTGTATGACACCAGTGTGCAAGGTGCAGTACTGCATGGTAGTGAAACAGGGGCTGTGACTGCAGAAAATATGCGTAGAGAAATATGAAGAGAAAACAAGCAACCATGCTCCATCGAATTTTCATGGTGTTATATTTTGAAATGTCTTTATATTTTCCCAGGTGTTATATTTGTTTATATGCATTTACTTACAATTCGCATATATCATTGATTTCTTATACAGATACAATGTCATAAATTTAGGTGGATAGCTACAAGCGATTAAATCAATCACAGTATTTTACTAACATTTTATTTTATCGAATTAATCAGCCAATTGGCAGAGCTGTTAGAACATCGGAATAAAGGCTGCAATATTGGTTCCAGCTCTCTGCTCTTTATGTTCAAATCCCACGGAAGTCGGGATTTGAGCTTAATACTTTCGAGGTCGTTAAAAAAAGAGGAATTGTTAAAAATCTGACGACGTACTTTGCTGCATCTAATCTGGCTCTATGCGTTCTGAGTTCAAAACGTGTCTGCGTTTTCGGTTGTGTATGGTGCTTTTTTTTTTTTTTTGCTTGTCGTGGGAGTTTCTCGTCTTCACTGCGAGAAGACAGGGTTTTTGGTGTCAGATTCAGATGTGTGTGTTTGGGTTTATCTGGGTGTTTATGTGTTGATTTGTTTGGGGAGGAGAGAGAGAGAGTGGGAGAGCTTTCCTCGCTTTCCCCTTGGGTTGATTCTGTTGTGAGTGGTGGTTTAGCTGCTGCTAGTGGTGGTGGTGCTGTTGCTCCTGCTGGTGCTGGTGTTGTTGGTTGTGCGGTAGTTTGTCCTGGCGCTGGTGTTGGCAGCAATGAGGATAGCAACGCCCTATAATTTTCAACGGAGAAAAATAGGTTAACATGAAACAGTGTGGCTGTTTGCCATCAGTAATGATTTGTATCTCACACTTGTCCGGCAGCTTGACGTGGACCGGAATATTACTAATGTCCCCAGGTCTGATTTAGAGAAGAATCTCCAAACCAGTCCCGAACCACATCTCCCTCTTTATAAACTTCACATCAAGGAGGGTGTCAGGGCCCTCTGCCGCCATGCATCTCAGGAGCCACCACAGCTAGCATCCAACAAGTAAAATGCTGTTGCTGTCAATTTTGCCTTGCGAAAAACAGTGAAAATGAGTACACAGACTTATTTGTTGTGTCAAAAGAACTATCCATACGTGAAAGACCGACTGGTATCATTGAATAGTCCACCTTCCCACCTGGAACAACGAACCTAAAAATCTCTTGTCGCTGATTTGCTAACTCCAGCATGTGTGTGAACTGAACTAACTAGTGGTGGCCTATAAAACTCCCAGTTGTCAATCATATCTTTGCATTACCCTTTTCACGGCGCATCTGATAAGTTAAATGTATAGCTTTACATCTAAGAACCTAGAAATTACAAACCTGTCAACTCTCGCCGTCCACGGGGAAATCTCCCACCCACTTTGGGGTGGGTGAAAGATAAAAGTTTTCTCTTGTGAAAATGGGTATAGGTTCATTATGTAAAATCTTTCCATTTTGCCTCATTTCTCACCATTTAGGGCACCTTTTTTCATGGTACGCCCCGTTTGGGTTTTTAGAGGTTGGCAGGTCTGGAATTAGTTAAAATGTTAACACATATATTCAATTTCCATATTATGAGTTGATTGTTTTTATTCACACACAACTAAATGCATACACCAGATGACCACAGTGCTTAACCAATAACTTCCAGAAGACAAACAATTCACCAAACACAAAGAATGGTCCCATTATGCAATACTAATAAACCAGCCACAATGCCAAAACCTTTCCTGTAGAGTAACATATTAAGTATAGTGATACCATATAACTGTACATCAGCATGCACAGCATTCAGCAATAGCCCACAAAGCTATATAATTAACTATAATTAACCAAAGGCATACATAATACGCCCGCAACACAAATCCAAATTATCCAAATTATTTACTAAACACAAAACTATCCCATTGCACAACATACACTCCCAATAACACCTACTCTTGACTCTCGAATAATCAACGTAACTAAAATACCAAAACATAAAGTCTAGCTAGTCAGAGACAAAAGTACATTAACAAACAATATTATAAAATACAATAGCTATAAGAAATCATGGGAAATTAACACTTGCAGTCTTTTCACCCTTTTATCTATAACAACTAAAGAGCCGCTCAAACCACTCTATTCAATGCCCTAGTGATATTTCTAATTCTATTTCATTCTTATGTATTCTTATAATGTATTTGTCCACCATACGACCTCTTTTACCAAGGTCTCCAGGCAGATTTGTTGTTGCTGTTGTCGTTCCTGTTCACGACTGTGTTTCTACAGTTGTTGGTGTTGTTGTTGTTGGTACTGTCGTTGTTGTCATTTTTATTTATATTAGTGTTCTCACTGTTGTTTGTGCAAGTATCGGCGATATTGCCTGACGTGTTGTTAGATTTTTAAAATTGTTGCGGGATGGGCAGCGTTATTAGCCTCAACATTTGACTCGCTGTCGCACGACAGTAAACTCACAGTTGGGGGTGGCGGCGTGGCTCCGCTATGTTTTGATTTTTTTTTCATAAAAATTTTCTTTTAAACACACAAAGGTTAAATATTTGGGCCAAAAGACCCAAATATTATGGGGAGTCCTTTCTTGAGGGCTAAGACTAAAGAATTAAGCCCCTTTTGAAACAAAAATATTAATAATGTACGTATTTAAAGCCGTAGAAATAACAAACTTACTCGAGCTCACGATAGTACCAATAATAATAATAATTGTTTCTACTTTTGGCACAATGCCAGCAATTATCCCAGTGTATTACTGGTACTTTATTTTATCAACCCCGTAAGGATGAAAGGCAAAGTTAACCTCGGCGGGATTTGAACTCAGAATGGCAAGGGCCGTAACTCTTTGCTGCAAAGCATAGCGCCAGACCCTCTACCAATACTGCCATCCATAATAATAATAATTGTTTCTACTTTAAGAATAAGGCCAACAATTTGAAGATGATGGGAAAGTCGATTAAATCTACCCCAGTGCATTACTAGTGCTGTATTTTATCGAATAATAATATATCATTTTGTATATATCCAGGACCCTTTTCACGGAGTTTAGATACTAGTAAGAAGAGAGGAAGAAGCTATCTTTATTAGTCACGGAAGGCTGCAATGAAACACTACAAAAAGTCATTCAGTGGTCAGGTGGTGTGTTAAAGAGGGGGAAATTAAACATGACACTCAAGTTGGCCACGGCCAAATTTCAACTCAGAACGTAAAGTGACAGGATAAATACAGCAAGGTATCCAATGTGAAACTCTAACGATACCACCAGTTCACTGCCCAAGACTGGAAATTTATTTGTCGACTCCGGATGAAAAGCAAAGTAGATCTTGGCAGGATTTAACCCAGGACGCATGGAACGTGAATAAATACCGCAAAGCGTTTCACCCGACTTCACATACAGAGAGGAAATCTATAAATAGATAGATACATATATATAGAGAGAGAGAGAGAGAGAGATCGTTATATTGATAGATCTATAGATACTGCATACATGTGTGTGCAGATATTTATCGATCTAACTCTTAATCAATCTTTCTATTTATCTATCCATATGTATGCCTCTCTCTATATATATTATGTGTGTGTGTCCTAGTATTCCCCTCTTTCTCTCTCCCCTTGTATACCTATGTGTATATATATATATATATATATATATATATATATATATATATATACTGTTACTATTTTCTACTATATAAATGGCAATTTCTGACTGTCTGTGTATATGTGTATAACTAGTTGGCGTCTACACCAGTGATCCGATCCTGATATAACTTTACACACATGCTAAGCTAATATTCAGAAACAGGACTGGCTAATTGGATTTCAATAAAAATCAATAATGAAACCCCTGGGGGCATCTTTGCAATGGGGGAGGAAAGAGGCGTTTCAGTGAGGGAGGGGGAAGAGAAGATACTACTACTCTATGTTAACGCCTCCCTCCCACTACTCCTCTACCTCCTCCCACAACTCAGTCTTCCAAAACAAGGCAGGAGAAATATACATAAAGAAATTTCTTACAAACCGGACAAAACAGATTTGTATGTATATATATATATATATATATATATATATATATTAAAATAACAGATTAAAGTTGAAGCAAAGAATCGCTGCTTTCACCCTTAACGGGATCTTCTGCTCTAGGGTTCTTATATATTTGATTTATATTTATCCTTATCGAGCCCTCTTTTGATTTTAGTCTTCGCATTTATTATTATTACTATATATATATATATATATATATATATACAATATGTTGAAAAGGTAACACACCAGAGAGAGATATACAGTGCGCTATCAATAAAACAGGGGTGCTTGAACAGTACCTGAATATGTTCACTCGGTTATAATTTCTTCAATATTTTCGATGACTTCCTCGATTGTTGTTTGTTATTGATCGCTAAGGCAGTAAGTTTGCTATTCTTATACATCAGTTTGTTGAATAAGTTCGATACTCTTTGAGCTCAAATTTTCGCGGCTTATTCACTCTGAATGAAGAAAGCTGGATGGAAGAACTTGTGACTTAAACAGCTAATGATTGTTCCACACAAAACATTGATCTTCCATAAACACACCTAGCAAAGGTTGCTATTGATAATCCAGTATGGGCATCCAGGGTCGCTAGCATTTTCAGGCGCACTCTGGGAACTGCGAATAACCCCACCTTTCCCTGGTCAACAATTTCAGGGGAGGGGTAATAATATATCGCAAAGCATGTTGTTCGACTCTCTACCGATAATAATGGTTTCTTATATAGGCACAAGGCCAGCAATGTTGGGGGAGGGAAGATCGATTAAATCCACCCAGTGCGTGACAGGTACTTTATTTTATCGACCCCGAAAGGATGAAAGGCAACGTTAACCTCGGCGGGATTTGACCTCAGACCGTAAAGAAGCGTAACTCTATACTGCAAAGCATGACGTCCAACCCTCTACCGATACTGCCAATTCACCGCCCTTGCTCTGCGATAATAATAAACAAAGTCTTAGGTAGTTTCCACGAGATTTCGTAGTCTCTAAAACAGTCCATTTACAATATGCGCGTGTGTGTTAATTCGGCAATCTCTGTAATGTACAGAGAGATTGTCGAACACACAGATACATAGAGACATATATACATATACACATACATAGACACATACAAATACATATATACATACATAATACATAATAACACACAAGCAAACAAATATATATATATATACATATATATATATATATATATATATATATATATATATATATATATATATATATATATATATATATATTTATAAGTATAAATTAGCGAGAATCGAATTTCAGCTCAGGAATTAACGAAAAACACTTCCGAGTAGTGTGGCAAGCGCTCGATAATTCATATGAATTAGAGCTACAACATACGTTAAAGGCCAAACACACTGAGATGGTGGTTAAACTAATCATCCGCACAGTGAAAAAACGATCAAGTAATTCGGGTCAAGCAGATATAAAAATATAAAAATATATTTGATTGAAAATTTACCCGTACCCCTGGAGAGATGGTAAAATCCAGTATTTGGGTTTCCGCGGCTCCATAAGTCATTTACTGTCCGTTTACATAAAGGATATTAGGATTCTGGCAAGATGACTGAACAAGGAAGTCGCGTCGTCAACGGGATTTAGCTCAATAGTATATATAAGTTTGTCTGTTACTGACCCCACGTGGAGTTCAGCAAGGGAGGCAACACTTATATTAGGCGAATGAATTC
The DNA here is from genome assembly GCA_964016885.1 of Eledone cirrhosa. NCBI lineage: Eukaryota > Metazoa > Mollusca > Cephalopoda > Octopoda > Eledonidae > Eledone > Eledone cirrhosa. The sequence continues at coordinate 150,084,942 of OZ024740.1, forward strand.
AGTTGTGTATAATATTGCGAAAATGCAAAATATCACAAATCGAATAAAGCTCTCGACAGAGTGGTTAAATATGACAAAGCTATTCAACAGTCAATAGAATAAACCAAAAGAAATCGATAAAATTAACTGGCCAATAGCTGGACTCTGGAGATTAATACAAATATAAATTAGCGAGAATCGAATTTCAGCTCAGGAATTAACGAAAAACACTTCCGAGTTTTGTGGCAAGCGCTCGATAATTCATATGAATTAGGGCTACAACATACGTTAAAAGCCAAACACACTGAGATGGTGGTTAAACTAATCATCCGCACAGCGAAAAAACGATTAAGTAATTCGGGTCAAGCAGATATAAAAATATATATGATTGAAAATTTACCCGGACCCCTGGAGAGATGGTAAAATCCAGTATTTGGGTTTCTGCGGCTCCATAAGTCATTTACTGTCCGCTTACATAAAGGATGTTAGGCTTCTGGCAAGATGACTGAACAAGGAAGTCGCGTTGTCAACGGGATTTAGCTTAGTAGTATATATAAGTTTGTCTGTTACTGACCCCACGTGGAGTTCAGTAAGGGAGGCAACACTTATATTAGGCGAATGAATTCAGTTGTGTATAATATTGCAAAAATGCAAAATATCACAAATCGAATAAAGCTCTCGTCAGAGTGGTTAAATATAACAAAGCTATTCAACAGTCAATAGAATAAACCCAAAAAATCGATAAAATTAACTGGCCATAGCTGGTCTCAGGAGATTAATACGAGTATAAATTATCGAGAATCGAATTTCAGCTCAGGAATTAACGAAAAACACTTCCGTGTTGTGTGGCAAGCGCTCGATAATTCATATGAATTAGAGCTACAACATACGTTAAAAGCCAAATACACTGAGATGGTGGTTAAACTAATCATCCGCACAGCGAAAAAACGATCAAGTAATTCGGGTCAAGCAGATATAAAAATATAATAATATATAAATATATATATGATTGAAAATTTACCCGGATCCCTGGAGGGATGTTAAAATCCAGTATTTGGGTTTCTGCGGCTCCATAAGTCATTTACTGTCCTCTTACATTAAGGATCTTAGGCTTCTGGCAAGATGACTGAACAAGGAAGTCGCATGGTTAATGTGATTTAGCTCAATAGTATATATAAGTTTGTCTGTTACTGACCCCACGTGGAGTTCAGCAAGGGAGTTCTCTACCGTATTTGCTTGACCTTGATTTTATATGTTCTGGCATGTTAATTTATTAACTTACCATCGAACCACACTAGCATACGGTTGGAAAATACTTGTATCCTTGTGTGTATTATTCACACATAGGAATACATATTTTATTATATATATATATATATATAAAATAAAAGTAATTATTCCTATGTGTAAATAATACACACAGGGATACAAGTATTTTCCAACCGTATGCCAGCGTGTTTTGATGGTAAGTTAATAAATAACATGCCAGAACATATAAAATCAAGGTCAAGCAAATACGGTAGAGAAATCTTTGGTTATTTGAACGGCTGCTATTTTTAGTAGCAGTACATTGAACTGTCCACCTAGCCTTTGCTTTTGCACACGGTACCAGGCAGAATTGTTTCATCTCTCATTCACTCTCATTCGGGAACAATTGTGTGTGGCGCCAGTTTGTGTTTTGAACTCGAGAATTTTATATTCTCCGAGTGAGAAAAGCCTTCTGACGACGATCTCTTTCTCAATAGTATTCCGCTTGGATTATCTGTTTACATTTTAAATAAAAAATCTTAGGCAATTTCGGCTTGTAAACATAAATTGCACAAACCTTTCCTGTATTACAGCCCCACATTATACCCTAACGGTTAGTACGACCTATACGCGGATATGTTACGTCTTGATGTGGTAGCTAAGTATATGTTATGTTAATACCATTACTTATTCGTATAGGTAAGTATATATTAGCTGTATGTTTTGTGAAGGTACGTATACTTTCTTGTACGTATATTTGCTTGTATATGTTATTGGCGTATATATTATATATATACTGGTACATGTGCATTTGGTTATGTGTATACGTGAGTTTTGCGCCTGTGTGAGTATGCTGGTTCGTACGTATGTAGGGTGTGTGTATATGTATACTTTGTGTTTTGGTTGACGTCCGTCCGCGAACATATGTGTATTTACATGTAGGTGTGTGTGTACGCGCGTTATATACGTATTTATGTGTGTATATTTATAGACGTTTATTTAATTATGTATACATGCACACACACACACACACACATGTATATGTATATATGTTTTTATATATATTTTTATGTGTATTTGGTGTATACGTTCGTATGTGTACGGGTACAGGCGGTGCGTGGGTTCTGTATGTGCGTGCGTGGTTTTTTTGGGGGGGGGTTTGTGTACGTGCTTGTATTTGCATACCCATGGCGAGTGTTTTCGCGTATGTTTGTGTATGTACGTATATGGATGCGTGTACGTATATATTTAATCTCAATTACCTCTGTATTTTATTTACTTTATTCTTAACTCTGAAGCCGAGAATCATTCGGTTTCCTAAATAGAATTTTAGTCTACGACCTCAGTTATACCATTTACGTGGTTTTGTCTTTGCGTGTAATTGTTCTCATTGGTCCACATAGTGACGTG